>VDFB02270651.1:378784226-379054482 GCA_007258455.2 Sequoia sempervirens | reverse complement strand
CTCCTCCTCAACCTCCTTGCAATACATCTCCCATGCATAAGAGAAAAGAACCAACAAATTCTAATCACTTTAGCATTCCTAACACATCCTTTTCTGAAAAAGAAAAGGGTGTGTAGTTAGAAGAAGAAAGTGATGACAACCTAGTAATCAAATAAAAGAAGAAGAAACTATGAGTGCATGAACATCAAAATATTAAGTTACAAAATTTGTATGAACCTTTTGAATCTCTTTATAACTCATTACAATTATCCAAAACTAAGACAAACTTCTATATTCTTTTACATTGGAAACTAATCGAATTACCACCTAAATGTGCAAACTTGACCAAAAGATAAACTAGTAAGAATGAACCATATTGTTCTTGTCATAGATTCTTTGACCATTACACTAACAATTATTATAATTTAAAGAAAGTATTAAAGAATTTTTCACCATCTAAGAATCAAACTTGACTAAAAAAGCATGCATCTTGCTCCTTGCCATGTAATAGTTGTAGGATCTTAGTATGCTCACTATTACATGTTTAAAATTTATTACAAATCATTCTCTTTATCGTAAGGAACTCATTCTCATCACCTATCTTGGATCCTCCTTATCCGACACTTAGTGGGGATAAGGAGTTAGATATTATTTTCCTAGATTTGGTACTTGATGTTGTCCCATTGGCTATTTGTTCGGATTTTGTATTTACTGCTTGAGATTGGGATACAGACAATCTGCTAATAGGTTGAATCACATGTGCCTTAAAAGTCTTTTTCTTTTTTTTCCTTTCCATGTTTATTTATGTGATTACATGTGGTCAATGCGATCCCCTGTGCTATTTTTTTTGATATACACCTCTCTCTTTTTTTGCATTCCTCTATATGTATCTACATTCTTCTATATGTCATAAATATTTCTACCTTTTTGCTTGTATTTTTTTTCCTTTTGGAGATGATGAAAAGAATCGAGACATTTAGGTCTCTTCCATGTTGAACCAAAAGGATTTTTCTTTGTTTTCCTTCTCTTAGTGTCATTCTTCTAGTTCTATGAGTATTTGGGGAATGATGGCATTTCCAAGCTCTTACAAAACATTGTAGCAAATACATATTGACCCTGAATTCATAGATCCTTTATGTGTTTTTAGGGGAAACCCCTCCCTCCTTTTTCATGGCATAGCTTTATTTCGGAAACATATGACTTGGCATAGGTATTTTTGAGGAAACTCTCATGTATTACAATTAAACATTGGCTACTTTAAATAAATTTCTCACATCAATGGTGTTAGCAACCACTTTAAAGTGGGGGCATACATTGACAATATCTTTCGACATTTTTCATGTTTCATGGTGTGATTTTATTTTTTCATGTGATGCATCCTTTTCTTGGTGATGTCATTGGGTTTGATGTCCTCCAAGAGTGTGATATTTATTTGTGTATGACTTTCCTCTTAGTGGTTATGCCACACACTACATTCCCTAATTTGTGAAATCTTTTAATCTTGACTTGTCCTCCCTTGGATACATTAGATAAGATGATCCCTAAGAAGAAGAACTTAAATGAATGAAGAAAGATCCCTTTGAATGAAAAAACATGCATGATTGTTCATAAGTGTTTGGAATAACACAACTTGTTAACCTTGTGAAGCTCAAACCCTAATAAAAGGTCAACTAGCATAACACACCTTGCTTTCCTGTCGAGCCTTGCTTTGCATTGTGGTGCCTTATTGAAGTTATCAAAGGGATAGCTTTGGTATGGTTAGTATGATGAGAGTCAACACATAGGCATGAATTTGAAATTGTACAATGAGATCCAACACATAGGAATGCATTTATCACTAAGCCGTGGACTTTCTTGGAAGACTCACCTAGTGAATAGCTTGAAATTCCCCTACCTCGGAGTGAGTTCAAATTGATAACTTAGATGTGTTCCACACTGTGTTGGATAATCTAGGCTCGATATTCATGGTATTTGATGTTGTATGATTGTGTATCTTTTTCATCACAACATACATAAGTGACTTGAATGTCTACTTTAGTGTGAGTGACATGGGGTCATACTCTCACTAAAGTGGGGGAAACATATAGTGTCAGAAAAAGTATCCCCTTTTCCACACTTTATTTTGGAATAATTAATAATAAAATGAGCTTAATGTTGCCTTAATTTAGTGATGTAATGTGTTTTACACATTCACATTAATTTTAGGGCCCTTAACTATGTGGACTTAATTATGCCTTATTTTAGTGTTGTAAAGTGTATCTTTACACTTTCACATTAATCTAGAGGTTTATGAATTAATTGAGGTTAATTTTCCTTCATTGGCCCCTCTAATTCAAATCCAAGCCTAATTAAATGCAAATTCCAAGTGATAAAACCTAACATTCATAAATTCCATTACACAAAACTTAATTTTGGATTTAGTGTGTGTCCTAGATAGGTGACTAGGACCCATTCACCATAGGGAAAATGGATCCTCACTAAGTCCTATGATCCTATTTTTACATGACATTTAACATGTCCCAAAGTGTGTCCTAGGTGAGTCGCCTAGGACCCATTCACCCTATGGCAAATGGGTCATCACTTAGACCTTGGACCCCTCCTTGAAATATGTTTTTGGTGTTTTTTTAATGATTTGAAATTCATAATTCAATGTCGGCCTATGATATTTGAATTTCATGAATTAATGATAATATATGTAGAAATACAAGTTTATTTCATTATGTTTTCACCTACAACTTTTGTGAGGCTTCATGAGATCAAGATAGAGCATTCAAGAGAATTTAAGAGAATTTCTAAGTCATTCAAGGGAAATTTTTTTGAAGAATATTGCAACAATCAAGATTTCATTTGTCATGTCAAAGATGGATTACATCATGCATATTGTTGAGCTAATGTGTTTATGTAGTGTTCAAGATCAAGTCAAGCATATCAAAGGAATTATCTCTAATCAAGTTTCATGATCAAGATCTACATTCATGATTGCAGATTTTGTATCCAAGGTTCAAATAAGGTGTGGTGAGGTGTGACATTGCATTTGTTCATGCATCATTCCTTCATGATTTTATTCATTTAAAGGTTTAATTACCAAAATGGGTTTTGACCAACATTCCCTAAAAAACAACATTTTTCTCTCCTCTGATGTGTGATTGCAAGTTTTAGGTTGAAGATCTATTTGAGAGAAAAATTGGATAAAGTTGAAAAGTTGTCAAAGTTGCAAAAAAAATTATCAAATCATGAAAACTGAGCTACAATATTTATTTTTGACTTTTTGACAATGCCCTACTAGAATCTAGGAGTGCAGAATGAGAAGAACAAAACCTAGAAACTAATTTTTTGGAGCCCTAGCTAGGACCCATTCACCATAGGAAAAATGAGTCCTTAGTGAGGTTTGAAAAAATAATTTTGCTGACATGTACATAGAATTTGACCCTTTCCAGATATACCTTTTCATTGGTAGTTGGGTTAGATTTGATTTATATTATTTGCATATTTTAGTACACATATTGAATGAACTATAAAGAAATAGAGGTTCATGATACCTTCATTTTGGTGAGCCTCCCCAATTTTTTCTATTTCACTATTTATGAACCATTCTATCATTTTTAGGGACAAAATGACTTTTACATCAAAAATTTGAGTTTTTCTATTCTATAACCCAAAACTCCATTTATTAGGTTCTTAACATTAGGATTCAAGGTTGAGAAACCTTTCCAAAAAAACTAAGAAAGATAAATGCTGAGAATATAAGAGGTTGAGACATGATGAACACAAAACATGAAGAATAAAATTGATTACCTCATACATCTTCTTGAAAACAACAACATTGGGTTTCCTAATTTAGTCAAGTAGTGTTCATAATAGGAGGATTATTTTAAGAAAAAAAATAGTAAGGGGAAGCACCAATACAAGATGGAGCACTTAGGTAGGATGAGTAGCGGCCAAGGGATTTCAAGTTCAGCAGAGGCAAGAGAGGAGGATTCAGATGTTGATGATGATGATGGTAGGGGGAAGCTGGCATTTAGGGCCTTCTTTGATGTTGGAAGGCCTATGTCGAAGTTCTTCAGAGGTCGGTGGGAGGGTGTGGACTATAGGTGCGGTGTTTCTAGAGTGGGTTAGCCTTTGGTTCCTCTCTGGCGGGTGGTCCTTCCTTTTCAGCATTTGACTGTGGCTCATGGGAGGGTTTGTTTCTTCCCCTCTCTTTGGTCCCTGCCTTCTTCTGGAATCTATTTTTTTGCTTCAGAGTTTGGATTCCTTCTATATCTCTATGGGATAGCATGGATGTTGACATTTCCCTAACTAGGTGAGCTTTACGTTTGTTTATTTTAGGGCTTCTATAGTTACCATTGTTTCCTCACTATCCCTTTCAAAGATATATGGTGGGTTTTCTACTCCTCTTTGGCCCCTACTCTCTTTTGGTTTCTTTTTCCTGTCTGTGGGTTTTTCAATTACGGATTTGTCTGCAGGGATGTTTAGAAGTTGCTTATGCCCTGACTAGGAGAGCTCATTGTGTTTTCATCTGATGGCTGAAGTGATTGTCTCAGCTTTAGCTTTGTCCCTATGGTAGATAAATGTTGGTCTAATTGTTTCTCCTTTCTCCTTGTACCTTGAAGTGTTTAATTTTTTTTCTAGGAGAGGTTCTTTTGCTCTGGATTTCTTCAAAATCTCTTTGGGATGTGATCTTGCTTATGTTGGGGTCTAATTTCCTATGCTTTCATTTTCTGACCTCTGGATTTTGTTATGGTGAGGGATTTTTTTTCCTTTGCCTTCTTGATTCGCTTCTTATGCTTCTTTTGGTTCATCTTTGGGTTACTCTAGTCTTTCCTATGGAGGTGGTCTTGTCTTCTATTGAGGGGGAGATGGATGTGGCTAGAAGTGGCATTTCTCCTATAGAGGTGGAGTGGGATGCTACTAGTTTTTCCTAGAAGTGTTGTTGGGGGGTTGATGATGCTCTATTTTATGGTAGCAAGGGAGCTGATGAGGGCCTTCCTATTGTGTTCTTTTCTTTATCTTCTATAAAGGTGGACATTTTTAAAATTAAGCTAATCTTTGAGATGTTCACTCCCAAGGTTAATGGTTGTTGTAGCCATGATTGTTTGGAGGAGTTTGGGCTTCTTTCCTATAGAGGTGGAAAGAATAGATGGTTCTTGAAGCACACTACTGGAGCCTTTTGCTTTTGGGATTACCTTTCCTATAGAGGTGGAAAGGGCAGCTTACTGGGTTCCAATACTTATGTTGCTAGAGCTTCATTCCTTAGGTTTTTGGTCCTGTCAAAACCAATGGATTGTAGCAGGTTGTTGGTCTCGTCAAAACCAATGAAGCCAAGATTCATGTGATCTCTTGGTTCTTTTCTGGGCATCCTGCTAGTTTTGGGCTAGCTGCTGGTTTGTTGGGTCCTTGTTTCGTTGTTGGTTGTTTTTGGTTTTTTATTTTAGGCAACTTGTTCTTCTTGGTGTGGGTTTTAGGTCCTCTCAAAACTTGATGGTTTCGGGTCCATTCAAATTGTAAATGGTTTCGGCTCCATTCAAAACTCATTTTTTCCAATTTCAAAAACAATAGTAAGGGGAAAGAAAATGAAAAATCCCTTATTGATATTGCTTCTTCATCATCAACATGAATTGTTAATTCAAGTTATTTTTCAGCACATAGATTCAAATCTTAAGGATTTCACATCCTTAGAGCCTTGTCCTTTGTCACATATTATAATGGGTAGTGATAATTCAAATTTAGGTTTTTGGTAGAGGTTTTATTGATGTATGTGATAAAATATTTTACTATGTTCTCTATGTAGGGTTGATGCAAGAAGTTGGGTCCACAAAAACTTAAAAAGTGAAAGTGTTTTTACTATTTTTCAGCATTTGTCACACTTGGAATGAAAATTTGAAGCACTTTCTTATTGAATCTTAAAAAATTCATAATATGAAATTTAGCATTTTGAATCTAGTTTCCAAATATTTAATTCATTCTAATACCCAGGTGATACAAATTAATTTTAAATAGGCATGTAATAAAACACTTTTTAAAAGTCACTTTTTTACCGTAACATGCACATGTACAGACATTAATTTTTAATCTAAATAAAATTAATTTTCTAATTTCTTTTGGGGAAAGATATGTAACCACCTAAATATTGATGAGGATACTTTTTGTAATTTTTATCTAAATATTTTATTTTTACCTTTTATTGGCCCTAATTTTTGTTTCTGAAAATCAACATGTACTGACATCATAATTAGACCTAAAATAAACATTTTTTGATTTTTTTTATTGTGTAAATAATTGTCTGAAGATTGATGTCATATATTTTTTTTGCAAAAAAATAATAGAAAAAAATGTTATTAAAAATAAAAAAGCCTGATATTTCATGTTTATGGACCAATTTGCTTAGAAATTAATTAAAAAATAGAAAAAATAATCAAATATTAATATATATATATATTTGAAAACTAGACATCATGATTTATAATGGGTTCTAATTTCATAGATTAAGTCTAAGAAAAATCCCATCAGTTATATTTTCAAAGTTGGACATTTCTATTGAATCTACCTTAGGTTGCCAAACATTTCTCGAGCCTAAAACCGAAGTAAAAATTGGTTTGGGGATTCTAGCTTTAATGAACTAGTACGTATTTTAATATGGGTACCCATTTTGAAATAGAAACGGGTACCCGTCTTATAACAAGTACCTGTTCCTAATTTTCCCATTTGAAATTAGGAATGGATACCCATTTTGATTTAGAATGGCAGCCCATTCTAAAATAGAATAGAAACTCATTTCTAAATGGGTACCCATTTCTAATATATCCATTTTTTCCCAATTTGTAAAAAACTAACTGACCACATTTTTTCTACAACATTCCTTTTTTGTAGTACAAACTGGAACCATTATTTTTTATAATTCTTAATTCAATCTTTTCTTGTGCAATCTCTTAACATGTCATATTTTATTCATTTTTTCAAGGAGACAATCACAAATAGAATTTTTGAACTGGAATCAAGTATAAGGACTTTTGTAAAGAAGATTTTTGAAAAGATGGATTTTGGATGTATTCATATGTTTTTTCACTTTAAATTTTATAGAAAAAAGGATCTCCATATATACTTTTTTAAAAAATTTGAAGGAGGTAGCAATTGGAAAATAGGTTAAGAATCATTTTTTTTTATCATGAGGTTTGGTAATTTCATGGGATTAATGAAAAGACAAAGAAATAAATGTAGAAAGTTAATGAAACTTGAAGAAATTGAAGCAAATAGAGAGATGGAGGCAAAAAGACAAAGAGATAGAAGAACAAGGATTCATCAAATGAAAATTTTGGAAGCATCTAGTTCCATGAATCTTGAAGAGGAAACCGTGAAGGATGAGATGAATGTAGATGGTGCAAATTTGGAAATGGTGAATATTGAAGAAAATGCAATTATGGAGAGAAACCCAACTATTCCTTCAACTTCAACTTTGAATGATATGGAAATAGTGACTATGCAAGCAACTTCAGTTATGTCTTTAAATCCACCTCTCAATGATATAGAAAATGCACCTATTCAAATAATTTATCGAGGTATGTCTTTAAACCCTTATCTTTATAATATTGATCTTAGTTGTTTAGATGAAGATAGATACACCAATAATGATATAAGTTATGTTAGTGAAACAATGCAAAAGGAAAATAATAATGAAATATCTTATATGAATGCAAATGAGAATGAAATCCCTTGTATTGATGAAAATTAGAATGAAATCCCTTGTATTGTTGAAAATGAAAATGAAACCCCTAGTATGAATGAAAATAAAACCACTTACATATGAATAAAAATGAAAATACTTGTTACAAAATTAAAAGAGGTGTCTTAAATAACCTTCCTAGTAAAATTTCTTGGAGAAAAATGAGAACTCATGGAAATAGATACATAGAATTTTTTTTATAGAATAAATTAGGATTTCAATGTCAACTCATAATACAATTGATGAAAATATGGAAAATGAAAAAAGTGATGAAAAAATTGAAGGAACATTTTTAAAACAGAAAAAAAGGTGATTCAATAAAACTAGTCATATCTAGTGTTTCTAATGATATTGATTCTATAAGAAATAAAAGTCGATAAAAAGATAAGAATGCAACACCTTGTACAATAACAACTACTTTAGTTAATAAATCAACTTCAAATAATAGAATGTCAAGTAAGATTAGTAAATATATAAAAGTAAATCCTAAAACTTAGATAAGAGTGGCTAAGAGAAGAAGTATTGAAAATTATCCAATTAATTAATGTTGGAGTTTTAGTAATAGAATCCAATGATCAGACATGAAATTAACTAATGAAATCAAATCTTTAATTGAAAATAATGGCATGATAATGCAAGAGTATCACCTTATGTTAGATATGTTTTAAAATTAAGCGTGGGATTAAAAATCTATGACCCTCATCCAAAAATCTATTAGATATGACTCAAACTAAATTTTATAAAAAAATAGATGATTCAATCTTACCAAATATTATCATAATTCAAAGGTCATTTGAAAAGTATAAATCTTGGTACACCAAAATTAATAAACAAGTCTCTTGATATTGTAAAAGTCATGTACAATTTCATTATTATTATGATATCTTTTGATATATATATTGTACTTTGCATACTAATGAAATTATGTGGGACATTTGTGGTATTAACATGCCACCTAAAACAATAAAGAATTTTATAGTAGGTTTTTTTGTGAACCATCTAATGGACACTTATTTTATTTAAATATATGTATGTTTGGACAATGCAATAGATGTGGCAACCTTCCATTGTTAGGAGAATGCATACATGAAATTAGTGTACATGAATTTGGACAACAATTAATTTGACTGTTAAAAAATTCAAAAATGTTGAATATTCTTTAATGGATGGAAAATTTTTTAAAATTTGTGAGCTAATCATAGGAAAAAAAAGTGAGAGAATTTAAAGATAAGATTATACCCAAATATGTCAAACACTCTCAATATGCTCGCTAGCTTGATGGTCAATTTCGTACATATAAAAAAGACATTTCCAATTGGAACTATATTGTTAGTTATTGATTTTGTCGAAAGCTATACTCTTCCTCCACAAGAGGAAATCTAATCCCAATATTATAATTTAGCGCAAGTAGCCATATTTGTTCATATTGTATATAGACATATAGAAGATAGTACAAAAGAGAATAGATTTTTTTTGAGAGAGTACCATTTTTATGTAAGTGATAACCGATTACACTCATCAAAGTTTTTTCAATATTGTTTTAATACAATTTATAAAAAATTAAAATAAATAGAAATTCAAATGAGAGAAAATCTTACAGTCTTGGATAATTGTATGAGACAATTCAAGAATGTTAGAATTTTTATCAATTGGTTATGTAGAGATCATAAGGAAAATAATATCCAACACATATGAATTTTTTTCTAAGCTAGACATGGTAAAGGAGAACATGATAGAGTAGGTGCATTTGTAAAAGAAGATCTTGCTAGAGAGAAACTAAAATTTGAGGATGTAAAAAAATTTAGAGATGCATGTGCAATTGTAGATTCATGCAATACAAAATTATCTATAGGAACAAGTGAGAACTCAATATTTTGATGTTTCTTTAGGTTGGTTGAAGAAGAGAATATTCTTACTCAACAAGATTGTGAAACAATTAATGGATCAAAAAAATGAAATTTGTTTAAGAATTTTAATTAAAAAAAAGTGGACAATATTGTTGGTTGTTGTGGTTGTGTTGCTGATATGTTGTTGTAATTGATGTCAACACTATTAGCATTATTGTATTGAAGGTTGTATATGTCGAGGATATTGAGAAAATTGTTAAAAGAAGAGTTGCAGGTTGCAAGTGGAACAATGAAGTTCATGAAGGTATTTTGTTATGTATGTTGAAGATCAGTTGTTGTGGACTAAAGGGTTTACTTTTTAGAGTATTTAGTTCATCTACCAGAAGTTTCAGAGGTCCACATGAAGACTTGATCGTGCTATGAACCTTTGTGTTCCGACAATTTTTTTGTGGTCTCTATCAGTGTTCCTAATTGAAGTTTGTGTAATTCTAGTTGTTTTGGATGCATCTTATATGTTAGTTCTTGATGTTTGTGTATTTTTCTAGATCATTCTCCATTATTTTTGTACATCTGTGTTGATTGGTGTGCTCATGGTCAAAGATTTTTCTTTTGCATGTTCGAGTTTCCATGTTCCTAGCTGACATGGTGGTAACATGTTACGAATCCTTTGAGATTGAAATTTGATTGTTTCACATGATTGTGGATATTTTTTTGGCTTGCATCATTGTATTGGCCAATGGTGTTTAATTCGCATTGAAAATTTAATTGTTAAATTGGGCTAACATTGTAATTGTATTTTATTTTTCTAGTCGACTATGTGGTTGATGTAATTCCATAATGAGGATATGTATGAGTGATAGGTTGAGTGATGTTAGTGTGTGTGTGGTGTGAGAGAAGCTAGAGATAGTGGAAGTGTGTGATAATTGATCTATTTATTTGATTGTAGAGTAGAGTGAGAGTGAAGAGTGAAGGAGTTTTTCTATGCTTAACTAGAACTATAAGCAGGCTTGTGCAGAAGCTCTTTTCTTAGTTCATACCCTCCAGATTTAATCATATTTTTTATTGTTGGGTAGTGAACCCCTATTGTGTAATACCCCCATGTTTCTGATACTATTTACTACTATTGTCTGCTTTATATGTTAGTGTGATATTGAATTGTGATGGTGACTGATTCATCGTTTTGGTGTGTGTGGTTGTGTAGGTTAACTGATTGCTTCAATTGATATTTTTATTGTGATTTATGATACTCTATATGTAGGGTTTGGATTATTTTATTAGGTAATGCTTTCTCTCTAATGTTTTAAATGTCGATGTGATAATCGTATGGTGATCATGTGATTTGAATTCTGTGTTACTTTATAATGCAATGGTTTAGTAATTAGTTATGATGCAGTAGTTAATTAGAATATTATCTTATGATCAATTTGTTAGAAATGTTAGTTGTTATGGATATTGTAATTGTTAGAATAGATTAGGTGAGAGGACAGTGTAGCATCACTCGTTCACGAGTGCCCTGCTACACTGCAATTCCTTCTCGTGATAGGATGTTCGATTATATACATATACATGTGCTACTTGACATTTATTTGGATGCAGGATTGCAGGAATAAGTCTCGATTCCACCTGCTTCGGCAGGACAGGGCGAGCAATAAATCAACCCAATGGGTAAAATGTTGAAAAAGGGAGTAGGTTTGGAAGCGTCCCCGTCCCAAGTCCGTCGTCTGTTGTAAGTTGTGTCTTGATTGAAGTCTTGTCTTGTCTTGTATGTAGTTTTATTGTTGAGTATTTATTTTATTCTTGGGTAGTGTTTAATTAATTAATCGTATTGCATAAAATAGTTAATTAAGGTTGCACTGTTATTTGATTTAATTGAGGGTTAGGAAAAAGTTAAAATTAAATACATTATAAATTAAAAATGATTTAATTAATTAAAAGTTAAAATAATTATAATTAAATTAATATTGTTGTGAGTAATTAAATATTATTTCTTTATCAGTATTGAATTAGAAGATTATGTGAAGACAAAATCTAAATTTAAATAAATTATTTAATTAAAATTTTAGATATGTGTGAGCTTTTAAAAGCTGGAAAAGAACCAATAAGAAAGGGGGCTTTTTGGAAAAGAAAGCGGAAAAAGATTTATTGATTGATTTTAGTAATTTATTATTTTTTATGAAGAAATCATTCTCACACAAGTTTTTACTGGGTTATTCTAGATCTGAAAAAAAAAGAGGAAAGATAGTTTTTAGTTTTGAGGGTTTTCTTTTTGGGTAAAAAAATTATTGTGGATTGGAGAAGAAAGGAGATTCAGAAGAACGTTGGAGGTGGAAGATCGAGAGAAGAGTTGAAGGCAGAAAGTCGAGAGGATGATTCAGAAGGATTCTTCATCAAACGAAGGGTTTCAGGTTCCTTCCGAGTTCATTATTTCTTTTCTTATTTATTCTTCTGTAATAAACTTGACTGCCATGTTGAAAAAAATTAACTTCTCCTTGTGTTTTAAAAAAGAGTTTCCGGTGATTGAGATTTGTCTGTTAAAAATATTTGTAATTCGCTGTAGTGAAAACCTTGGTTTAAATTCTGCAAGAAAAATTAATTATGAAATTTTGAAAAGAAAATCATATTGCTGTAGTGATGAGTATTGTTGCACGCCTGAATTTATTTTGGATCTTTTGGAAATCAAATTATTTATTTAATTGTTCAAAATCTCTTGTTATATATATATATATATATAATATATTTCTGTTTGTGTTAAATAAAAATATATACATATACCCAAATCAAATATACATATATTATCATACTGGTTGAATCATTTGAAGAAAAATATATATAAATTTTAGTATTGGGTAAATTCGTTTATATAGATATTAAATAAAATATGTTTAACCCATTTCTTATTTGTTTATATTCTTCTGTGCTTACGTACGGATGGAGTTTTAACATAAGTTATGGCACAGTTGTGGTAAGGTACGAATTATAAATAGTTAAATAACAATAAAAGAAAAAGAGATTATAGAAATATATGTTTCAATTTCCGAATTCCGTAATTGTGATGGTGAATAAAATATATATTTATATTATAATTCAAATGTTATCCTAATAATTCCTTCTGTGTTTCGTATGACCCGGAAATCCATAAAATATAATCTTATTAAACCTGGCGCATGTGATTTTCATATAAAAAAATAAATTTAATTTTAAAATTTTTGTTTTGGGGAAGGTGGGGGCCGGCCAGGCCGTACCCCCACGGACCCGGGCTTGCTGTACGCAGCCATCACCGGCTGCGCACAGCAGTCGAGACTGCTGGGCGCAGTCCGGTGGGGACTGCGTACAGCAGTCCCCTTACGGTTTGAGTGTGCCGTGCGTTTTGCAAGGCACGGGGTTCATTGCAACTTGTTTTTTTTTTGTAAATTTTATTTGAAATTTAGTTATTTAATATTTATTTTTATGTTTTGATTTATTAATATTTAAAAATTCGGATTTGGTTTATAAAATGATTTTTATAAATCGATTTTGTATTTGATTCATATTTGGTTAATTATATATATAAATATAATATATATATATTTTTTATTATATATTATTTTATATATATATATATATATATATATATATATATATATATATATATATACTATTTAATATATATTTAAATTAATTGTTAAATTTTTTTTAATATGTTTTGAAAGTGATTGGTTTTGTAAAAATGTCTCATTCTTAGTATAGTTATATATATATATATATTAATTTTGTGGTGTTTTGAACAAAATTTAATATGATAATTTTTACTTGATATAGTAATATAGTTTTTATATATTTATTTTATTTTGTATATTTACATATATATCAAAGGGATTGGTGTATAGTGTAATTTCGTCTTAATATAATAATTCTTACAAGTTATTATATTTTAATTTAATCTAAAATTGGGAATAAAAGTTCTGTAAAAATAATTAAATTGGTTGGTTAATTTTAAAGTTTATAGGATTATAGGGAAGATCGAAATAAATTAATTTGTGTTGTTTTGAAATGAGAGTTCATGTGTAGATGATTGATTTATTGGGTGAAAATTATTATTCATTTCAAATTGGTTTTATGACTTTGGGTAAATGTAACTGTTCTTCTTGAGATTATTTATTCTCCATGTCGGGCAATTAGGGTTAAGGGTATTGTAAGTCTTCCAGAGAAGTTTTCTTGCGTGGGATGTTATATGGAGGGGTTCATTTTGGTGAATCGCCTTGATGTATTGTACTATGATGTCGTACCGGGTTTCCACAAATGGGAATTTTGTGCCTCCTAGGAAATAGGAGTGGGTAATGAGAATTGTACCTCCTTTGGAAGGAGTGTGTATATGGGTTGGTTTCCTCCAGTGGTTGGAGTGAGTTCCTTGTTTTGTTTTCTCCTGGGATTGGAGAGTTTATGTTGTTTAGTACCTATTGTAGTATCGTGCCTTGTGTGTTGTCGATAGGAGAGTGGCTCTTTGTGGGGGTCCGGCACACAAAGGGGCGCCAGGGTAACCTACCTAGAGTTTAATTAAGTGATAATATAAATGAATTAATGGGGGGGCTTTCACACTAATAAAGATAAAGGATGTCTCTCTCGTGAAGCAAGTGAATGATAAGGCTCGAGATGAGATGGGACGCATAGTTTTGCGTGAGGGTCCGGCGGCCGGTAGAGGCAAGCCAGGGTAACCCAGGATGGGGGTCCGGTAGCCTAGGAAGGTTGAGCCAGGGTAACTCATGGCAATTTATGCATGACACTCTTCCTATGTCAACAGTTAGCCAGTTTTGTGCGATGTTCATGATCTTTGTTCTCTGGAAGCATTGTAACCTCGTGTTAAGTGACTTTGTGATTGTAGTTGTGAAGTAATATTGTGATTGTTGTGGTTAAGTGCCTTGTTATTGTCTCTTTAGTCATTGTTGGATGAGGTCTTTGTTATTATGCCTTGAGTTCATTGAAGCTGTGCGTGTGACTAGTTGTTATTTGGGAAGGTGATTTATTGTTATGTTCAGAAGTGAATTATTGTTGTGCCTCTTGGAATGGTTGTCATGAGTTTTCTAGGTGGTCTTTGATGTTATGTGTTTGTTGGGAGTTAGTCTTTGTTTTTGTTAGGCATACTTGGTCGGGGACCCTTCCTTGTCTACTCTCAGCACGGGGGTGGTTGGGTGGAACGTGCATCGCACCCCATTGGGTTCCCTCTCTTTTTGCAGATGTATCTTTTACTTGCAGGTTTTGGCGGATGTTGATGATCTAGTTATGCTTATGTACCAGATAGTTGTATATACTTCAGTTGTAATGTATTTAATGTATTCATTGTTGTATTGTCTCCCACGTGTGTTGGGGTGACCTTGATGTGATTGTATATGTAATTTTGAGATTGTATTATTCTATCATTGGGATGTAATAATTATTCAAGCCATGTATTTATTCAGGATCATTGATATAGTTGGTTATGTTGAAACTGTATCTATCGAAAATATGTAATACTTTATATCTTTATAATTCCATGTATTGTCATATGTGCTTATGTTATTAATATGGATTTAGTTGATGGTTATCTTAGATGGTGGTATGGGAATGAATAGATTTTCGTAGTAGATTAATTATTGTTATTGTTATCTTGTTATCGTTTTTATGGGTTAGTGTAGTCATGTCACTTCGTGTACTCCATTGGAACTAGTTGTGTCTCTTGATACATTGTTATGTTATAATACTTAAGTATGTTTATTTTATGTTATTTACTTTAAAAAAAAAATTGTTCCGTTGTTATTAGTTCCTTTGGGGTTCGCACGGCGGGGCGTGACAGCTTGGTATCAGAGCCCAAGTTTAAACACTGGGCGCTCTGGGATAATGTGGACCCATTAAGTTGTTAGTTGCGTAGGTAATACTCCAGGCCTTATGAGCCATGGCGTTGACCTAGGTGCTTTGTTCGTTAGTTTATGTTTTTCTTTTTGGGTTGGTCTGACTTGGCTACCCAGAAGTTGTTGTTGTGTGGTGTAGGTCCAATGGTGCAGGAAACTAGTGGAAGGGATAGGACCCTCGGTGTAGTGTACAATGCACCGATAACCTTCCTACTAGAAGAATGCATTTTGGAAAATGGTGTTGTGTGTGAATTTTGTGTGTTGTGGGTGGTGGATGACAACCAGCTTTATTGTTATGTTCACCCTTGTATGTCTTCTTGTGCTTTACCTCATTGTGCAAGCGATTGCCTGATTGACCCTATGTGGATTTGGAGTTGCTTTTGCGTGTTATATGGTGTGGAATTATGGAATATGGTAATAGGAAAGGAATGAATATGTGGTTAGTTATAGAGATTTTTGGCGTGTTCTCTCTGTGGTTGTTGTATGCTTAATCTTACCTATTATATATATATATATATAGTTACTGGCTTCCAGGAGTAAGCCATATTCTAGGGGGGGAGGATGTAATACCCCCATGTTTCTGATACTATTTACTACTATTGTCTGCTTTATATGTTAGTGTGATATTGAATAGTGATGGTGACTGATTCATCGTTTTGGTGTGTGTGGTTGTGTAGGTTAATTGATTGCTTCAATTGATATTTTTATTGTGATTTATGATACTCTATATGTAGGGTTTGGATTATTTTATTAGGTAATGCTTTCTCTCTAATGTTTTAAATGTCGATGTGATAATCGTATGGTGATCATGTGATTTGAATTCTGTGTTACTTTATAATGCAATGGTTTAGTAATTAGTTATGATGCAGTAGTTAATTAGAATATTATCTTATGATCAATTTGTTAGAAATGTTAGTTGTTATGGATATTGTAATTGTTAGAATAGATTAGGTGAGAGGACAGTGTAGCATCACTCGTTCACGAGTGCCCTGCTACACTGCAATTCCTTCTCGTGATAGGATGTTCGATTATATACATATACATGTGCTACTTGACGTTTATTTGGATGCAGGATTGCAGGAATAAGTCTCGATTCCACCTGCTTCGGCAGGACAGGGCGAGCAATAAATCAACCCAATGGGTAAAATGTTGAAAAAGGGAGTAGGTTTGGAAGCGTCCCCGTCCCAAGTCCGTCGTCTGTTGTAAGTTGTGTCTTGATTGAAGTCTTGTCTTGTCTTGTATGTAGTTTTATTGTTGAGTATTTATTTTATTCTTGGGTAGTGTTTAATTAATTAATCGTATTGCATAAAATAGTTAATTAAGGTTGCACTGTTATTTGATTTAATTGAGGGTTAGGAAAAAGTTAAAATTAAATACATTATAAATTAAAAATGATTTAATTAATTAAAAGTTAAAATAATTATAATTAAATTAATATTGTTGTGAGTAATTAAATATTATTTCTTTATCAGTATTGAATTAGAAGATTATGTGAAGACAAAATCTAAATTTAAATAAATTATTTAATTAAAATTTTAGATATGTGTGAGCTTTTAAAAGCTGGAAAAGAACCAATAAGAAAGGGGGCTTTTTGGAAAAGAAAGCGGAAAAAGATTTATTGATTGATTTTAGTAATTTATTATTTTTATGAAGAAATTATTCTCACACAAGTTTTTACTGGGTTATTCTAGATCTGAAAAAAAGAGGAAAGATAGTTTTTAGTTTTGAGGGTTTTCTTTTTGGGTAAAAAAATTATTGTGGATTGGAGAAGAAAGGAGATTCAGAAGAACGTTGGAGGTGGAAGATCGAGAGAAGAGTTGAAGGCAGAAAGTCGAGAGGATGATTCAGAAGGATTCTTCATCAAACGAAGGGTTTCAGGTTCCTTCCGAGTTCATTATTTCTTTTCTTATTTATTCTTCTGTAATAAACTTGACTGCCATGTTGAAAAAAATTAACTTCTCCTTGTGTTTTAAAAAAGAGTTTCCGGTGATTGAGATTTGTCTGTTAAAAATATTTGTAATTCGCTGTAGTGAAAACCTTGGTTTAAATTCTGCAAGAAAAATTAATTATGAAATTTTGAAAAGAAAATCATATTGCTGTAGTGATGAGTATTGTTGCACGCCTGAATTTATTTTGGATCTTTTGGAAATCAAATTATTTATTTAATTGTTCAAAATCTCTTGTTTATATATATATATATATAATATATTTCTATTTGTGTTAAATAAAAATATATACATATACCCAAATCAAATATACATATATTATCATACTGGTTGAATCATTTGAAGAAAAATATATATAAATTTTAGTATTGGGTAAATTCGTTTATATAGATATTAAATAAAATATGTTTAACCCATTTCTTATTTGTTTATATTCTTCTGTGCTTACGTACGGATGGAGTTTTAACATAAGTTATGGCACAGTTGTGGTAAGGTACGAATTATAAATAGTTAAATAACAATAAAAGAAAAAGAGATTATAGAAATATATGTTTCAATTTCCGAATTCCGTAATTGTGATGGTGAATAAAATATATATTTATATTATAATTCAAATGTTATCCTAATAATTCCTTCTGTGTTTCGTATGACCCGGAAATCCATAAAATATAATCTTATTAAACCTGGCGCATGTGATTTTCATATAAAAAAATAAATTTAATTTTAAAATTTTTGTTTTGGGGAAGGTGGGGGCCGGCCAGGCCGTACCCCCACGGACCCGGGCTTGCTGTACGCAGCCATCACCGGCTGCGCACAGCAGTCGAGACTGCTGGGCGCAGTCCGGTGGGGACTGCGTACAGCAGTCCCCTTACGGTTTGAGTGTGCCGTGCGTTTTGCAAGGCACGGGGTTCATTGCAACTTGTTTTTTTTTTGTAAATTTTATTTGAAATTTAGTTATTTAATATTTATTTTTATGTTTTGATTTATTAATATTTAAAAATTCGGATTTGGTTTATAAAATGATTTTTATAAATCGATTTTGTATTTGATTCATATTTGGTTAATTATATATATAAATATAATATATATATATTTTTTATTATATATTATTTTATATATATATATATATATATATATATATATATATATATATATATATACTATTTAATATATATTTAAATTAATTGTTAAATTTTTTTTAATATGTTTTGAAAGTGATTGGTTTTGTAAAAATGTCTCATTCTTAGTATAGTTATATATATATATATATTAATTTTGTGGTGTTTTGAACAAAATTTAATATGATAATTTTTACTTGATATAGTAATATAGTTTTTATATATTTATTTTATTTTGTATATTTACATATATATCAAAGGGATTGGTGTATAGTGTAATTTCGTCTTAATATAATAATTCTTACAAGTTATTATATTTTAATTTAATCTAAAATTGGGAATAAAAGTTCTGTAAAAATAATTAAATTGGTTGGTTAATTTTAAAGTTTATAGGATTATAGGGAAGATCGAAATAAATTAATTTGTGTTGTTTTGAAATGAGAGTTCATGTGTAGATGATTGATTTATTGGGTGAAAATTATTATTCATTTCAAATTGGTTTTATGACTTTGGGTAAATGTAACTGTTCTTCTTGAGATTATTTATTCTCCATGTCGGGCAATTAGGGTTAAGGGTATTGTAAGTCTTCCAGAGAAGTTTTCTTGCGTGGGATGTTATATGGAGGGGTTCATTTTGGTGAATCGCCTTGATGTATTGTACTATGATGTCGTACCGGGTTTCCACAAATGGGAATTTTGTGCCTCCTAGGAAATAGGAGTGGGTAATGAGAATTGTACCTCCTTTGGAAGGAGTGTGTATATGGGTTGGTTTCCTCCAGTGGTTGGAGTGAGTTCCTTGTTTTGTTTTCTCCTGGGATTGGAGAGTTTATGTTGTTTAGTACCTATTGTAGTATCGTGCCTTGTGTGTTGTCGATAGGAGAGTGGCTCTTTGTGGGGGTCCGGCACACAAAGGGGCGCCAGGGTAACCTACCTAGAGTTTAATTAAGTGATAATCTAAATGAATTAATGGGGGGGCTTTCACACTAATAAAGATAAAGGATGTCTCTCTCGTGAAGCAAGTGAATGATAAGGCTCGAGATGAGATGGACGCATAGTTTTGCGTGAGGGTCCGGCGGCCGGTAGAGGCAAGCCAGGGTAACCCAGGATGGGGGTCCGGTAGCCTAGGAAGGTTGAGCCAGGGTAACTCATGGCAATTTATGCATGACACTCTTCCTATGTCAACAGTTAGCCAGTTTTGTGCGATGTTCATGATCTTTGTTCTCTGGAAGCGTTGTAACCTCGTGTTAAGTGACTTTGTGATTGTAGTTGTGAAGTAATATTGTGATTGTTGTGGTTAAGTGCCTTGTTATTGTCTCTTTAGTCATTGTTGGATGAGGTCTTTGTTATTATGCCTTGAGTTCATTGAAGCTGTGCGTGTGACTAGTTGTTATTTGGGAAGGTGATTTATTGTTATGTTCAGAAGTGAATTATTGTTGTGCCTCTTGGAATGGTTGTCATGAGTTTTCTAGGTGGTCTTTGATGTTATGTGTTTGTTGGGAGTTAGTCTTTGTTTTTGTTAGGCATACTTGGTCGGGGACCCTTCCTTGTCTACTCTCAGCACGGGGGTGGTTGGGTGGAACGTGCATCGCACCCCATTGGGTTCCCTCTCTTTTTGCAGATGTATCTTTTACTTGCAGGTTTTGGCGGATGTTGATGATCCAGTTATGCTTATGTACCAGATAGTTGTATATACTTCAGTTGTAATGTATTTAATGTATTCATTGTTGTATTGTCTCCCACATGTGTTGGGGTGACCTTGATGTGATTGTATATGTAATTTTGAGATTGTATTATTCTATCATTGGGATGTAATAATTATTCAAGCCATGTATTTATTCAGGATCATTGATATAGTTGGTTATGTTGAAACTGTATCTATCGAAAATCTGTAATACTTTATATCTTTATAATTCCATGTATTGTCATATGTGCTTATGTTATTAATATGGATTTAGTTGATGGTTATCTTAGATGGTGGTATGGGAATGAATAGATTTTCGTAGTAGATTAATTATTGTTATTGTTATCTTGTTATCGTTTTTATGGGTTAGTGTAGTCATGTCACTTCGTGTACTCCATTGGAACTAGTTGTGTCTCTTGATACATTGTTATGTTATAATACTTAAGTATGTTTATTTTATGTTATTTACTTAAAAAAAAAAAAAATTCCGTTGTTATTAGTTCCTTTGGGGTTCGCACGGCGGGGCGTGACATATTGTACTTGAGAAGTGAGCTCTAGGTAGTGTGACTGAATGCACGTGCATTCCCCTTACTATTTTCATTATACTTTTAATAGGGTATAATATTGTGGACTAATATCCATTGTGGTTTTTCCCCTAACACGGTTTCCATGTAAAATAAATTTGGTGTTCTCTATGTTTCTAATGTGGTGATTGCTTGTGGTTTATTGTTCATTCATCAGATCTAAGATTAAAGTTAAGTAAATATTGGAAATTTTAATACTCTATGATAACTAATTCACCCCCCCTCTCAGTTGTCTATCCTTTTTTTTCCAACAATTGGTATTAGATCCAAGTTCCACTAAAGAATTTTAAAAGCTTGAGGTGATCAATGATGGCATCATACAAGAAGGACAATTCTAGATTCGATGGAACAAACTACTCACTATGGAAATCTAGGATGGATTGTCATTTGAAGTGTATTGGTGAACCCTACTAGAAGATTACTAAGAATACATATGTTATTCCTCAGAATGGTCCTTCCACTACTGATAAGATTAAAGAGGCTGAGAATAATGTTAGGGCTATAGAAGCTTTGTTGAGTGCTCTAACATATTTAGAAATGAAAAATGTGATAGGTGTAAAGAAAACTCATGAGATTTGGATGAATATGAAAACTTTGTATGAAGGAGATGTACATGTAAAGATGGCTAAGCTATAGATTTTGAAAAGAAAGTATGAAAATTTGAAGATGGGTGAAGATGAAAATATTTCTTCTTTTATGTAGAGAGTAAATTAACTAGTGATGGGTATTAGATGTGTCGGTGGTACCCTATAAGATGAAGAAATTGTAGCTAAAGTTCTCAAATCATTACCTCCCTCTTACAAAGAAAAGGCTCATGCTATTGAAGAAACCAGATAATTGATGAATATGAAAAGAGATACACTGATTGGTAAACTTGCTACCTTTGAATTGAGTGAATTTAGTGAATCTGTTCCTAAGACTGAAACTACAGTTAAGGCTACAATATTTGGAAGAAACAAGACAAGATATGATCTAAGGGAATCTTCTAGAAATTCATTCAACTATGAATAAGAAATGAAACAACTTGAAGATGAAGAAAGAGAAGTAGAAGAATTGGAAGCACTGATTGTGAAGAAAGAACCTGTAGAGGACAAGGTAAGTATAAAGGAGTGGTTCCTATTAAATGTTTTTCCTACAGTAAAATAGGTCATATTGCATCAAGATGTCCTGAAAGAGTTCCTAGATCTAAGCCTAACAAGTCTAGATTCCAAAAGAAATGTTACTATGTTGAAGAAGGGGTGACTGATAATGAGTCTGATAAAGATAATATAAATGAAGATGCATGGGTTTTCATTGCTACCACCAAAAATAGTCCTATAGCTACTAAATCTATTAAAGTTGAGAAATCTCTTGCAACTCGAATTGAAGATAAGGATGATTGGGTTATTGAAAATGGATGCTCACATCATATGACTAGTGACAAAAGAAAATTTGTAAGTCTAGAAAAGTATGATGATGGGGTTGTAAGATTTGGAGATAACAATGTTGATGTGATTTGTGGCATAGGATCTATTTGTCTTGGTGGTAAGCACACCATTAATGATGTTATTTATGTTGAAGGGTTGAAGCACAACTTGTTGAGTGTTGGAAAAATGGACAAGGGTTATGATCTTCAGTTCAAAGATGGTAGATGTAGGATACTTGGAAGCTCTGGAAAGGTAATTGCTATAGGTAAAAAGATAGAAGGTACTATTTTTCACCTGAATACTGCTAGTGAAAGTTGGTTATTGAATAAGAGGCTATGTCATGCAAATTTTGATAACATTGTCAAAGTAAGTTCCACTCAAGTAGTAAGAGATCTACCTAAGCTAGTGAAGCCTACTAACACAATCTACAAGGAATGTCATATGGAAAAATAGACTAGAGTCTCCTTCTAGAGCAAAAAAAATCATACAAATGGTTTGCTAGAGCTAGTGCATACTGATCTCTATGGTCCCTCCAAAGTCAGAAGTCTTCATGGTGAAATTTACTTTATGTTTCTTATTGATGATTATTTTAGGATGATATGGGTAGCTTTCTTAAGAGAAAAGTGTGAAGCATTAGAAATGTTCAAAAGTTTTAAAGCTATGTTAGAGAATGAGAAAGGTATAAAAATCAAATTCTTAAGGATAGATAAAGGTGGTGAATTCAATTCCAAGGAGTTTAATTCCTTTTGTGAAGAGCATGGAATCATAACGCAGTTATCTATCCCCGAACCCCACAACAAAATGGATTTGTAGAGAGAAAGAACATAATAGTTATGGATGTTGCTAGAACAATGATGATAGAAGGAAATGTCCCTCACATCTATTGGATTGAAGCTATAAGTACTATTGTGTACACTTTGAAGTGGGTAAATGTCAATGGTAATTCTGGTAAGACTCCTTTTGAGATATGGTTTGGCTATAAGCCTACTATTAAGTATTTCAAGATCTTTGGAAGTAAATGACATATTAAGAGGGATGTGGATATATGAAAGTTTGATGCAAGAAGTGACAAAGGAATCTTTCTAGGGAACTCTACCAAAAGCAAGGCCTACCAGTGCTATAACAAAAGACTGGGAAAGATGGTTGAGACTGAAAATGTCAGAGTTGATGAGGAATCTAGTCGATCATCCAGATATTGTAGATATGATTCAGATGAAAATAATAAAAATCAAGGGAAGAATGCTCAGACACAGAATCAACTTTAGATTGTGCCATATGTTCTAGTAAAACAACTTTAATTTGTTCTAGTAAATCAAGTAAGTTAGGAAGGAGAGACAAGTACTAGTGCAGAAGAGAGAACAAAAAAGCTAGAAGCTTGAGAGAGTCCTAAAGTTCCAAGGTATGTAAAGCTAAACCATTCCAAAAATCAAATTATAGGAGATAAGAGTAAAGGTGTGTAAACTAGAAGAAAGATAGTAGAAGAGTCTTGCTTGATTTCCAAGATTGAACCTAAAGATGTCAATGAAGCCTACAATGATGAACACTGGATGGAAGCCATGAAAGAAGAACTGATGTAGATTGAAAAGAATAATACATGGACACTTGTTCCCAAACCTAAAGATAAAAATGTGATTGGTACTAAATGGGTCTTTCAAAAAATGAAAAAGGTGAAGTGGTCTAGAATAAAGCAAGACTAGTATGTAAAGGGTATTCACAAATGGAAGGTATTGATTTTGAAGAAACCTTTGCCCCTGTTGCCAAAATTGAAGTTGTTAGATTATTTCTTGCTTATGCTACATATAAGAACTATAAAGTCCATCAAATGGATGTGATGTCATCCTTTCTGAATGGAGAAGTAGAAGAAGAAGTTTATATTGAATATCCAAATGGATTTCAACTAAATAATAAGGAAGATAGGGTTTTTCAATTGAAGAAATATCTATATGGACTTAAGCAAGCCCCTAGAGCTTGGTATGATAGATTGGAAAAATACTTATTAAAGCTTGGATTCAATAAAGGTATTATTGATATCAACTTATATTTCAAGTTGGATCATGACAAAGAGTTAATTATTAAGGTCTTTGTTGATGAGATTATTTTTAGAGGAGATTATAATATGTGTATGAAGTTTGTTGATGAAATGAAGAGTGAATTTGAGATGAGTATAATTGGAGAGATGAAGTTCTTTGTTGGACTACAAGTTACTCAGTTAGACAAGGGGATCTTCATATCTTAGTCCAAATATGTGAGGGAGATGCTGAAGAAGTTTGGCATGGAAGATTCAAAACCTATTGGTACTCCCATGGTAACTGGATGCAAGTTAACACATAATGATGATTCTCCTAAGGAAAATCAAACAAGATATAGGTAAATGATTAGCGGATTGCTCTATTTAACTTAGACTAGACCAAATAGTATGAATTATGTATGTATGGTTGCTAGATTTTAGGCCGATCCAAAATAATATCATGTGACTATTGTAAAGAGAAACTTTAGATATTTGACTTTTTTTTCTATAAAGGATTAAATTCTGATTTTGGAAATATAGATTTTCAAAATCAATATCTAGGGAAAGGATACTTTTTCATAATTTTTTGTTGCATATTTATTTTTAAATTAATTTTTGAAGTCACTATAACTATAATTTGGACATGCATGTGGGTCGTACACTATAACTTTTTATGTATATATCAAGATCCATTTTTCTTTTTTTGGGTAAAACAAGGACATCAATACCTAGGGAATGGGTATTTTTTGAATTCTTTTTACAATGGTTTATAATTTTTCCACCTCTGCACAACAAAGAGCTTGATGTTGAAAGAAAGACCTGTGTTTAGTAAAAATTAAAGATTAAATACATGATAAAATAAAAATATATTAAAGCTATTCTTGTTGAAAATATCATTTTTAGGGCTACAATCTTGCAAAATATAATTTTTAAATGATGTTCTCTAATCCCTAAAAAGGTAAAGAAAAAGTGGGTTTTTACTAGCATTTTGATAGGTGTGAAGGAGACTCCATTGTGGGTATGATTTAATACTAGAGGGGTTCTATCCAATGGGATTTGATCTAAGGGGGTCTTATCTATCCCTCTTCAATTAAAACCCTTTAGATGGAGCCTCTCAAGACTTAAATCATTATCTTTTCTAAAAAAAGTGATTTTAGGAAAAAACCAAAATGTCCCAAAAGTGAGACACAATATTGTAATTTCACCCTAAAACAGATGCTGAAAGATATTGGGGTGGTATATGAAGAGCCTATTGCCATATACTGTGATAATTCAAGTGAAATAATTTTTTTGAAGAATCTAATGCTACACTCTAAGACTAAGAATATATCTATCAAGTTTCACTTCTTGAAGGAGAAATTAAATGAGAAAGAAATCATACTAGAGTATGTGCCTACCAAAGAATAGGTTGCAGACATTTTCACTGAGCCATTTCTAAAGGATACTTTTGAATATCTCAAAGAAATTCTAAGGGTGATTACCCCTCCTAATAAGAGCTAAGAGATGCATTTACTTGCATCAATCCGTATAATTCAAAGCTATATTTCTTGATCCAAATTGATTTTTTTGTGGCTGCTACTCAAGGGGAGTAGTCAGATGTGCATATATGTGGTTTAGAGCTTGTATGTGGGAAGATAATGCTTATCTTTTCCATTTATGTCAAAGGGGGAGAAGAATTATGTGAAAAACTATTTCCTATCTAGGAAGAAGAGCCTTGTGGGGAGAACACCATGTAGAAGAGGCAGAATCTAAGGGGAAGTAAATGTTGATTGAGAGTTGAGTTGATGGTGTTTTTCACATCATGTGTTGCAATCAATTCCAAAGGGGGAGATTGTTGGATGTTGTGGTTGTGTTGCTAATATGTGGTTGTCATTGATGTCAACACTATTAGCATTATTGTATTGAAGACTGTATATGTTGAGGATATTGAGAAAATTATTAAAAGAAGAGTTGCAGGTTTCCAGTGGAACAGTGAAGGTCATGAAGGTATTTTTTTTGTATGTTGAAGATCAACTATTGTGGAATAAATGGTTTATTGTTGAGAGTATTTATTTCATCTACCAAAATTTTAAGAGGTTTGTGTAAATACTTGATCATGCTATGAACAGTTGTGTTCTGATAGTGTTTTTGTAGTCTCTATCAGTGTTCCTAATTGAAGTTTGTGTAATTCTAGTTGTTACAGATGCCTCTCTGTTATTTCTTAATTTTTTTGGATGTTTATAGATCATTCTCCATCATTGATGTACATCCACATTGATTAGTGTGCCCGTGGTAAAAAAAATTCTTGTGCATGTTTGAGTTTTCATGTTCCTGGATGACATGTTGGTGGTAATGTGTTATGGATCCTTGAAGATTGAAATTTGAATTTTTGGGACACTTGTGGGTATTGTTTTGGGTTGCATCATTGTATTGTCCAATGGTGTTTAATTCACATTGAAAATTTATTTGTTAAATTTTGATGACATTGTAATTGTATTTTATTTTGTTTTCGACTAAGTGGTTGATGTAATTCTATAATGAGGATATATATGAGTGATTGGTTGAGCGAAGTTAGTGTGTGTGGTGTGAGAGAAGCCAAAGATAGTGCAAGTGTATGACAATTGATCTATTCATTTGATTGCAAAGTAGAGTGAGAGTGAAGAGTGAAGGATTTTTTTTGTGCTTAACTAGAACTGTAATCAAGCTTGTTCAGAAGCTATTTTCTCAGTTCATACACTCTGGATTTAATCCTATTTTTTATTGTTGGGAAGTGATCCCCTATTGTATTTGAGTAGTTAGCTCTAGGCAGTGTGCCTGAATGCATGTGCATAACCCTTACTATTTTCATTATATTTTCAACAAGGTATAATATTGTGGACTAACATCCACTATGGTTTATCACCTAATAGGGTTTCCATGTAAAAAAAATTGGTATTCTCTATGTTTTTGATGTGTTGATTGCTTGTGGTTTAATGTTCATTCATCAAATATGAGATTAAAGCTAAGTAAATATTGAGAATTTTAATATTTTGCGACAACTGATTCACACCCCCTCTAAGTTGTGTGTCCTTATTTTTCCAACAAATATGGATAAGGTAGCTTGCATGTTTTTGGAAATTTTGTATTGTACGTGATTGAGAGGCATGTAAAAATATGTAATGGGTTGAAGAATGACAAAAAAGAGCCTTAAAACCTACATCAACACATGATCAACATGAAATGAAAATTGAAGAAGATAATGAAATGTTTACATTAGATGATTATGATCATGTTTCAGGCCTTATATAAAAATGTATTAAATTGTTTTTTTTAATTACATTATTTTGTAATATATATAATTTTATATGTGTACATGTTTATATGTGAATTATATGTTACTCTCTATTGAATTAAATATCTTTCTTCAGGACATGTGTATGTTTTTGTTGCACCTGAGTGGAATGAAGATGATATGGAGTATTTGTTGGCTAGATGTGTTGAGATAAAATGTAAGTTGGTACATGCTAGTGTGGATGATGATAAGTTTGAGTATCCAACTCGATTTTTGGTTGTTGTTTGCACCTGGATTTGAAAATATCTAATAAGAAATAATGGTTTTCTTGTATTTGAAGAGTATGAAATACACAAGAAGATTAAACATTACTCACATTTCATTTTGGAAACCAATATGGATATGTGCAGGATCATCATGGAAAAAGCAGGCCCTTAAGTGGTGAAAAATTTAGAAAAATTAGAGTTAGGCAACTTGATGTAAAAATTTGAATAAGTTATCTATGTTATTTCAAAAATATGTAAGAATAGAATATATAGAAAATTGAATTTACTTTCTATACTACTAGGTTTATTTTAAAAAAAATCTATTTGGTGAAAATTTGAAATTTCACTACAGTAGTACTTAAATTTCAGGGAACAAATAAGAAGTAGGTCTTTGTTTGACCACCCTAGAACCACAATAAAATGAAAATATTTTTTTATAAGATTTTAGATATAAGTAGAGGACTCATGTCTTGATGTGATGCATATTTTTTTGTATTTTTTTTCCAAGTAAATAATTAATTATGATTTTTTTTACAACTTTTAAAAAATATAAAAAACTCATACGTCTGACCACCTTAACTTGGTCAAAACTTCATGAAATTCATTTTTTTAAAATCTTATAGTATTCAAAGCATATAATGTGACACATGTTTCAGATTCAAAAAATGTGATACTGTTTGAAAGCTATAGACGTTTTTAAATCAGCCTATCAATCAAGAATTTAGCTGCAATTCAAATAGAAAATGAAAAATAATTATTTATTAAATTAAAAGTAAAGCATAATTTATACTAGTGGAAAGTTGAGAATCTCCTTTAAAAACCCTTTTTGTTTCATCAATTTTGGGTAAAAAAAAATTCATCAGCCACATACCCTACACATACCCATCATATCACCACTTTTTGGCCCATCATGATCATGCACATACCCATATTAAACTAGTTAGATATCGAGTGAGGCTTGTTAATAAAGTATTATGGAAACTTTCAATGGATGATCATGAGACATCATAGGTGCATGACAAAAAAGAGAGGATGTAAATGGTATAATGGAATAAATAAATATAGGTAAGTATAGATATGTATATATTTAATTGATAGTCTATATATATATATATATATATATATATATATATATATATATATATATATATATATAAATTTATCACATAACCTAGATTCAAGGCTCATGTGTATCTCTCCTTAATCCATGTTATTATGCTAGTCTTAAGTCATTTCCTAATGATACTTAAACGATTTTTTGTTTTAGGTCTCCCAAAACTAGATGCATTACAAAAAGGAGAGGATGAATATATGTTACAATTGAATTTGAATAATTCAAGTAACTATATAGTTCTATACATTTAATTGATATTCAAAATATAAAGTTAAATAATTCATTGTCATTTTATAAAAAAGTTTAGAATTGATTGCATATCCCCTTAAGCCATCCTCTTAGGACCCATTAATTCATCTTATTAGCTAACCTTAATCCATCCTCTTGCATCCCCTTAAGTCATTATATTAACTCCCCTTAAGCCATCCTCTTAGGAACCCTTAAGTTATCCTCCTAGGTACCCTAAATGCATCCTCTTGCAACTCCTTAAGTCATTCTCTTAACTCCCCTTAAGAATCCTATTAGGACCCCTTAAGACATATCCTATTAGGTACCCTAAATCCATCCTCTTGCATCCCCTCAAATATCTCTTAACTCCCCTTAATCAATCCTCTTAGGACCTCTTAGGGTTGAGAGTTCATCCCTTGGGCTTTAGGGTCTACAGTTTGATGTAGGAGCATCCAAAGTGAAATGGAAATCTCCTGTCACCAAAAATATTGTTATTTCAATTTTGTTTATTTTCAATAAGCGCTTAGGGATTAGGAGAATAAATATTTTAATTTGCAACATTATAATTTTCCCTTGTGGTGATTTGAAGAGGTAATTTATGAAGGATTTATGCTTTGATAAATGTTTCTAAAGAATCTCCAAAGGGAATATGATTCTTGGGTATTCATTTACAAGAGGGGACCACTTTTCTTATATGTTCTTGCATTATCATTTGCATGCCTTACATGTATTTACATTTTGGCCACAAGCTTTGCATGTTGTTGTATGTCTAGGTCATAATTGTGAGACCCAGTCTTAATAAAACAACCATAAATTTCTCATATGGTATTGAAATTAAGAATTTAAAAATGGTCTAGAAATCTAGAAATGGGGCACAAAAACCTAGAAACCATTTTAGAAAAAATAGATGAATGGTAGAGCATTGATAGGAAAAAAATGATGGGTTTTCCTGGTGGTTTAGTGGAGGTTGTTTTGTGAAACCAATAGTAGTTTCTTCTCACATAATTTCTATATATTAACACTTTCTCATTTGGTGAAGTTGACTTTGAAGGATTTGTAGGTTTACATAACTATATGTTGTTGTATTAAGCATAGTATTTAAGACTCCATTTTTTCAAATTTATATTTTCATAGAAGCCCATGTTGTAAGGGAGCTTATGAGCTTTCACATATTGTTTAATCCTAATTCATATTTTTTGCAATAAAATATAGTGTTTTCCTTCTTGCATATGTTGTGCTATTTTGAGTTGTGTTAAGATTTTTCAAATTTGTAAGGGGAGTATCCAAGATGAAATGGAAATCTTGTGTCTTCAAAAATATTTCTATTTCAATTTTGTTTATTTTCAATAAGGGATTAGGAGTTAGGAGAATAAATATTTTAATTTGTAACATTTTAAATTTCCCTTGTGGTGATTTGAAGATGCAATTTTTGAAGGAATTATGCTTTGATAAATGTTTCTAAAGCATCTCCAAATCAAATATGATTCTTGGGCATTCATTTACAAGAGGGGACCACTTTTAGTACATGTTCTTGTATTATCATTTGCATGCCTTTCATGTATTTGCATGTTGGCCACAAGCTTTCCATGTTGTTGCATGCTTGGGTCACAATTGTGAGACCCAGTCTTATTAAAACAACCATAAATTTCTCATAAAAAAGAAAAATTAATAATTTCAAAATGATTTAGAAAGTTGGAAATGAGTCGCACCAAACCTAGAAACCATTTTAGAAAATTTTGACGAATGGCGGAGCATTGATAGGTAGAAAGTGGCAATTTTTCCTAGTGGTTTAGTAGAGGTTGTTTTGAGAAAGCAATAGTGGTTTCTTCTCACATAATTGATATATATTGATGCTTGCTCATTTGGTGAAGTTGGCTTTAGAGGAGTTGTAGGTTTACACAACTAGATGTTGTTGGATTGAGCATAGGATTGAAGACTCTATTGTTGAAAATTTATATTTGCATAAAATCCCATGTTGTAAGGGAGTTTATTAGCTTCTGCACATTGTAATGTCAATTCATATTTTCTGCAATAAAATATAGTGTTTTCCTTCTTGCATATGTTGTCCTATTTTGAGTTGTGTTATGAGTTTTGAAATTTGTAAGGGGAATATCCAAGGTGAAATGGCAATACTGAGTTACCAAAAATATTGTCATTTCAATTTTGTTTATTTTCAATAAGGGCTTAAGGATTAGGAGAATAAATATTTTAATTTGGAACATTTTAATTTTCCTTTGTGGTGATTTGAAGAGGTATTTTTTGAGGGAATTATGCTTTGATAAATTTTTATAAAGCATCTCCAAAGGGAATATGATTCTTGGGCATTCATTTACAAGAGGGAACTACTTTTATTACATGTTCTTACATTATCATTTGCATGTTGGGCACAAGCTTTGCATGTTGTTGCATGTCTAGGTTGTAATTGTGAGACCTAGTCTCAATAAAATGACCTTAACTTTTACATATGATAATGAAATTAAGAATTTCAAAATGATATGGAAAGCTAGAAATGAGGTGCACAAAATATAGAAACTCTTTTAGAAAATTATGAAAATGACAGAGCATTGATAGGAAAAAGGTAACCAGTTTTCCTAGTGGTTTACTAGAGGTAGTTTTGAGAAACTAATAGTGGTTTCTTCTCACACAATTTCTATACATTGATGCTTGCTCCTTTGGTGAATTTGGCTTTGGAGGAGTTATAGGGTTTACATAACCACATGGTGTTGGATTGAGCATAGGATTGAAGAATCAATTGTTGCAAGTTTATATCTGCATGGAAGCTCATGTTGTAAGGGAGCTTATGAGCTTTTGCATATTGTAATCCCAATTCATATTTGTTGCAATAAAATATAGTGTTTTCCTTCTTGCATATTTTTTGCTATTATGAGTTGTGTTATGAGTTTCTAGATTTGTAAGGGGATTTTATTTCACCACTGGTATTAGAGCAAGTGTTCTTGAGTGTTTAGGTAGAGCATCAAATGTGAGGTAGTTTGTACTAGTACTTGGGGGTGGAGTGTGTGTGGTGTGTAGACCGATCACCAAATATGAGTCAGTCTATACTTGAGAAGGTGAACATTGAGAGTGTGTGGAAATTGTTTGATAAAATGCCAAACAAGAAAGGAAAAGCTTTGTCATAGTTGTGTATGTAGGTGAACAAGAAGGATAAAATATTGCGGAAGTATTCTTTGAGGAAGGAATAGAGAAAGAGAGTGAGGAGGAAGAGAAAGTTGGAGAAAATATTATGAAGGTTGTAGTATCAAAAAAGGAGATGAGTTCAATGGAGAACATTGAAGAAGGGGACACTGACATTAAAGGAGTAAAATATGAGATAAAACTTGCATCTTGTTAGTTAACTAGTGATTCTAATTTTCTTATGAATTATGTGAATGAAATGGGTGAATATGAGGAAGCTAAAAATTTTGTAGCAATAAGAAAGAGAGGGAATATAAAGGAAGGAATAGATAGGAAGTTTCAAAGTAGGGTGAAGAAGAAGAAATAGGTAGATAAGGAAGAAGGATGGATGAAGAACAAACACATGATTTACAAATGTTTATGAGTTCAACTCATGAAACATTTCAAATTACCATAGATGTTTGATGCAGGAGCATCCAAGGTGAAATGGTAATCCTTGTTGAACAAGACAAATAAGAGGGGGGGTGAATCAATTGTAGCAGATTTAAACTTTAAAAAATTCATCAAAAATTAGATAAATTACAATTCTTAACTCTACTAAAATGATCAAACATTGAGTGCAAGTGCAAAAACTGAAAACCATCATACAAACATGGTAACACTAGCTTTATGTGGAAAACCAATGAGGGAAAAACCATAGTGAGTATTGACTTACACTATAGAGAATATCAAATTTGATTACAAAGGCTCACTGCCTGATTAAAAAGGCTCATTACCAAAACAAGGACTCACTATTCGAATCAGGACTCACTATCCAATAGGGTCAACCACTCAGAGGGATCATTTCCAGATAGATGCAAATAATATAGAAGAGACATGTTATAGAGAAGAAAATCTCAATCCAATAGAGAATTCCACCACAATTTTCTCAACCACTTGTAGACATGCATGAATGCTAGAGTCCACCTTTAGCTCACTACATCTAGAAACTCAACATTTAGGCTTCGCACATCTGCCACACTCAAATCACATACACCCAATGATTCACATCTTCTTCCCATCTATTTTCTATATTTATTTTCACTTCTCTTTGTTCTGCTTTCATCACTCGCTCAACATGTATTTATACCATCTTCAACATTGAAACATATACAAAGTTGGCCATCCATCATTATATTCAAATTAAGTCAGCACAAAAACATCCTAGGGTGGAATTAGAATGAGGGTGACCCAAACACGCACTTGATGAGGACCCAATTAGGTCCCATCACTCTTCATTAACATCAAAGGTAGTGTTGAACAAGAGGTTGACCAAACCAGTGTAAAACACATAGAAAAATTAAGAACATGCAACCCTTAGCATGATCAAATCCTTCCAAACACCAAAATTATCTTTAACACAATCATAACAACTTAAATCTAGAATTGCAAGTCACAATAATTTACTAAAAATAAATTTGAACCAACAATATTTCTCCCAAACCTCAGCCAGATACACAAAAAACCACAATTCACAACTGTTGAGCATAACTCACATTGTACAATGAATCAAAAGCCAAAAATCTAGATATAATAGGTTCCACCAACCAATATTAGCATAGGAAAAATTTAGAGCAACTACGAAACACCTGCAATCTTCATTACAATTTTCTCAATATCCTTGACATATACAACCAATAACCTACATTCATGACATCAATGAAAACAACAACTAGTTGATAACCAATTAACTAGTTGACATCAATGACAACACCTTCATTCTTGCACTAGTATCCCCCTTTTTCATAGATGGCAACACATGATGTTAAAAACCATCAAAGCCAACATACTAGTTGTTAACACACTTCTCATGATTTTTCTTTCTATATCTCCTCCTTAGTAGATAATTTTTTCACCTGATACTCGTTTCTTTTCATTTTCTTCCTCTTTTTCACATCTATAATCTCTCATCTCCCCCTTTGACATCAATGGAAAAGGTAAAAGATGTTTTACATTGATTTCCCATGTGACATTAAAAAAAAAAACTCTTGTAATGACAACACATGACACTAGCTTCTTCCTTAAGAGGTAGCCACAAAAACACTAGTCCAGAAGAAAGATAGATCCATAGACCCACCAGAATGATGCATCTACTTCAAGAAAGGAGGTCAATGACCCCTAAATTCTCCCAAAGATACTCAAAAGTGTCTTTAGGAAGAGCCTTCATAAATATATCAAAAATTTGATCCTTCATAAAGACATACTCAAGCATTACTTTGTTCTCCACAACCTTCCCTCTCAAGAAATGATACCTAATAGATATATACTTTTTCCTCGATTACATCACTAGATTCTTTGAAATGTTATTTTCACTTTTTTTATCACATAAGATAGAGATAGGATCATCCTACACAAATGTGATATATTTCAATGTTTATTTCATGATCCATAAAACTTGTGTACAACAAGATGCAGCAGCAATATACTCAGCTTTAGCAGTAGATAAGGAAATTGAATCTTGATTTCTACTAAACCATGCCACCAATCTACAACCAAAAAAAAATGTACCACCACTTGTACTTTTTCTATCATCTATAGAACCAACCCAATTTGTATTTGCATAATAACTTAGTGTAAAGTATATATCCCTATGATACATGCTACCTAATTGCACTTTTTAGCCCAATCAGGTTAGCTTGGGACAACATTGATGTTTTCTTCTTAGAAGGAGAACGGTAGAAAAAAGGTTCTACTAAAGTTACTCACAATCATTAAAATAGTGCCCTGAAATGAATTTTCAGTTTTCATTGTGCAATTGCTTTATAGAAAGTAGGAATAGTACACAAAATTTTACATAAAGTAGCTATTCAAATTTATTACAAGGGTATGTGCAGGATCATGATGGGCCAAAAAGTGGTGATATGATGGGTATGTGTAGAGTATGTGGCTGATGACTTTTTTTTAACCCAAAATTGATGAAATGAAAAGGGTTTTTAAATGAGATTCTAAAATTTCGACCAATATAAATTATGCTTTACTTTGACTTTAATAAATAATTATTATTCATTTTCTATTTGAATTATGAATAAAGTCCCGATTTGATAGGCTGATTGAAAAACATCTATAGATTTCAAATGGTATCAATTTTTTTGAATTTGAAACATGTGTCACATTCTATGCTTCACATAATATAAGATTAAAAAAATAAAAATTGAATTTCATGAAATTTTGACTAAGTTAAGGTGGTCAGACACACAAGTTTTTATATTTTTAAAAATTTGTAATAAAAAAATCATAATTAATTATTTACTTGGAAAAAAATTACAAAAAAATATGCATCACATTGGGACACGAGTCCTCTACTTATATCTAAAATCTTATAAAAAAATATTATCATTTTATTGTGGTTAGGATGGGTAGGTAGACACCTACTTATTTTTTCCCTGAAATTTAAGTACTACTGCATTGAAATTTCAAATTTTCACCAAATAGATTTTTTTTATAAAATAAACCTAGTAGTTTAGAAACTCCATTCCATTTGCTATAAATTCTATTTTTACATATTTTTGAAATAATATAGATAACTTATTCAAATTTTTACATCAAGTTGCCTAATTCTTATTTTTCTGAATTTTTTGCCACTTAAGGGCCTATTTTTTCCATGATGATCTTGCACATACCCACAAAAAATATTCTTATAATTTTCCCACACAAGTTGTGTGAATAATTGAATAAGATGCAATAAAATACAAATTATACATTTGGAAGTAAAATAATACATGTAAGAGAAAGGGGTCTGTCATAATTTCCAAAATGATGAACCCCATTGTTGATTAGTTACATCTTCAATTGCTTTGTTGATAGCTCTAGAAGTGTCTACAAGAGACAAGGAAAATGATGTTAGAGCTTAGGATTCCATGTCTATTATATGTTAAACTATTAGATATACAACCTCTCTCTTGTTAAGAATTAAATCAAAGAGTTAAAGGTGTCTCAAGATCAAATACACAGTTATCATGAAGATCCAAGAAAAGTAAAGATCATCTAATCGTCATGAGAAGATCTAGGCTTCTTATTTTTCTTAACTTATTTGTTAATTGTGTAGGTACAAGTATAGTATTATCATACAAAGCATGAAGAGTACATAGCAAAGACAAAGAAACCATGCTAAAAAATATTACATTTCAGAGAAAATACCATAGGAAATAACAAATTTCTTCATATTTTTGTCACAACTAGAGCACAAACAATGTTTTCCTTCAAAGATATGAAAATTTCTCATCATTTTTATTCACAGAGAGTTTCTTACCATCGTGGAGGACAAATTAAACCATGCGAAGAATAATCAGAAGCTTCAAACCCTTGGTGGAAGGAGCAGCAACATGGAAACATTACATGTGAAAATGAATGTAAAGTGAGCTTGTGAGTAGGGTTAGAAGCTTCTTATGAGTTTCTCAATGAATCCCTAACTTTGGCCAACCAAGGTGTGTTATTTTCACTTTTATTTCATAAAGTTGTAACAAAAAAAGGTTAAAATACTGTTATGCATACAAAGAAGGAGAGTTGAGTTAGAATTGGTTGAACTAAGGTGTTATGCATGCATTTGGAATTCTAAGATTCTATCTTTGACTTCAAGTCAAACTGGCATATTTTTGGAGCTCTCTTTTGTCAAACAACTTAAGAGGGGTACTTTGGAGCTAAGTAAGCTCAAATTGGAGCAATTATGAGCCCCCTTTTTTAGGATTTTCTATTTTTCTTGTGCAACATCTTGAGATGGATATTTTGGAGTGTAGTTGACTACAGTTCACTCTTCTTGGCACTTTGGGATGGATTTTGTATTATAGGAGGGAAACCTTATGCTTTTTCCTCATTTCTTTTTTCCTTCTCTTGCACATTGTAGAGAGACTTAGTATTTTGAAGCTCAACATATTTTCACAATTTTGATACAACAACAAACTTTATACCTTATTTTTTTAGTTATTGTAGATATTCCTTCAATAAAATAAGGTGTCTACCTTCTCTTTTTTAGGTGTTTTGTCTCTTATGAATGATATTGATGAAAATTTTATGTGTTTTAATATCAAAACCTTTAAATTTTTTTCTCATTCATGATTAAATGTATACAAAATTAGTTAATCATCATAGGTCATAGGTTGTGCCATTGATTTTTCTTATTTTTCAAGTTGTGAAAATGATGTTTTCCTTCAAAGAAGATAGATTTATCAAGAATTTTTATGAAGTATTTATGTGATTATATTTCCCAAGCTAAGCTATGTAAACAAACATTTTGATAATTAGTTGTAAATCAAGTTACATATTAGTTACATTTTGGCACAACACTTCCTAGAATTAGCTTTTCCATTTTATCAGCTATCCTTCATCCTTTTTCTCACAAAATTCATTAGTTTCTAAGAGATCTAAAAAGGCACCAACCCATAACTGGAGATGCATTTTCATCATGAGAAATCCACAAGATCAAATATTTTTCCATGTTTCATAGGATTTTTGAGCCTCCAAGCTTAGCATCTAGGTACAATCCCTCATGACAATAGTTTTTGGCATGCTCAGTGTGACCATGAACTAATTTTTAGTCCACACCAAGATCCTTTTTTCTACTATTTTTGGTATGAATAGTAGTATTTCAAGCCTTTTGAGGTGAGAAATCATACCGACAACTATATTCTATGATTTTAATATAGATCTAGTACTAAATAACACATAAGAAGGATACAAACAAGGAGAGGGTATGTGTAGGATCATCATGGAAAAAACAGGCCCTTAAGTGGCAAAAAAATTAGAAAATTTAGAGTTAGGAAACTTGACATATTATTTCAAAAAAAAAGTAAGAATATAATCTATAGAAAATTTGTAACGCCCCGCCGTGCGAACCCCAAAGGACAACAACACAATAATTACTGCAATTTTTTTTTTTAAGTAACCATAACATACATGTAATACACATTAAGTCATAACATGAATTTCATAGATTCATTAACACATACATCCCTTGGGGTACATGAGGAGTCATTACGTGACTTAGATCCATACAACAACCATAAAGAATAAAATCTAAAGATATAAAGTAAGCATTAACAAATATAACACATACATGATGATCAATGATAAGAAACCATCTGAATACGCAAATACATCATATGCATGATTAACATAACACATTGAATAAAAACTGCCATGGATAATATTACATTACAGTACAATGTTCAAGAAGTACAATGATACAAAAGTGTTTCCAATCATGAACGGAAACCATACAACAATATAACATGATGCACAATATCATAACTGGCTCCAAGACAGATACAACTCTGGAGTCACTGCAACAGCACCAATCCGCACCTCTCGATCCTTGACTGGGGACCCAATGGGGTGCTTAGCATGTTCCACCCGATCATGTGAGTCCGAAGACCCACCCCCCGTGCTAGGAGCTAACAAGAAAGAGACCACAACCAAGAACATCCAAGCAGAGAACCACAAGACTCAACGTCATACAAAAGTATCATAACACTCAGGAATTACAATGACATAATCAATCACATCCAAGAGTCATAAATCTCATCACATAAATCAAAACAATAACCAGTAACCAAATAACCAAAGGATGATCATGAAACACCTCCAATAAACTGCATTAATAAACATGACACAATTCCAAATTGCAATAACCATTCTATCAACATCATATCACAGTACCACAAGGGTACAAGGTCATAAGTCAAATATCAAGGAAATCATACAAGACCACAAAGTACACCAAAGATAAAATAGGGTAAAAACCATAAATCATCTCAAATAATTGTGTTTCATCAATTCAAGACAAAGAACCACTTCCAAAGGATTTCCAAAGAAGCAATCATAATAAGGAGTGTTAGAGGAGAGTGTCATCGCATGGCTTAACATGATTCTCCAGGCTACCACTATCGCAAGGCGCCGCCTCCGTCTACTGACGAATTATCCAGGAAACTCGAGCGCTAGGAGCCGCCTCCATCTATGGTTATCCAGGCTACCTGTCTCAAGGCGCCGCTCCATAGGGTTGCTCATGTGGAACCGTTAACCTTTCATGAAGACAAGGCAACGATCTTGCCAGCCACGGCCTTCTCAATCCCTTTTAGTCTGTGGTAGCACTCAAAGGCGGATGAGGCATCAATTATCTTTTTAATGTGATTCTACCCACCCCCTAGTTAATTATTTAAATTATCACTTATTAAATTCACTCTAACGAGGGCTATCCGGCGCCCCTTTGTGCGCCGACCACCCACTTAGAGCCACTCTCTCTCTCTAGACACTCAAAACATAAAACCAAAATCCAAGGGTTGTACAACATAACAAGTACATTAGATCACAATAGAGAAGCATGCAAGGCATTACCCATCTTGCCGTAAATACATAATCAAAATCTCCATGATTCCCGTACAACCCTTTCAAAAAACATGAAACCAAAACACTTGCCACAACAAGGGCACATAAAAGGAGGAACATTAACCAATAGTAAAATAAACCTCTGGAAGATTCTCATAAAGTTACACTAGGGTTTTCCCATCAAGGAACTGACAGCAATAATTGCAAGACCTCAAAGAACTATTTCCAATATAAATATAATGAGCAAATACACCAAAATAAGATCAACAACTCCACTCAACAACACCAACAACTTTGATACGAACTAAATCGAGAATCCAAGGGAAACCTCTATTTTCTCCTCTCGGAATACCCATAATTCAAAGAACTTTTCAATTCGACTCATCAAGTAGAACCATCAATCATGACAAAGTTAACATTAACCAATTTCCACTTAGGTAAAGAACAAAAGAACACATATTGGTTCCCAACGAATAGCAACATAAATAAAATGAGAGAAAAATCCAACTCAAAAATCAACTTAGGAAAAGTCACATTGAAAGAATCCATAAACCACACAATCCATTCAATAAGAAGTACCTTGAAACATTTTAAAAAGAACATTAGTCTAAAGATCAATCATTTCCAACATTTAAGGATAGCACAATATTGCGAAGTGAAAATAAAATCTAATGGTTTAAGCCATAAGACACTATTCACAAGTATACTCTTTCAAACACAAATATATTCCAATTTACACATTATAACAACAATCTCCCTTCGAAGATCAACCCACTCAAACCAACAATTTGATCCTGATATCAATCACAAGTATTTTCTAGAACTGTTCTTATAGAAACCCCACAAATCAACTATTAAAAGAATATGAGGGAAATTGACTTAGAAAAGATCATCTAATTTTATTCATTTACATAAACCCTTTGTTTAACTAAATATAATTAATCAAAACATTTATCGAATCAACAATCATTCACTAGCCTTTATCGTAATACCCAACTATTTAAAGTTTTCAAATTTATTTACTTCCATTTATCTTATAAATCAATTCTCCCACCTAAACAGAAATAATCCTTATCGCCAATATTATCTACATACATCAACAACATACAAAACTCTACTTTTCATTATTTCTAAGTTAACTATCCCACTTGAAACTAATCAAATTGAGAATAAACTAATCTATCAATGTTACCCAAATTATTAACATAAGGAAACTCTCTCTCTAATCACTTTACTAACCTACTCAATAACATAATACCTAACTTAACTACCTAATAATTCTAATTTTCTAACTCCTATAAATAAATCATTTTTTTGAATATAAACACATTAATTACAAAGTCTTAAGGAATAATTCCATACAAGAAAACCATCAAACACATCAACCTTGAAGAACACTATCTTAAAACACTTACAATGAACAGGCCATTGAGACATCTCCATAAATATCCCACAAATCACACCCATCTTAAAACAATTACATAACACTTAAACCAATACTCAAAACACTTTGTTTAAAACAACAATCACTCACACCTTATAACCATAAAGACATTCCTTTAATTTAGGCATTATTTCAACGTTCTTATCACTTATTTTAACATATCCACTTAATTTAATTAAGAGAGTATTTACGACAAATAATTATATTTAAAATAACTACATCATCTATAAGATAACCAACTCCATCAACTGTTTAATACGAATCCTAATTATAACTTTAAAATGTAATACTAAGATGACAATTCTATAATTTACAACTTTATTATAATACTAAGGTGACGACACTAATGGATTATTTCACACAGTAGTTTGATAAATAATTATCATTCACAGACTCATTAGATAACAAAAAGGTAATTAAAACCATTTAACATTTAATCAGTATCATTTAAATTAATTAACCTATGAACCTGGGATTTATCCTCACTTAAAAATAACTTTATCATTAACCTTCAAGTAAAAGAAACTATGTAAATGTAGAATCACTTATCTCCTTTAGTGAACCCTAAAACTTAATTAACCATATAAATCGATTTACTTTAACTAAATACACAGTTCATTTATCTACAACAAAATTAAATACCTAATTCAATAATGTTTATTCCGTTAAAATCTTTTGTTAAATAATATTTTACTAAGCAATCTATCGAAATAACCATTTTCACTCTAATTATTTACCTAAAATAAAATTACACTTTTACTTAACTCACTATCTTACAGAACATTCTAACACTCGATTCATATTTTACTTTTACACCACCATAAAATCATAAACAAAACAATTAAAGAAATTATTCATATTTTATAAACATATTATATAAATACGAACCATTTTCTTTTGAATAATACTCATCATACAAATCTGCTTATATATTGAAATATCCTCATAAATCCTAAATATATAAAAGACTACCTTCACTTCAAATCTTTTAACCTATAATTATGTATCTATACTTGTTTATATAACCATACACACACACACACATATATATATATATATATATATATATATATATATATATAAAAGAATAGTAATCAAAAATATATAAATTCAAAATAAATAGAAAGTCACTCATATATGTAGTTGGTAATTCAAATGCCCTAACTCAGACAGGTTGACAAAGAAATCAGAGAGGCTATTTAATTCTGTACAATGTTTCAACTCTAATTATATCTCACCTCAAACAATATCCAACCTAATTATTATAAACAAATATATATATATATATATATATATATATATATATATATATATATATAATCTTCACTTTCTGATTAAAAATAAGAGATCATTTATCTAGCTGGGATAAAATCTAATTCTTCACAGCACAACCTTAACCTAAATAAAATTAATATTTTATTTATGATTGATTTTATATTTTATTTATTCAATTCTTTTAATATAAATAAATCATTTCCCTCCAAGTATTACTTCCCTAATAATCAATTTATTTTAACCACTAAGTTTAATAATTAACAAAATGCAGCTTATTTTATAATAAACCCTTAACATCTTTATTATTTCTCTATTTATCTCAAAACCTATCATACTAGTAGACCAAAATTTAATTTAACTCTTTATAAATTATATTTATTATCAGCAAAACGCAACCATAAGGGAGCAGCTTGACAGCAGCCTCGTATTTTAAGCATAACGCCAAAACTATAATCTGGGTATTTGAGATTTTTGGACAGCAAATAGAAAACTGGAATTTGGAGAAACCCTTTAAATTTACCAGCAAACTAGTTTGTATAAAAAATGTTATGGATGACACAACTAGACTGTTTGAATAGAGTCACAGGAAACAGTTCATTTACAGACAGTTTACAGTCTCAAAATACATATATTGAATACCATATTTATGTAAGTATATATAAAATGAAAGGAAGGAAAATACAAATTTGTACAGCCCGAAAAATAAGACATTTAAAATACTCAGCTAAATTTTGAAGTTGGCATACAAAAGATTTCAAGGAAGAAGGAAATCTTTCACAGGAAAACATCTATTCACTATTTGTAAGGAAAATATTTAAAAGAAAACCTGGAAGTCGCTTTCCCTTTTGAATTCCTCTTCTTTCTTTCTTTTCAAAAGAAATCTCTTTTCTTGTTCCTTCCTTCGTGGAAATTGCCTTCAGTAAAAATTCCTCCCTCTCTTCACAGGTTGCCAATTATCTTCCCAAAGTCCCCCTTGGCATTCGGAAAAATCACCCTCTTATTTTCTTTCTTGGTCAGTTACCAACCAAGAACGAATTCCCAACCACCGAATGACTTTTCACCTTCCCCAAACCGAAACTTGAATTTCAAATAATATTTATTTGCATGTTTATTGTTTATTTAATTATAATTAGGTACCAACTTTTACTGGCTTTTCTCGTTTTTACCTTCATTCAAACTTAAGTAAAATTTTAATATTTAATCCTTTCTAATATTTTCTCACTTTAATTAATCATTACTTTATGTATTTAGTTTATTTAATTTCAACCAATAACTTCTTTTTATTTTAAATTACTTCCACTTAACTCTAAATTTTAACTAAAACAAATTTTCATAAATAATTAACTTTTAATTAAAATATAATTGAATAAATATTTTTACCGTAATTTATTTAAACTCAAGTACAATGTTAATATTTAATCCTCTTTAATGTTTTATCACTTTTAAATTTATTAATTGAATTTAATCATTAAATGATAATTACCTTTCCTCATTTAATCTGATTATTTTAAATAACTAACTCCCAATGATAATTAAATTGACATTTATCATTGAATCTAATTCTTTATTTAATTCCAAATGAAACAGGTAACCTTATAATTAAATTAATTTTATTAATCAAATCCAAACATATTATTAGTGTTATCTCATAACCTTAAAATTAAATTAAATAATAAAATCACCACATCATCATGACATTACCAACAACAACTTACTTAACATCAACGACGACCGAAACGGAGGGTACTACAAAATTGAATGTAGTTTCTAAACTACTAGGTTTATTTTCTTTTTAAAATATATTTTCTAAAAATTTGAAATTTCAATGCAATAGTACTTAAATTTCAGGGAAAAAATAAGAAGTAGGTGTCTATATGACCACCCTAACCACAGTAAAATGATAATATTTTTTTATAAGATTTTAGATATAAGTAGAGGACTCATGTACTGATGTGATGCATATTTTTTTGTAATTTTTTTCCAAGTAAATAATTAATTATGAATTTTTTATTACAACTTTTATAAAATATAAAAACTTATATGTCTGACCACCTTAACTTGGTCAAAACTTCATGAAATTATTTTTTTATTTTTTTAATCTTATAGTATGCGAAGCATATATTGTGACGCATGTTTTGAATTCAAGAAATGTGATACCATTTGAAATCTATAGATATTTTCAATCAGCCTATCACTCACAACTTTAGTCGTAATTCAAATAGAAACTTAATAATAATTATTTATTAAATTCAAAGTAAAGAATAATTTATATTGGTTGAAAGCTAAGAATGTCCTTTAAAAGCCCTTTCCATTTCATCAATTTTGGGTAAAAAAAAGTTGTCAACCACATACCCTACAAATACCCACCATATCACCACTTTTTGGCCTATCATGATCCTGCACATACTCGAGAAGTTTAGATCCTTTTGAGTATTTGCAGCTATCACCTCCTAGGAGAAGAGGGAGAACAAATAAAAAGTCCAAGCCTACAAGCAAGGACACATTCTAATCCTAATTATAGGCCATCATTTATAGCTTCTAATAGCCCATAAATAGTAGTTTCAATTCCTATTAATTCAGTACCAACAATACCAAAGATAAGGAAACATGCATTTGTGCCATTTAGTAGGGGCAACCCATTGAATTTGGCTCAACATGATGATATTTCGGTAGTATCAGTAAAGAATTTTCTAAATTTACCAGAGAGGCTTAGACTACACCTATTGAACATATCAGGGATGTGGCTTCATTATGTATAGTCCATCATATCACTATTGAAAATGTTTTAATCAAACTTCTAGAAGCATCTTTCAAAGGAAAGGCTCTCCAGTGGTTCAAAGGTTTAGCTATTAATTCTATTTTGAAATGGGATGAGTTAAGAGATGCTTTGAATAGACATTTTTGGGATAAATCCAATCATTTATCTCTATTTGAATAGCTGACAACTATCAAGAGAGCTCCACAAGAACAAATGATAGATTTCAACTTCTGATTCCAAAAGACTTGGAATAGAATTCCTACTATGGTAAGACCTCTTGTTGAGAATGATTTCTTGTATTATCTTAAAGCTCTTAATAGTGAAATTTAAGTTATAATTCAATTTATGGGTGGTGTTTCACTTCCAGGTGTTTTTAGCATAGCCATAAGAGCATAAAATAGCCTTATAAATGCTAGTAAAATAGCCCAAAGGCCTCCAATTCCAATATTTCCAAAAATTCATCCTCTTATGCCTTAGAAAGTACCCCCTATAGCTATAATACCTATTGTTCTAGATTTAAATTACCAAGAGTTCTCTCAACCAATTTTTTTCTGAGCTCAATCTCAAGAATTACAAGAGAATAAGGAAAGTCATCAAGAAATTAAAATTTTATTGCAAACCTTTGACAATGAATTGGTAAACATTATGAAGTAGGAAGGTCAAAATCCTAGACCCTACCAAGCTCCATATCAAGAAAATATGAATTCATATCAAATTGATCCATAGCCCCAAAGGAGGAATTATAATCCAAGGCCTTTCTATTCAAATAACCCTAATACTACTAGTTCGTCAAGAGAGATGGTTCCTATTGGAAAAACAAGGACAAAAAACTAAGAGGGGGGTGAATCAATTGTCACAGAAATTTAAAATTTTCTTACTTAACTTAACTTAAATCTCAGATCTAATGAATACAAAAGTAGTTACAAGTAATAAACACATCAGAGAGACAAAGAACACCAATAATTTTTTTACGTGGAAACCCTCTTAGGGGAAAAAACATGGTGGATGTTAGTCCACAAGATTATACTCTGCTAAAAGTATAATGAAAAATAATAATGGGAATGCACATGCATTCAAGTACATTGCCTAGAGCTCACTACTAAAATACAAAAGGGGCTCACTACCCAACATAATAGGATTAAAAATCCAAAGGTTATGAACTAAGAAAATAGCTTCTGCACAAGCTTGATTACAGTTCCAATTAAGCTCAACACTTTTTCTCACTTCACACAATATTTTTCACACTCTTCTCTGTAGTTGAAAGATATTTACACATACACACATAGAAGCACATTCTCTACTCACTACACCAATGAAACAATCACACTTATATATCCACTACATGAGATTTCATCACATCTCAGTCGGCCAAAAAATAAAATATATTTGCAATGTCGGCCCAAATTTTCAATTAAATTTTTAATGGGTATCCACCAAGGTCAGCCACAACATAGTGGAAACCTAAATTGATATCTCTAACACAAAAAGAATTCAATTAATTTCTCCTTCAAGATCCACAACATGCTACCACCATCATGTCAACCAAGAACATGAAAAATTGAACATACGAAGAAAAATATTTGACAACGAGTACACCGATCAATGTGGACACACCATAGAGATAAAGCATGATCTAGAAGCATCTAAGAACACCAAGAAACAATAGAGAAGCATCCGCAAGAATTGAGATCAATAGAATCACACAAGATATGTTTAGGAACACTGATAAAGACCACTAAAACACTGTCAAACCACAACAAACTCAAAACATCACACGGACCTCTGGAACTTTTGGTAGATGATCTAGATATACTCAACAATAAGCCCTTTGATCCACACTAATTGATCTTCAATGAAGAGAACAAAAAATCTTCATGATCTGCACAGTTCCACTAGGAACCTAGAACACTTTCTCTTACAATTTTCTTAATATCCTCAATGTATACATCCTCTGATACACCAAATTCTAATAGTGTTGACATGAATGACAACCACATATCAGCAACACATCCAAAAAATCCAACAATCTCCCCCTTTGGCTGATAGCAACACATGTGAAAAATACCATCGACCCAATACATTGACTTCTTTTGTACTTCTTCTCTTGAAAGGATTTTTCACATTACACTTCTCCTCCTTTGACATCAATGGAAAAGGTAACAATGACCTTTCCATATACACACTTTGAACCACATATCTACACAACTAACTACTCCCCCTGAGTATCAACCACCAAAACATCAATCCGGATTAGAATATAGCAATGAGTTTCACATATTGATGCAGGAAATTGCATCTTTTAGTTCTTATCAGGAGGGGTGATTACCCCTAGCATACTTATATAATCAAAAGTATCCTTTGGCAATGGCTTAGTAAATATATCTGCAATTTTTTCTTTGGTAGGCACATACTCGAGTCTGACTTCTTTCTCATTCACTTTCTCCCTCAAGAAATGAAACTTGATTGATATATGTTTAGTCTTAGATTGTAGCAATGGATTCCTTGAGATATTTATTGCACTTGAGTTGTCACAGTATATAGCAATATTCTCTTGATATTTCACCTTAATATCTCTTAGCATCTAATTCATCAACATCACTTGAGTACAATTATTGGAAGCAACAATGTATTCTACTTCAATAGTAGATAGAGAAATTGAGTTTTTCTTTTTACTTAACCAAGATACTAGCTTCTTCCCTAGGAAGAAAGCACCACCACTAGTACTTTTCCTATCATATACATCACCAGCCCAATCCGCATTAGTATCTGCACATAAAGTGAGATCATAATCCTTTGGATACCATAGTCCAAAGTCAACTGTTCCTTTCAAATATCTAAAAATTCTCTTGACAGTAGTTACATGTGATTATTTTGGATCAACCTGAAATATTGCAACCATACACACAACATTCATAATGTCTGGTCTATTATGAGTTAGGTACAGCAATCCACCGATCATTGACCTATATCTAGTTTTATTTTCCTTAGGATATTCATCATTCTATGTCAACTTACATCCGATCACCATGGGGGTACCAATAGGTTTGGAGTCATCCATCCCAAATTCTTTAGCAGTTCTTTCACATATTTGGATTGAGATAAGAAGATCCCTTTTTCCAACTATGTAACTTGTAATCCCAAAAAGAATTTAATTTCTCTAATCATACTCATCTCAAATTCACCCTTCATTTCATCGGCAAACTTCATACATATATTATCATCTCCTCCAAAAATTATTTCATCAACAAAAATTTCTATAATGAACTCCTCATCAATATTTGATTTGAAGTATAAGTTGTTGTCAGCAGTACCTTTAGTGAACCAAGTTTCAGCAAATATTTGTCCAATCTAGCATACCAGGCTTTGGAGGCTTGCTTAAGTCCATACAGATCTTTCTTCAACCTGAAAACCATATCTCCCTTATTTGTTAGCTAAAATCCATCTGGTTGTTCAATATGCACTTCTTCTAGTTCTCCATTCAAAAAAGTAGACTTTACATCCATTTGATAGACTTTATAGTCCTTGTGTGCAGCATAAGCAAGAAATAGTCTAATAGCTTCAATCCTAGCGAAAAGGGAAAAGGTTTCTTCAAAATAAACACCTTCCATTTGAGAATACCCTTTACATACTAATCTTGCTTTATTCTGGACCACTTCACCTTCTTCATTCAACTTGTTTCTAAATACCCATTTAGTGCCAATCACATTTTTGTCTTTAGATATTGGGACCAGTAGCCATGTGTCATTATTTTCAATCTATGTTAGTTATTCCTTCATAGCTTCCAACCAATGTTCATCTTTACAAGCCTTAGAGACATTTTTAGGTTCAATCTTGGAGATCAAACAGTATTCTTCTGTAATTTTTCTTCTAGTTTGGACTCCTTTATTCTTATCTCCTATGATCTGATTTTTAGAATGATTTAGCTTTACATACCTTGGAGTTTTTTTAGTGCACTCTTGAGCTTCTTATTTTTTTTATCTTTCTTATATACTTTCACTTTCCTGAGCCTCCTGGATGACTCCATTTACCAAAACAAATTGAGGTTGCTTCACCAAAACAACTGGAAGATATGGCACAATTTGAAGTTGATTTTGTATATGAACATTCTTCCCTTGGCTTGTAATTTCTTCATCTGAATCATAACTACAATGTCTAGATGATTTAACAAAGTCCTCATCAACTCTGACATTTTCACTTTCAACCATCTTTCTCAGTATTTTGTTATAGCACCGGTAGGCCTTGTTTTTAGTGGAGTAACCTAGGAATATTCCTTCATCACTTCTTGCATCAAATTTCCCTATATCATCATCTCTCTTGATATAACACTTGCTTCCAAAGATCTTAAAATACTTAACAATAGGTTTGTGACCAAACCATAACTCATAATGAGTCTTAGCAGAATCACCATTAACATTTACCATGTTCAAAGTATACACAACAGTTCTTACTACTTCACTCCAGTACATCTAAGATACATTTCCCTCCATCATCATCATTCTAGCAACATCCAGAATTGTTCTATTCTTTCTCTTTGCAAATCCATTTTGTTGAGGGGTTGAGGGAGAAAATAATTGTCTTTTAATTCCATGATCTTCAAAATAAGAGTTGAATTCCTTGGAAATGAACCCACCACCTCTATTAGATCTTAGGCACTTAATTTTCAGACCTTTCTCATTTTCTGCCATAGCCTTGAAACTTTTGAACTTATCCAATGCTTCACATTTCTCTCTTAAAAAGGAAACCCAAATCATTCTAGAGTAATCATCAATAACTAGCATGAAATACCTTTCAACATGAATACTTCTAACTCTGTAGGGACCACAAAGGTTAGTATGTAGCAGCTCCAATAAATTATTTGAATGAAACTATTTGCTTTGGAAAGAGACTCTAGTTTGTTTACCCATCTGACATTCCTTATAGATTATATTAGCAGGCTTTACTAACCTAGGTAGATCTCTTACTACTTGAGTAGAAATTATCTTGATAATATTCTCAAAGTTTACATGGCACAATCTTCTATACCACAACCAAATTTCATCTACTTGATCAATTAAACAATTTCCACTAGCAGTATTTAGATGAAAAATGTTACCTTTTGTTTACAATTTTCCTATTGCAATCATATTCTTAGAACTCCCACGTATCTTGCATCTTCCATTTTGAACTGAAGATCATATCCCTTGTGAACCATCTTTCCAACACAACAAGTTGTGCTTCAGGCCTTCAACATAGAGGAAATCATTAGTGTTGTCCTTACCACCAAGGAAAATAGATCATTTTCCACGAATCACACCATCATTGTTATCTCCAAATCTTACAACCCTACCGTCATACTTCTCTACACTCACAAATTTTCTTTTATCACCAGTCATATGATATGATCATCCACTTTCAATGACCCACTCATCTTTTTATTCAACTTGGGCTGCAAGATATTTTTCATCTTTAGTAGATTCAGTAGCCACATGATTATCTTCAATGGTAGCAATGAAATCCCATTCATCTTTTTTTTGATTATCTTTATCAAACTCATCATTAGTCACTACTTCTTCAACAAAGTAGCATCTTTTTTGGAATCTAGACATTTTAGGCTTAGATCTAGGAACTCTTTCAGGACATCTTGATGCAAAATGACCTATTTTACTACATGAAAAAAATTTAATGGGAAATACATCTTCATACTTACATTTTCCTCTCCCTTCTTGCTTTGCAATCAATGCTTCCAATTCTTCTACCTCTCTTTCTTTATCTTCAAGTTGTTTCAATTCTTCATCATACTTGGCTATCTTTTTGGAACTCTTTCCTGGACTATATCTTTGTCTCCTACTTCTAGATATAGTAGCCTTGAATGAAAATTTAGTCTTTGGTGTAGATTCACCAAATTCACTTATTTTAAAAGCAACAAGCTTCCCAATCAATGTGTCTCTAGTCATCTTGATTACTTATCTAAACTCTTCAATAGCACAAACCTTCATTTTGTAGGAGGGAGGCAAGGATCTAAGTACTTTAGCTACAATTTCATCCTCATCCACAAAACCACTGACACATTTAATACCCATCACTATTTCATTTACTGTCTGCATAAAAGAAATGATATTTTCATCTTCACCCATCTTCAAATTCTCCTACTTTCCTTTCAAGCTATGTAGCTTAGCCATCTTCACCTGTGCATCTCTTTCATACAAAGTTTCTAGTTTCGTCCAAATCTCATGAGTTGTCTGCAAAACCAACACATTAGCCATTTCTAAATCTATTAGAGCACTCACCAAAGCTTCAAAAACTCTCATATTACTTTCAGCATCTTTGATCTCATTAGCAGAAGAGGGACAATTCTTAGGAATAGTGTATCTTTTGTAATCTTCCAGTAAGCATCACCAATGCACTTTAGATGACATTGAATCTAGACTTTCCACATTGAATAATTAGTGCCATCAAATCTAGGACTGTCCTTAAATGTTTCCATCCCTGATCACCTCAAGCTTTTAGAATTCTTTAGAGGAACCTACTCTGATACTTAACTTAACTGAGAGGGGGGGTTAATCAATTGTCACATAAATTTAAAATTTTCTTACTTAACTTAAATCTCATATTTGATGAATAAGCAATTAGTCACAAGCAATAAAAACATCAGAGAGACAAAGAACACCGATAATTTTTTTAACGTAGAAACCCTATTAGGGGAACAACCACGGTGGATGTTAGTACACAAGATTATACTTTGCTAAAAGTATAATGAAAAATAATAAGGGAAATGCACATGAATTCAGGCACAATTCCTAGAGCTCACTATTCAAATACAAATGGGGCTCACTTCCCAACAAAATAGAATTAAAAATCCAAAGGGTATGAACTGAGAAAATAGCTTCTGCACAAGCCTAATTACAGTTCTAAGTAAGCTCAACACTTCTTCTCACTTCACACAATATTCTTCACACTCTGCTTTGAAACTAAAAGATATTCACACACACACACACAAGAGTACCTTCTCTACTCACTACACCAATGAAACAATCACACTTATATATCCACTACATGAGATTTCATCACATCTTAGTCAGCCAAAAAATAAAATATATTTGCAATGTCGGCCCAAATTTTCAATTAAATTTTTAATGCATATCCACCAAGGTCAGTCACAACATAGTGGAGACCCAAATTGATATCTCTAACACAAAAAAACTTCAATTAATTCCACCTCAAAGATCCACAACACGCTACCACCATCATGTTGGCCAAGAACATGAAAAATCAAAAATACAAAGAAAAATATTTGACAACGAGTGCATCGATCAATGTGGACATACCATAGAGATAGAGCATGATCTAGAAGCATCCAGGAACACCAAGAAACAATAGAGAATCATCCACAACAATTGATATCAATAGAATCACACAATTTGCATTCAGGAACACTAACATAGACCACATAAACACTATCTAACCACAACACACTCAAAACATCATACGGACCTCTGAAACTTTTGGTAGATGATCTAGATATACTCAACAATAATCCCTTTGGTTCACACCAATTGATCTTCAACGTAGAGAAAAGAAACATCTTCATGACCTACACAGTTCCACTAGGAACCTAGAACACTTTCTTTTATAATTTTCTCTATATCCTCAACATATATAGCCTCTGATACACCAAATTCTAATAGTGATGACATTAATGACAACCACATATCAGCAACACATCCACAACATCCAATGGTTCCAATGTAGAATAATTTGGTTAAGGACCATAATTAGAATTTTCCATGCAACTAGCTTCATAACCAATCATATTGTCCAAATGGAGTGTTGAATCAGGAACTTATGGTGTCGAACCATGCTATTTTCCAGTAGAATGTGGAACAAGAGAATATTGAACAATAGGTTGCTTTTTCAGAACATGGTCAAAATAAGGTGACATTGATGAATTGGCAAGGTGAAGAGATTTGTGGTGTCAACCAACCTCAAGGGAAAGCTCATAACCAGTCCTATAGTTCCATAGAAGTGAACATAGGACCCAAAAAGAGGGTTGTGGATATAGGAAAACAACTTAATAAGGTACAAAATCAGGCCTCTACAAGTCAGCAACCAAGTATTGGAGATGTACATTCACAACCAATCCAATTTTTTCTAAGGAAACATGTGCCAAGTAAGGATCAACAAAGGGATCAACCACAACCATTACAAGTACAAGGAGTTTTTTTTCTTCCAAAAGTACAATAGAAGGTAAATACCACCTCTTTCAATATTTTAGAACGCATGAAGAAGTCCAATATCATTGTTTCAATGTGGGATTCTTTAGCACTTCTAGGTAAAAGGGATTTGTTATAGAATGCATTGTCTAATCTCACTTTGTCACATGAGCTTGCTAAGGGTCTGATCCAAAGGTAAACATTGTGAGTGATCAACCCAAAGAGTGAACAACAAGCCCATGAGGTAAAGCCACATCCTTTTTATGTCACTTTGATTGTAGGAAATCATCTTGTTCACAACTGCATGATTGATTCAGGTGCCAGTAGTTTGGTGATTCCAAAGAAGATTCTTGACTACCTAGGTTTGACATATGAACCACTCTCAAAATAATTTGTTAGTTAGATGGAACAACCATTAATATAGTATGAGTGATCAAGAATTTAAGTCTTACATTACATGATTGTCCTAATTTTGTAATTCCAAACGATGTTTCTGTAATAGATCTTCCACCTTAATTTTCTTTGTCTTTCTAGAGATTTCATAATCAAGTTAGGAGGCTACCTATCCTATAATTGATCACATTTGTTCTTTAGAATGAGATATGGTACAAAAGTCACAATAAAATTTGAGTTGTCAGCCAATGATCATATTGAGCCATATGTTCCTAATCCTTTCAGTGTAAATCTTACATATCACATGAGCAGAATCAGATAGATGAAATTTTTTTCCAAGATCCCGATACTCTTTTTGAGGGTATTCCTAATTTGATTGTAAATAAGTGGGTAGTTGAGAATCATGGGATTGATATTTCTGAACATACTGAGCAAGTATACTTGGGAATTTACATGATTCTAGAGCAAGGCCTTTCTATCCCAAATTTGATAAAGGATGAAAAGTTGTAGGAGAGACAGTAGTCAAATGAGCTATGGAGTTTGTATTTTGATGGTTCAAGGAGCAAGGTTGGTACTAGTGGAGGTATTATTCAACCTTTCATTTTTCTTTCAGTTGTTCTAATAATACTACAGAGTATGAACCACTTGTTCATGGTTTAGAATGGGATAGAAAGAGAAATGTAAAGTTCCTTCAAGTGTTTGGGGATGGTGAGTTAGTTGTCAATAAAGTAAGGAATATCAATGCCACTAAAAATCACTTGTTTAAGATGTATAATCATAGATTCTAGCACATGGTTGAATATTTTTATGCATTTAAATTTTTGTCCCTACCAAGGAATAAAAATAAACAAGTTGATAAATTGGTTGTCATGGGAGCTGAGTTTGATATTCCAACTAAGGTGAAGAATGTTGATGCTCATCACTATGTCAAAGTTGTTGTTAAGCCTGCTATTCCAAATAATAACATTTATTGGTGGGTATTTTATAGTGACGAGTAGATTATTAGCTTCTTGATTGAAGAAGCTAAATTTTAGCTTCTAATCAACAAAATTTGTCTCAGCAATATGAATATTTGATTCTTCATCTTAAGACAAACAAGTTAAGGTTTGGTAACTCTTGAATCAATTTTTAATTCAAATGATCAAGTTAGAAAAGGGAAAACTAGTTTTTCCATCAAACAAGATCATTATGAACCCATTGAAATCTTCAAGAGAAAGCTTTTGAAGCTTGGAAAGGTATTCACTTTAGAGGAAAAAGGTGCATTTGTTTTACTTTTTCAAGAGTTTACTGATGTTTTTGCTTGAAAATACCATGATTTGAATTGTTTTGACCTTGAGTTGGCTCAACATACTATAGAGCTTGAATCTAAAGCAAAGCATATAAGGCAAATACAAAGGCCTTTGAATCCAAAATTGGAACATCTCATGAAAGTTGGGTTAAGAAAGATAATTGAAAGTAATATATTTTTTCCAATCAAACATACTTCATGGGTATATAATCTTGTCCTTGTGAGGAAGAAAAATAGAGAAATCAAACTTTATGTTGATTTCAATGACCTTAACAGAGGTTCTCTTCAGGATCACTATTTTTTTCCCTCTATGGAGCATATTTTACAGGTTGTATCCAGATTTGACAGATTCTCTTTGCTTGATGGTTTTTAGGGTTACAACCAAATCTTGGTTAGATAAGAGGATCAGTTCAATACTACTTTTACAACAAAGTGGGGAACCATGGAATATAGAAAGATTCCTTTTGGGCTATCAAATGCAGGAGAAAATTTTCTTTCCATGGTTTGATGAACAAGTTGGTTATGGTTTATTTAGATGTCATTACTATTTTTTCAAAGAATGCTAATGATCATATGATTCATTTGAAATAGATTTTTGAGAGATGTAGAGAATATGGGGTTTCACTTAACTAAAAAAAGTGCATTTTTCTATCCATGAAGGTAAGATTCTTGGGCATATTATTTCTAGGCATGGTATTTTAATATATCTAGAAAGGATTACTACTATTCTAACACTACTCCTATCGACTCACAATAAATCTTTGCAAAGATTTCTAGGTTGTATTAATTTTGTAAGGAGGTTTATTCCTAATAGTACATCTCTTTTAAAGCCTCTAACTTCTATGGTTAAGAAGAAAAACAACTTCAATTGGATTAAAGAAGGAAAGAGGAGTTTTAAGAAGATAAAGGAGGCAATTACAACAACTCCAACACTCATAAATCTTAATTTTGATAAGGATTTTATCCTATATGCATTTGAGAGTGTTGATACTATCTCAGCCATGCCATGCCAACAAAATGAAGATGGACTTTAGCCAAGTTCTATAAGATTGTGAAGTGAGGTATTCCTTTGTTGAGAAGAATGTCTTAACTATGATTAGAAGTCTTAAAAAATTCAAGAATATTCTTTCAAACAACAAGACTCGGTTTTTTGTTGCCCACCCTACTGTTAAATATTTCTTGTTGAGCAAGGATAACAATGACAAGAGGGTAGGTTGGATAACTAAGGTAATGGAATATGATGTCAATATCAAGGTTACAAAGTTGGTTAGCAGAAAAGGCTTATGTGAAAAGTTGGTTGGTGATGTAGAGGACAACAAAGAAATTTATAAGCAAGATTTCCTAGTGCTCAACAATGAGGAAAAAACTATTATTGTAGCTTTTTCTTCAAACTGGATTCAACAAATGATACATTACCTTCACACTAGTGACTTTCCTAAAAGTTTGGACAATGTAGAAAGAAGTTATTTCAGACTTCAAGCCATTCCTTATGTTTTCATAGATGGATTTTTAGATAGGAAGGAATTTCATGGAGTTTTGTTAAGATGTGTTGAACCAAATCAGATTGATAAAGTTCTAGAGGAGTTTCATGATGGACATTATGGAGCTCATTTTGCACCTAGAACAACAAATCTTAAGATTATGAAAGCTTTTTTTTTCCCTAATTTGTTTAAATATGCACATGCATGGGATAGAAATGTAATAAATTCTCTTTATTTGCAAATAAAAAAGGCTATCAGCCTTACCATTGCATCCAATTTAGGTATAATAACCCTTTTCCAAGTGGGGCCTTGATTTTATTGGGCCTATTAACCCACCTTCAAGTGCAGGTCACAATTGGATATTGACTATAACTAATTATTTTACTAAGTTGTCAAAATTTGTGCAATTGAAGGAGGCTAGTGAGACTACTATTTTAAACTTCTATCGGGACCTAGTTGCAAGGTTTGGTACTCCTGATTCCATCATTTTTAATAATGCATTGGAATTCATTGGCTTGAAAGTGTCTCATTGGTCTATTAAAATAATATATTTATGAATACTTCATCCAATTATTACCCTTAGGGTAATGGGAAAACTAATTCTACTAATAAGATTATGATTAAAATTATCAAGAAGATAATTGAGAATAATAAAAGGACTTGTTATCACAATTTGAAGTTAGCCCTATGGAATGATGCTCCTAAAAGAGCTACATGTAATTCACCATATGTTCTTACTTATGGAAAATAAGCCAAGATTCCAATTTTTGTTAAATTTTCAACCTTGAACTTGATTAAAGATCTGGAAATGTTAGAGGAAGCGCCTATGGAAATTAGGCTTACACAACTGATGGAGTTACAAGAGATATGAAAGGAAGCACTAAGGAATTTAGATATCCATCAAGCTTAAATGAAAGGGATTTTTGATAGGAAGGCAATCCCAAGAGTGTTCAAGGAGGGTGATCTTATTTTCAAGTGGGATGAGCTTAAAAGTAGACTTGGTAAGCATACCAAGTTTGATGTCATGTGGGATGTCCCTTATGTGATTACTGAATGCAAGCAACATATTTCTTTTCAACTTTCAAAGATGGATGGAGAGGTGTTACCTATCCCAGTCAACGAGATTCACCTCAAATGTTGTTTCTGAAGAGAAAAAGTTTGCAAATGTACCATAGTAGAATAGGGCCAACAAACTATGCAACAATTGAGTTATATAGGATTTTCTTAGTTTGTTGGCCCTACTCAAAACCATTGTATTTTTCTTTCAAGTTTTATTTTGTTGTTGTTCAAATTCTAACAACTGAGTTATATAGGATTTTCTTAGTTAGAAATTATAGGAATTGACTCCTATTCCCAATGGATAGGTTTATGCTACTGGTCTAAGATGCTTAGCAGACAAGCATATAACAAAATTCACCAAAAATGTTACCTAATTGTGTCTTTTAGCTCAATCAGGTTAGGTTGAGACAACACTGATGTTTTCTACTTTGAATAACAAGAAAGGTACACAAAAGGTTCTAATAAAGTTACTCATAATCATACAAAAAGTGTCATGAAATGAATTTTCAGTTTTCATTATGCAATTGCTTTATAGAAAGGAGGAATAGTACAAAAAAATTTGCATAAATTAGCTACTTAAATTCATTACAAGTAATATGCTTATAAGTTTCCCACATAAGCCATGGGAATAACTGAATAAGATGTAATAAAAGATAAATTGTACATCTAGAAGTAAAATAAGGCATATAAGAGAAAAGGGATTTTCCACTGCCTAAATGAAGAACCCCATTGTTGATAAGCTATGTCTTCAATTCCTTTGTTGATAGCTCTAGAGGTGTCTACAAGGGACAAATAAAATGATGTTAAAGCTTAGGATTCCATGTCTCTTAATGTCAAACCATCAGATATGCAACTTTTTTCTTTTCAAGCATCAAATCAGAGAGTTAAAGGTATCTCAAGATTATATAGATAGTAATCATGAAGATCCAAGAAAAGTAAAGATCATCTAATCATCATGAGAAGCTCTGGACTTCTTAGTTTTCTTAACTTATTTTTTGACTGTGTAGGTACACGTATAATCTTATCATACAAAGTATTGAGAGTACATAGCAGAGACAAAGTTCAAACATGTGGAAAAGTGTTACATTTCAGAGAAAATACTGTATGCAATAGCATATTTCATTATCTTTTTGTCACAACCAGAGCACAAACAATGTTTTCTTTCACATATATGAAAAAATCTTAGCATTTTCATTCTCAGAGAGTGGCTTACCATCAAGCAAGACATATTCAACCATGCAAAGAATACTTAGAAGCTTCAAACCCTTGGCAGAAGGATCATCAACATGGAAACATTATAGGTGAAAATGAATGCAAAGTGAGCCCATGAGTAGGGTTAGAAGATTCTTGTGATTTTCTCAATGAAGCCCTAACTTTTTCCAACCAAGTTGTTTTATTTTCACTTATATTTCATAAAGTTGCATGATGATTAATACTTAGGTTGTGGTCATGTCCTTTCTTAACATTTTCCTAGTAGAGTGCATGTTGGCTTCATGGAGATTTAGGGACATATATACAATATTTTGACCTTTTTATGGTCTTTTTTCAAATTTTTGCACCTAGAAAAAGAGTATTTTCCTTTTTTGTATACTCACAAGACATGTAATAGGTTTTCTTAACGCTTATTAAGGTAATGGTAAATTAATTACCTTAGTGCTTATTAAAATAATTATGATATTGGTTTATTTTAACATTTATTAAGGTAAGTAATTATTATTTTTACCTTTAATACTTGTTAAAATAGACTAATAGGTGCCCTCTAAGCATGCAAAGAAGGAGAGTTGAGTCAGAATCAGTTGAACTGAGGTGTTATGCATGTATTTGGAGTTTTGAGCTTCTATTTGTAGGTTCAAGTCAAACTAATGTATTTTTGGATTTCTCTTCTAGCAAATAGCTTGAGAGGGGGAGTTTGGAGCTAAATTAGCTCAAATTGGATTAGTTATGAGCCCCCTTTTTAGGTTTTTCTGTTTTTCTCATGCAACATCTTGGGATGGATATTTTGGAGTGCAGTTGATTGTAGTTGACTCCTCTTGGCACTTTAGGACTGATTTTGTATTATAGGAGGGAAATCTTGTGCTTTTTCCTCACTTCTTGTTTGTTTTCCTCTCTTGCACATTGTAGAGAGACTTAGGGGTATGTGCAGGATTATGATGGGACAAAAAGTGGCAATATGATGGGTATGTGTAGGGTATGTGACTGATGACTTTTCTTTTACCCAAAATTGAGGAAACAAAAGGGTTTTTAAAGGAGATTCTCAGCTTTCAACCAATATAAATTATGCTTTACTTTGAATTCAATAAATAATTATTATTCATTTTCTATTTGAATTATGACTTTAAAGACCTAATTGATAGGCTAATTGAAAAACATCTATAGCTTTCAAATGGTATTAGGTATCTGTAGGATCATCATAGAAAAAACAAGCCCTTAAGTGGCAAAAAAATTAGAAAAATTAGAGTTTTACAACTTGACGTAAAAATTTAAATAATTTATCTACACTATTTCAAAAATATGTAAGAATAGAATCTGTAGAAAATTGAATGTAGTTTCTAAAATACTAGATTTTTATTTTTTTTAAATCCTATTTGGTGAAAATTTGAAATTTCAATGCAGTAGTTCTAAAATTTCAAGAAAAATAAGTAGGTGTCTATATGACCACCCTAACCATAATAAAATGATAATACTTTTTATAATATTTTAGATATAGGTAGAGGACTCATATCCTGATGTGATGCATATTTTTTTGTAATTTTTTTCCAAGTAAATAATAATTATGATTTTTTATTTCAACTTTAAAAAAATATAAAAAATTGTATCTCTAACCACCTTAACTTGGTCAAAACTTCATGAAATTCAATTTCTTTTTTTTTTAATCTTATAGTACATGAAACATAGAATGTGACAGATGTTTCAGATTCAAAAATTGTGATATCGTTTGAAAGCCATAGATGTTTTTCAATCAGTGTATCAATTAGGACTTTAGTCATAATTCAAATAGAAAATGAATAATAATAATTTATTAAATTCAAAGTAAAGTACAATTTATATTGGTGGAAATCTAAGAATCTCCTTTAAAAACCCTTTTCATTTCATTAGTTTTGGGTAAAAAAAGTCATCAGCCACATACCCTACATATACCCATCATATGGCCATTTTTTGGCCCATCACAATCCTGCACATACCCTATCACATTTTTTGAATCTGAAACATGTGTCACATTCTATGCTTTGCATACTATAGGATTAAAAAAGAATGAGTTTCAAGAATTTTTGACCAAGTTAAGGTGGTCAGACATAGGAGTTTTTATTTTTTTTAAAGTTGTATTAAAAAAATCATAATTAATTATTTACTTGGAAAAAAATACAAACAAATATGTATCACATTGGGACATGAGTCCTCTACTTATATATCTAAAATATTATAATAAAGTATTATCATTTTATTGTGGTTATGGTGGTCAGACAGACACCTACTTCTTATTTTTCCCTGAAATTTAAGTACTACTACATTGTGTAGAACCCCAATCCTAGCACCTCCAAAACACAAGAAATAAACACATAGTTAGATCATATACAAGTGAGAATCAAGATTCCCCATGCAATCTATTAACAATGCTCAAAATAGGAAATAAATTGAACATAATGAGAAAGCAATGAAATCCTAATTAAGCAAGAAAAATCTTGATCCCATGGGGGAATTGGTGCTAATTTAATGTAAAAATTGGCCCTTTCCCAACTCCTATGATGCAATGTTGATGAGTGATGCACTTTGATGTTGATAAAATTGAGCTCCATGATGAAAAATCTACATAACCTAACTATAAACTTGATAAAATGGATGAAGATGGAAGTGCTTGAAGATGAAATTGAGTATAGTAAGTTTACTCAAATTGCGGATGATCAAAATGACGAGAGAAGACTCTTATTTATAGAAAGACAAGATAGAAAAATACCCAAAATGAAGCAATGTGGGATCATTCAATATCCAATGAGCAAGTGCCACTTATCAAGATGTGAATGGGAAAAGGATGTGCACATTTTGAGGAATGTTCCCATAAATGCAAATAGGTCGAATTTGAAAATATTGAAATGACAGGTAAGAGGGGAAAAAAATGTCTTAAATGCCACTTGGCTCAATGAACAAGGACATGTAAGAAGGAATGAATTTCTTGTTGGAAGGACAAATCCACTTGGATGGATTTCAAATTTGGAAGAATATTCCTCAAAAGATGCCAAGTTGAGAGAAAATAGAGATTTAATAAATGAATTAAATATATTTTCATGTGCAAGTGACAAAAGCTAGAGGATGGGACATGGATTAAGATTAAATTAATCAAGGGTTAATTAATTTAATGAGGGACTGGATGATGTTACTAATTGATTTAGATTTATGGGTTGATTTAAATAAAAATGAGAATGTGATTTAGAGACTAATTAAATAAATATTTTGATTTATTTAATTAAAGGGGATGATGTTAGACTAAATCAAACAAGGTTTAATTTATTTAATTTAATAAGGTGAATTTAGAGATTTATTCAAATAAAATGAATTATTTAATTAAATAGAGATATAGGGTTAATTAGATTAAATTGATTGATTTAATTAACAAGAGAGAATGACTTAATTAGATAAATGATTATTTATTTAATTAAGGGATGAAGAGTGATGATAAGCTGAGAAGGTGATTCTTGATGAAATGGTGTGAGTAATTAGGATCAATTATGTCAGTATATTTTCCATGTCTACATTTTGCCCCTCTTTGAAGCAAAGTACTCACTCCGTTGGTTCAAAGAATAAACTGTCTTGATCAAAATTCAAAATTTTCTTACTTTCAAAAAATGCTCCACTACTACTTCGATGGATGAAATATGCCGATATACTGTCTCCTTGAGAGATCAAACGAATATTCAGATTTTTGGGTGATCTCGCGAAAAAAGAGGAAAAGGTGCCTAAAAGGTCCAAAAAGGCTCCAGAAGGACAAAAACAAAATAAAATGATGCAAAACGGCCCACAAATGAACAAACACAAGCTCGGGGGGTCAAAACCCTGACGGGATGGCTAAATGGGGTAAAAGAAACCCTAATTTTTTAAGCTTAAATTGGCCTTGAGGGGCCACTTCCAATTCATTTTCGCATTCAACCTTTAGAGATTTTTGCGATTTAAGCTCTAACCCCTTCACAAGATGGCACAACGACAACTTACCCAACACATTTCCAATAGAGTATGAACACACCAGAAGCTTTCTGGCACTGTGCCACCAGTGAGTCAACTTGACCCAACTTCATTTTTTTATTTTCGTGTACATTTATTAGGCGAGGAAATTTAGCTTTTAGGAGTGGTCTTGTATTGCACTGCTAAAAATTTTAAATTGGCATCATGTGGCCTCAAACTGCCTTGGAGTTGTGAGTAGCGATGTCATGACACAATTTGGAATTATGATTTAAATTCCAAACCCAGCCACAGATGTAAAGTGCACCATGACTATTCTTTATGCAATCTAGGGCTTAGGTCAAACTAGGCCACATGTCCAAACTGCGACACCGCGATGGAGTTTGAGGGTCAAAGTCTCTTAGCGGCATAGTTTGAAAGTTTAAAACTACACCACACCCACATATAGTGACACTTAAGTTGTTTGGGGTACACCGAGACAAAATTCGTTCATGATTTTTTGATGATTTTTAACATGGTGACTTTCCTAATGCAGAAGGAGGCGATGATACTATGTTCACGTGAGCACAAATCCCGTGTACTATTTGACATTTTTTAGGGTATTCCCAAGCAATAATAGAAGCATCTAGGGGCCATCAGTCTTTGGTATATCGCTTATGCTTCAGTTGTTCAGACACACTTGGGTATGCTAATAGCACTTGCTGAGAGATGGCATAGCAAGACTTCTTTCCACCTCCCGACAGGTGAGGCTACAGTCACACTAGAGGACATGTGGAAAATCCACAAATTACCTACCCATGGAGAGCATGTGATATATGATGTGGATGCTGGGAGGGAGGAATGCTACGATGTTATGGGCCTTGATGAGCTTTTCTTTTCAGAGGGTCAGATTGAGTTAGAGTGTTATAGGCTCTCTGTGTCACCCTTCTACCTTGTTTTTGCAACCACTATATCAAGTATCATTGCACCAAATTGGTGGGGTTGGTATTTTAGTCCTGGATGGGTGCTCGCTTAGGAGCACATGATGTGGAGTGGAGTTTTCTTTACTTGGGGGCTAGTTCTCTTGGCCTCACTTTATAGGGACTTGCATGAGTTCACATACCTGGACAGCCAAGCTCTTGGGGTTGACGTTACATTGCTTCGTATCTAGTTATAGAAAGGTAGTGTTTCATTTACTTTTACTAGACAGGATGACATTCCTTGTTGGAGGATAGTTTTGGATGATATGTGGGTGTTCACATGGCAGCCATACCTTTGATAGCCCACATGGTATGATCACATACAACAACTTTTCCTCACCCAATAGGATAGATTCATGTAGGTAGGGGCACATGATGCTCAAGATGTACCTCCTAGGTAGGGTTCAGAGGTAGTTTGGTGAGCCAGAGGATAGGCTGGATGCTCGATATGTGGCCATTTTTGCATGAACGATGACCCAAAGCTCCTAGGGCCATTATATACCTACCCATGAGGTAGTTCAGAGTTTCATCTAGCTAATGGCCAAGCCATGGCCATATGACTAGGGTCAAGCAGATGTAGGCATGGTACAAGCATACAGAGATTGGTCTCAACCACCACTTTGATTGACAGCACTAGGGACACCTTCCATATAGCAGAGGGCCAGAGGCTGAGAGGCAGGACAAGGCTGAGGGGACAGGGACCAAGATCAGGGAGGTGGTGGGCCACCACCAAATCAGCTAGTTTAGGATAGGGGGGCATAGGATTCGCCCCAATAGGATGATCAAGATTAGATTCAGAAGGACCAAGATCACATACACCATGATAGGGTCCTGACACTGTCCAAAGGTGGGGATTAGGATCAGCCACCTATGCAGCTAGGGCTTCAACTAGACCCTAGAGATGGCCAAATTTTGTAGCTATAGGCCCAGGTACAAGAACTTATAGCTAAGAGAGATCAACTACGGGAAAAGTGAGACTAGGCAGTCTAGTAGAGGTAGGATGTGGAGCTGCAAGTAGTGGCAGAGATGGGTAGATGATAGCAAATAGAGAGTATGTCTGCATCCTCCTCCTAGAGCATGGTGTCACTTTGTTCATATAGGGAGGCCATTCAGGAGGCTGACTATTACAGGCTACATTATTATCAGGCCATGTCGAGGGTAGCCCGAGTGCCATATTTTTCATAAAGGATAGGCCACAGATCCATAGAGGATCATGGGGAGAGAGCAGATGGCAAGGGCAGCAGCCAATAGGGCTATCCTTCATTTTGATCTAGAGGCAGGATTCTTTTTGTGCCCCTATGGGCTCATTTTTGATAGCATAGTGGGCCCTTGTACTTATATATTTGATACACACTTGATCCAATTTTTTTGTACCATGACAGTATATTTATTTTGATGATATATGAGATATGAGATGACATGTATCTGATATGATGTAATATGTCCTATCTTTACTTTTGATGCATTATGGATGGATATCATTTCTATATGCTATGCAATGATTCTATATAATGTGATGATGCTATAATGATGATACTATATGATGCTTATGTGATGATGTATGGATGCATTTCTTTTCTCATAACTTTTCTTATGCACTTTTCATGATGTATGCAAAATGTTATGGTATGAAAATTCTTAGACTAATGGATCTATATTATGCAATGATGGAGATGAAATGCATATGGTATGATTATGTTTTTGGTCTGATGCAATATGCAATATGTTGATGGTTTGTGGATGCAGGATGAATGCAATGACAATAATGATTTGTGATTAATTGTCATGGTACCATGTTAGTGCGAAAGAGGATGCAAGAAAGCAAGAGATTCCAACAAGATGTGAGATGATGACAATGATGATGATGATGCATACTGAGGAGTTTGAATTTTAAAAGGTATGATGCATCAAGGTATGAAGAACCAAGATGTTGTTGCACCTAGTGTGATGGAATTTTACTCGACAATCAGATAGGGGTATTCTTGTTCACACCTAGCATACAAAACCTTATTTAGAATGCAGTTTGGATATTTTAGACATCTCGAATCAAAACATAGACAATAAATCCTTCCCTTTTGGTCAACAAAATATCAAAAATAGCCTCCCTACAAACCAAGAAAAACACTCATGACCAAGGTTATATTACAAGAATATCTAACAAGAGAAAAAGATCATGATCATTGCTCCATTCCTTTCTCTCTAATTCCCTTTGTTTTGGGACATCATCGAGAAGTCATTGAAATGAGCACAAAAAGATAAGTCAAAAGACAAAGATAAAGTAAACAAACAAGCTAATGTTCTATAATACCGCTAGCCAGGACTAAACTATGATGATGCCTGATGTTGATGTGCATTGTAGGAAGATGCATATGAGGACATGACGATATTAGATTATTTGAAATGAGATTGATTGGATGATAGGCTATTGACTCAAAGAGTTGACTAACTTATTTACGTACTAACCTAGACCATAGACTTTGACGTTTTGAGTTTTCACTTTCGATCTGCTAGACTTGTTTCTAACTATTTTACCAAAGGTTGAGCATGAAAATTGTTTATTATGAGTGATGTTTATTGTGGATCAAAGTGAAATGAGACAAATGGATTTTTTCAAATATTTGGATGCTTTTGGTGTTTTTGAAATGTTTTGAGGTTTTTTTTGGTATTTTCAAGATTTTAAAAATGTTTTGATTTTTGAAATTTTCAAATGTTTTGGGGTTTTCTAAGATTTTGATCAAGAGACCTAAATACCTATCTTAGGGGCCTTAAGGGCTAATCAGCATATTATCCTTTCCTATGTTATACACATAGAGACCACGTAGTTCAACTAAGACAAACTTGGTTATTGATATGATATGAACAAGTGGATTTCCAGTTTATTATGATGGACTCCTAAAGGACTAACCTAAGTGTCTTGGGGGATGATCAAAGACCAACCTTACCTACGTTCAAGGTGCAGAGACCCATAGTTTGACTTTTTGACTTTTGATTTTTTGACCTATTTTTGGATTTTGATATGTTTTGAATGTTTTGGGATTTTGTGATTTTCTAATGTTTTTGGATTTTCGGATTTTCTAATGTTTTTTTATTTTCTAATTTTTCTTATGTTTTTAGATTTTTTGATTTAAGCACTTCAAGAACATACTCAAAGCTAATCTGACAAGGAAATTCCCCCTACATGATGTAATAGACTACTCCAATAAAGGTAGGACAAACTGACCTTGAGAATGGGTTGAGTAGTACTAGGATGGATCATGACACAAACACAAGACCAAGCTATGATGTGCATGTCAAACAGATGATGGATGGGGATATGGAATAAGATGGATGATGGAAGTGTGATGGATGGATGATGCAAAATGAGTCACAAAGATCCTAGTGGATGGAAAGTGATTATTTACAAAAGGCACCTATTTTCTAGGTTTTTACCAAGGTACTTTCCCAAAGCAACACCGAAGTGGTTCTTGTTTACGCCAAAATTTGACTAGGTAACAATGTCTTATGGGAAACTCAGTTTATGGGGGACCCTTTTGCACTAAACTGAGTGACCTTCGGGTTTTTAGAGAAGTCGACTTCTTCTATAATGGGGGTTTGGAATAGGAAAAAGAAACATATATAATAAAATAAAGTCTAACCTAAGGCGATGCACCAAGACTTAATGATAGGCATGATAAATCATAGATCTAAGGGCCTAATTAGTGTTTGTAGTGTTCCAAAACATCAAAAACTAAAGATTATAACATAGAGAATCCATTCATTGACATAAAATAATATTGCATACATTCCTAATACCAAGAAGAGTCATTAGACATGGTCTAGGTTAGCAAACTTGCATTCAACATGTATAGAAGTTCTCAAATGAAATATCCAAACAATAAAAGAATAGTTTACAGTTTGATCAAATAGCATGAAAGAACATAAAGGTTGAACAATTGGCACATTCTAAAAGTTTTTACAATCAAATAAAACAGTAATAAAGGCCTAGTGTCTTTTTGCAGAATTAGTGTTTCCTCCAAATTCCAGACCCTTTTCTCACAACAGAGAAAAGTATATATAGTAGGCAAAAACCCCCACCGCTTCGGAGAGCAGTAATAAAAAATATTTCACAATCCTCTAGCAATGATGTTAAAATTAGAATATTCCCCAAGCCATTGCATCAGAAACAATTTGAAACCAAGCATCTGGACCCTTTCAGGCATAGGTGCATCTTCTGCAAATGATGACAGTGGTCCCGGGAAGACTGAATCAAAAAAGTGTCACCATTTCATGCAAATGATTATGACATGTAGTGGCCAATAGCAACATTTAGTTCATCTGGTCCATCGCCCAAATATGGGGTTTTCCGACTAGGCATGTGATAGCCTTTCACTGCCTGTGTGAACCTTTTTCTTTCATCGTTGAAGGCTTGCACAAAGGCTACATGTGTTGAATGGGAAGATTACTTCATCAATAGTGGAGGGAATGATCACCAGCTGGGTGCACAAGAGACATGTGGCAGCATTTCTCTTCCCACGGTTGTTCCTTCATCTCTATGCTAAAAGTTTTGTTGATAGCAGACACGTAGCAAGAGTACACCATAGATAACAATTGTGGGGCCTACCAAACCTTTTTGGGAATGAGGGCTTTGTGGCACTCAAATGGAGCCTAATGAGGCAACAAGAAAGAATGATCAAATATATCCCGCAGCCACAACACATGGAAGCATAGCGAGGTTTCTTGGGATTCGAAAGGAATGTAGAAACTCGGGGTTGTGAAGAGTAGACATGTGGAGCAAGAGAGCAGAACTTAGATACAAGGTCGAGTTAATTACCTGCGCTACATTGGCTGATGCATAGAGGAAAATACACCCGAAGGGAGCTCATTAAATATTTGTTAACAAATTTTAGCAACTATCAGGGGCATTTCACTTGAGGAACAAAGAACCCAAAATTTTTCTAGTTTATAGGCTAGAGTACCATTTTATTGGATAATGGAGTTAGAGATTGGGAAGAGTCACCTACAAAGGAGACCATTCATCCTCAAATGGATTTACCATGTTATTTAAATTCTCCTATGCTCCACTTAGATTAATAGTTTCTTTGTGAGGCAGTGCATTAGGTAAATTGGCCCCTACTTCACAATGAAACAATAGCTATGCAAGTGGATGAATCACTCCCGCAATGTTGGTCACCATTAGAGGATGATAGAAATTTCTAAAAGCTTCTAGATCATTTTCCTTCTTTTCTATTTTTTTCGCAATCTGCTCGACCATGGAAATAGAGTCATTCTCAAGGAATGAAGACGGAAAACCCATCCTATTTAACTCAAAGAAACTCCCCCATATGTTGTCTAGTGTCTTGCTTAGAGTAGTCATGGATGCTTTAGTGCACTGGTAGGCAGAGTGGCAATGAATAAACTTATTTGTCATATGAGCAGTAGCATCCCAATCTTCAATTCCTACCTTGGTGAGGTTTTCATCAGAGACTGAGTATAGCTTGGTGGGAAGATCTCTTACTTCTAGAACCTTCTCCAGGATAAACCATGGGAATTTCTCAATCGTATCATGAGCCTCCTAGCTCAGCTTTGATGCCTTGGCGATGAATCAGAGTGTAGGCTGCAGTGCTAGGCAAAAGGTTTTAATCTTTTCCCAATGAGATATGTACAACTACCTAACTAGTATAATAATGTCTGGCTATGTAGGAGAAGATAGGAGAGAGCTTTTAAGAGAAGCAATCTTCATGTCCTTTGAGCTAATGGCCTTAGCCAACTCTTCCCTTTTCCTTTTCTCAGATGCTAGCTATTCCATTGAGCTTTTCATTTCTTTATTCCAATTATCCTTGGCTCGAGAGTGATTTTCTAAGTGCATGTCTAGAGAAGACTTTGTCTCTTGGAGCTCTTCTTCTAATTGAGCTTTTAGGCCCTTAAATTCAGCCTCTTTTTCTTTTATTTTTTTCTCATATTGAGCCTGTTGGTGCTCCAAAGATTCATTCCTCTATGCCACTCCTTGAGTATACTCAAGGCGAAGTCACTCCAACTCTTCATTCTTCAGCCGTAAATTTTGCTTTGTCTCTAGATTCTTTGATTATAGCTCTTTTACCATGGAAGGGTCAATTGTCTAAATCTTTGCAAGCTCACCCTAAAGTTTGTTCTTCTCATTCTCTACTACCAGTGCCCTCTCTGTCATATGTGCAACATCTGCCTCTAGGGACTTCTCTTTTTTCTCTAAAAAACTAACTCTTTCCCTAACCACTTTAAGCTGCCCATCCTTCTTCTTTAACTGGCGACTAGTTTTGAGAAAGTCAGAGGTGACCACCAGCTGTGTTTCTTCCATGATCTCAACCTTATCCTACAATTGGGCCACTTTCATGTCAAGCCCTACTACATATATTTCATAATCTTATAGAGACATCTCCCCCTGAACTCTTGGGTACATGGTTACAAACTTTAATTCCTATCGAGTTTCATCATAAAGAGTCTATATTTTTGGCTCAACAAAGTACTAGCATCCTTTGCCTAGCATTTTTTCATTCTACTTGTGCATGCCTCCTTTCTGCAATCAATCTATGCCATAAATTTGGCTAGCGACAAAACTAGTCTTCCTATGAAATGAGCACCATAAGGTAGGGCATAGGGATAGGTCACCCTCATAGGAGTGGGCATTTGTTTCTTCTAGAGAGTGATGGTTTGCAGGGAGAAGTGGGGCACATTCCAAATCTTGGTTTGAGGCCCAGCAGAAGGGCTAGTCACTTGTAATGACTGAATTGGTGAATTGGATGGAGGACTCATAGGTTGGGATAGTGGAGGAGTTATCATTTTAGAGTCAGCCTGTTGTGATGGAAGAGGATCCATAGCAATAGTGGAAGAAGGGGTACCCACAAGGGGCACATTTTCAGAAAGTGAGGTAAGGAGAGCTTGAGTGGTAGTAGCAGGTGTAAGGGTTTGTAGAGGAGTAAGGCTGGGAGGAGTAGTTTGTGAGAATTGGGTGAAACATCATGTATATGTTGGATTAGAAGTGGGAAACAGAGGGCCAGTACTCATGGTAGGGATCACCATTGAGGCACGGGTAGATACCAAGGAATGAGAAGCAAGGGAAGAAGGAGTGAATTTTACCTGTTGACTAGTCGATGGCAGCTCTATAATCATTAGTGATTCCTCCTCAACCTCAGGCTCTTGGCTAGCTACAAAAAATTTTCTTCCAGTGGGTTCTTGTGAACCTTCTCCAATAATGCTCTCTGTGCACTATAATTTTATGACGGGGTCTCCCGAGCTTCGGTAGTTATTGTTGTTTGTTGTTGTGATACCCTTGTTGTCTTAGCAGTCCAAGTGAGTGTATGTGAGGCCCTTGATATATTAAAATGCACATTTGTGGCCACATAGGCAGGTTGTCTGGGGCCTTTCTCCTTTGGTGTAGAGGAGGCAGATGTTTCTTCTTCTTCCTACTCTTCAGACTCATCCTCTGGGTCCCCACTCTTATTAATGCTAGAGACTGGGCTGGGGTGGTCTTCATTCCACCATTTTTCAAATTCCTTGTCATCCTTCAACTATCATAAGGGGCATCCAATTGCCCTGTCTCTTGGCGATACTTCCAAAAAGCTTCTATTTTTTCAACAGTCCACTCCTCATCCTTCCACAACTTATTATACATGGCACATTCCATGTGGACATTATCTTTTGCCATCACCATAGAAAAGTAGAACTTGTGCCATGGCCCTTTGGTATCTTGCATAAAAATACGTTCTAGTTCAATAAAATTTTCATCTTTTTCTACCCATGGGTTTCGTCACTTCTCTCAGTAAGGTCGGGGAACATGTGTTGCCTTCATGTGCGACTCTAGCAAGTCATTCAAAGGGTTGTAAGCCCACTTTTCATTTACCAAAACTAACCCTAAATGGGCCAATTTATCCCACAATAACTAATCTTATTGTCTCTTTAATAGAGTCATTGATTTGAAATTCTTTAGACAAGTGAAGAATCATTTTCACTTGACACTTTTGCTGCTACAAAAGGTAAAATCAATGATACACACCTTCCTATACATTTCAAGCATGAGCACCCTATCTGTGACATAGGCTGAGAGAAGGAAAGGTTGACCAGTGAAGCCTTGCATCTAGAGAATCATGAAATCTATTCCTAAGAACCAGTCATAGGAAAACTTTGCATATATCTAGTCTAATCATTGTTGAACTAGATTATGTCACCTCATCCTCATAAATCATGCAAGACCAAAGTTATGAAATAATCTGAAAATGCATAATAATCATATGACCAAGAAAGAAAGTACGTCCATGTGGATACTGGCTTCCTCTTACCTCATTCATCAAAAAATGATAATTCAAAATACTAGTCGAAGAAATCAGAGTTTTGATGTAGGAACATGTGAACTAGGAAAGAAAGAAATATAAAATTTACCTCTACCCGGTAATTGTTTATTTGTCATATCATTTCATCTACCATGAACTCAACGAAATGATACTAAAAGGTATCGTGTTGTTTGCGGAATTGGAAGGTTGGTCCCAGTTGAAAATTTTCCACCATCTCATCAGTGTCTTGGCCACATAAAAAATATAGCATGGACATGGCATCCTACACATCCTCGCGTAATTCACCGCGCGGAAATGAAATACTTGGCAGTTTAGCACCTAGGATGCTTTTCTTACCAATCTCCTCCAACAAGAAATATGAATTCTTTTTCATTGCCCTCCATGTTTTTTCTCCTTTGCCAAGGTAAAAGGACTCAATGTTCTCTCTTCTTTTACTTGGATCTGGGATGCATAGCATATGCCAAATGGCCTATGGGGTGATGTGAACTCTTAAGTTTCAGCCCTAAATGTAGCAGGTGCTTGGGTTATAACACTAGATAGCAGCGTCAACTATCTCCAGGTAGTAATGCACCAGCAAGACCATGTATTTTGGAAGACCACTATACCAAACCTTTTTTTCTATAGACATGTCCACCTTTGGTGTCGTTAACCTTGCAGGTTAGTAGGCTACTTCTCTTACGGATTTAGGGTTCTTTGTGAGCCATGGGTCATAGATATTATCCCATTTCTCCTCAACTCTTTTCTTGTTTCTGCAATCTTTAGGCCTGCTCAACTCTAAGGTATACACCCTTTTCAGCTTGCTGGGTATACCAAGCATAGCATATGCCAAATTCTCATAGAAATACACATCCTCTGACAAACGTATGGCTGTAAACAACTCCTAGCCAATTTCCTCTTGCATTTGCTAAGATGAACTCTTTGACATTCTTCTTTAGATGAAGACTTTGCGAGTTCTAGACTCTGTTATTCTTATCGAGCTCTGAATATGCTGAAAATTTTTCTGCACCTCAAGCTTTGGCATTTTTTAAAATACTTTGAACCTTAAACCTTTTCATGCAATATTTGGTTATCTTTTTGCAAGGTGTTAGAGGAAAGTGTGCCTTTTGCATTTAATTCAGCACATGTACCGTTATTCCCTTGGCTCGTGCAAAATGAATTACTTGCCATTTCGAGGTGGAAAGAGTTCATTATTGCATTTGGCAACTATGTGCTATAATATGATTCCCTTGAAACTTGAGCCATAAATTTTCTTTCTAACATTGTGTTAGTATGTGTTGGCAATTAATATCCTGGACGAAATGATTAAGCCAAAGCAAATGGTCACGGCCTAAAAAGATATGGATATTGCCTTGGGCTTTGGAAAACTCCTATGAGATAACACAATAGGCTACGACCATGTAGCTTACTGTCGATGAGCACCACCTTTGTTAAGCTAATTAATTAGCTTGTATTAATCTAGCACGCATTGAGCCATACCTCTGCATATGCAACTGGTTCAAAAATGTGAGAAAACGCAAGCATGCCTTTCAAGTTGACATCTAGTTATCATCATGTTTTTCTCAAAACAAATTAGCATGTGTCTTCTTGTCTTTTCTATAAATAGGACAGTAACTAGTGAGGAAATCACACTTAGCATTTGAGTAGTGATAGGTTGTTGGCACAGTTTTAAGCAAGTTTTCCTCATAGGCTAGATGGTAGGTGAGTTTGAGTATTGGTTAGAAGGTATAAGCATAGTGTCACAATCATGGATACTCCTATTAGGTTAACCTCTTATAAGTCACAAACATCGTTCCTGGGGGAGGTTTCCACTAGGCGGATGAAAAGGACCAAGAATAAGTATTCCTTGGTTCTGGTAGCCATAAAATGGGTTATGGGTAGGGACTGCATAGAGTACGAGGATAAGTACTGTGTGAATACTAATATCTGTTCACACTTTGTAGTGTCGATGTTAGACATTGGCATCCCCAAGCCTCTCATTCTAAAGCTAGTCAAGGAAATTTTTCCAAGAAAGTACTTGAATGGTCTAGGTGAGGTTGTTGTTCACGTTGCATATGGGGTAGGCCTACCATCAGCCAGTAATCTTCATCGCTATATTGAGGAAGAAGCGGTAGTTTTATGGTTGTCATTGATTTTTCCTTCAGACACTCAATGAGCACAGGCAGAGGGTTACCCAGTCCTTGCAATTTCTATTCCATAGCTACAACATGATACCGTTCTATGATGTTGATTGGTATACCGACTTCAGGAACCTGGTGTTTCCCCACCCAATGGCGGTTGTGCCAAATGATGTTGCTTTTGTTGCCAAAGAACCTGCTGACGAAGAAGAGGTAGACACTGCCATTGACACATTAATTGCTACCTCCCATGCCCTTGGATGAAAAGCCTCCTTGCTCTTGAAAAAAAATGCCTCCCAATTTCTTGATTTCCTATTGTTGCATACACCACTTGCCTTACAGTTTTGTATATAAGCCTAAAAAAGGTTATAAATTTTGCATATATGAAAGAATAGCTTTAATATTTGTATAATTTTTGGATTATGGCTTTCCCAGCCATTTTGCAATGTAAAAACTAAAGAATATATATAAATAGATATATTTTTATTAAAATCCATGTCTCTTTCTTTCATTCTACATTTCAATTTTATGGGCTCTTTTATAACATGTGTTTATTTTCTTTGCACATGGGTGTGTTTATAATGCAAAGAAATCCCGCTACTGTATCCTCCATAAAAAATGGGTTATTCCCATCGAAGCATAAACCAATTTTGAAAAAGACTAGCCAAAGAAAGGGAAATAAAATAAAAGCATTATTCCAATATGTACAAAATAGAACTTGGCATTTAATTGAATAGCTTAAGATGAATCCCATTGACCAAGATTCCTAAGGGTTCCTATTCCATATTTTCTAGCTTGAAAGTGTCATGCTCCTTGCACTAATTGATTTTAAAGGGGCCCTCTCATATTCTATCAAATTTACCATGCTAACCTATCTTATTAGCCCTTTTATCATACTCCAGTACTAAGTCTTTGTACTTTAGGCCTTGGTCAGAAGCCTTCTTTTCAAACCATTGCTTGACCACTTGTTGGAATTTTGTCATGGCTATTAGGGAATTCTCCCTTTTTTCTTGTACTTCTAACAATTCGGCAAGCCGAACCTCCATGGCACCATTTTGTTCTATCTCGAGAGATTTCAATAGTTGGAGTGCCAAAATCTCCATAGATATAGGTAACAGTGCCTCTTTCCCGTATACCAACTCATAAGGTGAAGTCTTAAGGGCTTGATTAGGAGTTATATGGTTTTCCTAGAGAGTTGCTAAAAGGTTTTTATGCCATTCCCTTTGGTGTTCCAAACCAATTCTTTTAAGGAGTCAAACTGGGTTCTTGTTTGTTGACTCCGCTAGGTCATTTCCCTGCGGGTAATAATTTGATAATGTCTTAAGGAATATGCCATTCGTTAATGCAAAGTGACATCCCTTTGTGCCTAGGACAAGTCTGGAATTATCCAAAATGATAGTCTTCAGAGGACCAAACCTTGTCACTAGCTCTTCGAGGAAATCCACAATCTCTATTTCTATTGCATTTTTAAGTGGAATGACCTTCGTCCATCTTGTGAAATAATCTATGGCAGTCAGAATCCAATTGTGTCTAGCACTAGAAGCTGGATTAATCATCCCGATGAAGTCCAGGGCCCATTGTGCAAATAGTTCATCTACCACTATAGGTTTGAGAGGCATTGCAGAATTCTTCCTTCTGTCACTAAAGAATTGGAATTTTTTGCAAGATTTTACCAAAGAGTGGGAGTCATTGAAAAGTGTAGGCCAATAATAACCTACACGCATGATTTTGATGGCGGTGGTCTTAGTAAATAAGTGTCCTCCTGCAGTGCTATTGTGGAATGCGTCAAGGATTCTCTTTGCTTGCTCTAAAGTGGTGCATCACAAGAGTAGACCATTGAAAATTCTTTTGAAAAGGACCCCCTCCACTAGCGTATATCCACAATTTTGTAACCAGTAGTATCTCCTCTTTTGGGATGAGAGACTTGATAGATATCTTCCTTTTTGCATAAACCTCATTCTATTTTTTAGCCAACAACCCTCGGATTCTGGCTCATTTATTAGGACAAGCTCCAGTTGCTCCCCTACGATGGGTATCTCCTTGTCCTGCGCCATGTATTCACATAGTCTTCTTCCTCTGATGGTTTTAGTGGGTTTGACCTAAATTTCATACTCAAGGATCTTGGTGATCCAATTAGCTCTTTTTCTATGATTTCTCCCTCCATGATATATTCGCGCATACTAGAATGTGCGACATAAACAAACACCTTGTTGCAGGAAATTAGATGGCAAAAATTTTTAAGTCCCTTCACTATTGTAAAGGCTTTCCTTTTGATGAAATTATAATTCGTTTCATATTCCTTCAAGATCTGGTAGTAGAATGCCACTAGATGTTCTCCCTTTCCTTTATCATCTTTTTCGGTTAGGATAGTAGCAATACTAGACTTGCTACTAAATGCATACATTATAAAATCATTCGATAAATCTAGATTAACCAGTACTAGAGCCAAGGAGATAGATTCCTTGAAGTTTTCAAAAGCTTCCCCAACTTTGGTCATCCACTTGAATGCCTAGTCCCTTTTGAACATTAGGGTGATCAGCCTTATTATTCCCTCAAAGTTGGAAATAAACTTGCTAAAAAAATTTACCTTTCCCAAGAAGGACTGAACACCTTTCTTATTCACTGGCAGGGGAAGTTCCTTGATAGCTTTCAACCATTTGGGGTCGATTAAAATTCCTTCCTTAGATACCACATGTCCTAGCAGCTTGCCTTGTGATACTCTGAATATGCATTTTTTTGGATTTAGGGAAACCCCAAACTTTTGGCACTTTTGAAAAACTATTTCTAAGTGATCAAAATGATCATCCTTAGATTTAGAAAAAATAGTAAGATCATTTAAGTGAATTAGAATAAACTTATTGATTAGCTCACTAAATGTGATGTTCGTCGTCCACTAGAATGTTTCCCCTGCATTGGATAAACCAAAAGGCATTTTAGCATATGAAAATTTTCCCCACTTTATGGTGAACGTGGTCTTGTGCTAGTCCTCTTCTTTAACTCGGATATGATTGTAACTGGAGAAACCATCCAGCATAGGAAACATTTTCAATCCTACAACCGTTTGTAAGATTGACTCCATAGAAGGCAATGGATAATGGTCCTTCAAGGACGCTCTGTTTAGGTCTCGTAAGTCCACACAAAAATGGATATCTCCATTCTTCTTTCAGACCAGGACCAAATTGGATACCCAAGTACTATGCTTGATTGAGAAGACAATGCATGACTCAATTAGCTTAGTTAACTCTTGTACCATTAGCACTTCAATTTTAGGGTTTACTGGCCTTTGCTTTTGTCTAACTAGTTTTGTACATTATGTCAGCTCAATCATGTGTTGAATGATATCACGATCATAGCCCTCCATATCATCATAGGACAAGGCTACTACTCCATTATTTTTGTAGAAACTAATGATTCTTTCTTTATCATGGTGTGGGACATCTTTCTTGACTCAAATATTTTGGCCATCTAAGACCCGAAGGTCCACATAATCACTTTTGTCTACTACGAACTTCCACCTATCATTTCTTACATCATCACAATCAAATTTTTTTTTAGAGTAACCAATCCTTTCGGAAGCTTGTTAGATTTGAGCTGCATAATTTGTCCTTCATAAGCTTCAACAATCTCTGGTTGAAGCTGAGCAGCGAATTCCCTCAATTGCTGAATGAATGAGGTAATGTGTTCATCACTTTCAAAAACTTGCCAACTCTGATCAATTTCAGGAATTGCTGGTCGGACTAGTACTTGTACTGATTGTTTGATATGTATAAAATTAGAGGTAGGATCAAACTGAGCACCAATCACGGTGATGCAATCTGCATCGCTATTTTTTCCTCAAGGAATAGTTTGGATGTTGAAGGCTTCAAAACCCTCAACCAGGTCCCAGACTCGGTGCTAGTAGTATCTCATGTAGATATTCCTTGCCACAAAAATCCCTCAGACTTGGTTGACTACTAGTTCAGAATATTTGAACACCATTAATTGCTTAATTCCCATTCCTTCTGCAAGGCTTAAACCTTGAACTAATCCTTCATATTCAATCTCATTGTTTGAGCAAGTGAAATGAAAATAGAAAGACCTTAATAATTTTTCATCTTGTAGGGATATTAGATATATCCCCACTCTAGCACCCACTTTGCTTCTTGCTCCATTAAAGTACAGTGTCCATAGCTCATTTTTTTGGCTACCTTTAGACTCTTTGGTAACCTTTGGGAGCATTTGGTCTTCATCATAAATTACATTGGTGCCCAATCCTGTAGCATGATAATTTTTGAAAGGGTCACTATCCATGTGCTCACTCAATAGAGCATCTTCTTTGTCATTCCAGTCTCTGTTCACCTTTCCTTCCTCTAGTAATTCAACGCAATACATTTCTTGCTTGGTGATAGAGGTATGCGCGACATCAAAATTGATCAGAGCTTCGTCTGCTACATGTTTAGAATGCAAAGCCTTCTTTTCTATCTCCATATTTGCACAGTGCTTGGTTTTGAGAATCATATGTGACCAATCCAAGGACAGATATCTACCCACCTTTGAAGTAAATTCTCGGGATAGACAGAGACCAAACATAGGAGGGACATATATGATCACAGTGTCTTGCAGCACTGTGATACTAGGGAAAGTGAATAGAGTTAAAGGAAGTGCCTTGATGACACCTATGGTTTCAACTTTGTTTCCATCAAGCTGTATTACCCCTCTTTTCATAGGTTCATAGTTGTGTCCCAAAACTTCAACTATCTATTTAGGCATAACCATGGTGCTAGTGCCAAAATCAATCATAGCATTGTGCAATAACTTCTTTCCTATAATGAGATTCAAGAAGAAGGGTTGGGGTTTTAACTTATCTCTAACCTCAACAAGTAATTCTTTTGTATTCTTTGTAAAGACTTTAGCTGATGGTATTTGATTAACAACCTCTGCACTGGAAAACTGCTATGTTGGTGCTATATTGACCTCTTCTTGAAGTGCCTTCTATAATAGTAGTTTTTGGTCTAGGATAGCTAGAATGTCCCATAGAGACACATTAGCAGATGACTTCTTCAATTGCTCTACCACATTAAAATGTGATGAACTCAGAGGTTTCTGCTCCTTGGCTCTTGCTACAATAATTTCCTTCTGTGGTTGAGATGGTGGTGGGCAATAGAAGTTCCAAGAATCTGATTAGAAGCACCTTTGAGTTGTAGGCTAGCTAGATGTGGAACACATAGCTCACTGGCGAATCTCCTCTTTGAGCACATGTTATAATCATATTACACTTGTAGTGTTTTGGATATGACTATTTCATTAGCAAACACTGCTTCTTCTTCCTCCATCTAGGAAAAAAGTGTGTGATTAGGAGAGATATTGGATTCTTGTTCTAAAGACATTCCTTGCATTTGCAAGGTAATAACTATACTCTCCATTTGTGGTGAGGCATATTTATAACCTTTGTGATCTATCACCATGCCTTGGCTATGTGGCTCTTCCACCTTTTGTTGCAAGTTGCTGCATAGATAGTTCTGGGGCATATGCACATTGTTGCAAGGAAAATACCACGGATTGATATTATTAATGAGGTTGTTCTTCCCTATGGTTAATTCCCTACTTGAGCTTGTTGAAGCACTCGTCGATGGAGTAGGCACTGGCACCATTTGGTTGTCGGTCTGGGCTAGTGGATTAGTGTGAGGCACACCCTGGTACTAATTCTACTAATATGAGGACTGCCCGCCTTGATAGTTTTGATATGTAGGATTCAGAGGCCTTGATTGGTTTTGCTTAAGAGTGGTTATATTATTTTCCATGGTTTGCAACATCTCCTTGAGGTCACTCATTTCATCTTTGGAAGAACCCAATGTAGAGGCTACATTTTATGGGGCTGTCGCATATGTGTACATCCACTAGGGAGTTTCAAACACACTACTTGACACAAATTCTTGTGCGAGAGTCGGTATTTCAGGAAATATCTTCATAATAGGTCAAGGAGGAAACCTTCCACAATCTATCAAATGATTCTTGGCTTTAACAGTGACATCGTAAGCATCTCAACCATCATAGAAATGTTAGAATTGTTGGAATTTAGATAAAATATGAATGCCAACTCAAGAGTCGGGCATATAGTAATAGGGATCCTCTACCAATTTATGTGAAATTGGGCATTAAATTCCATTAGAGCCTCTTGGGGGGCTTGTTTTATGATAGATAGTTGATAATATAGTGAAGAACGATCTCCGTCATTTGAGAACCTCTCATAGAACGGATCTCTGAGCTCGTCCCAAGTGAAAATAGTGCTCAGTACCAATCCAATGCCTTTCCTTTAAAAGACACTATGAGAAGCCTCAAAGCTACATTTTGCGCTATAATCCCATGTACCAGACACACGTCTGCCACATCCTACAAATGTTCTGTGAGTGTTCTTGAGCCATCTTCAGTAAACTTGGGTATAATTTTCACAGCTGAAACAGGAATCGAGCCCCAAATAACAGGTGCTACTAGGGCTGCTAGGGGAGTTTTGGTGTCCCATGCCACCTAATTTCTATTGGCGGCCAACAACATGGTTAGAGGAATGGGTGGCAAGAGTAGAATGATTACCAACTGATTTGCAGCTTGCACTATTCCTAGTGCATGTACTAGTAAACTAGGGTTTCTTATGGTTTGGGATCTAGTTCTAGGCCGATGGCTCATACGCCCTTCTAAAATGCAAATTAATTTAAAATCGGGTCCCACTGGGCATGCCAAAAAAAGAATAAACTTTTGACACTAAAATTTGATGAGGTAATAGTGTCTTATGGGAAACTCAGTTTATGGGGGACCCTTTTGCACTAAATTGAATGACCTCTAGGTTTTTAGAGAAGCCGACTTCTTCTGTAATGGGGGTTTGGAAAGGGAAAAGGAAATAGATATAATGAAATAAAGTCTAACCTAAGGTGATGTGCCAAGAATTAATGATAGGCATGATAAATCATAGATCTAAGGGCTTGATTAGTGTTTGTAGTGTTCTAGAACATCAGAAACTGAAGATTATAACATAGACAATCCATTCATTAACATAAAATAATATTCCATACATTCCTACTACCAAGAAGAGTCATTAGACATGGTCTAGGTCAGAAAACTTGCATTCAACATGTATAGAAGTTCTCAAATGAAATATCCAGATAATAAAAGCATAGTTTACAATTTGATCAAATAGCTCATGAAAAAATAGAAAGGTTGAACAATTGGCATAGTTTGAAAGTTTCTACAATCAAATAAAATAGTAATAAAGGCTTGGCATCTTTTTTCAAAACCAGTGTTTCCTCCAAATTCTAGATCATTTTCTCACAATAGAGAAAAGTATATATAGTAGGAAAAAACCCCCACCACTTCGAAGAGCAGTAATAGAAAATATTTTGCAATCCCTTGGCAATGATGCTAAAATTAGAATATTCCCCAAGTTGTTGCAACAAAAATGATTTGAAACCAAGTGTCCAAACCCTTTCAGGAACAGGTGCATCTTCTGTAAATGATGGCGGTGGTCTCGGGAACACTGAATCAAACAAGTGTCACCATTCTGTGCAAATTATTATGACACGTAGTGGCCAATTGAAGCATTTGGTTCGTCTGGTCCATCACCCGAATATGGTATCCACCGACTAGGCACATGGCAGCCTTTCACTGCCTATGTGAACCTTTTCCTTTTTCCACTGAAGGCTTGCGCAAAGGTTACATGTGTTGAATGGGCGGAGAAATTCATCAATAGTGGAGGGAACGATCACCAGTCAGGCGTGCAAGAGATGCATGGCAACATTTCGCTGCCATGGTTGTTCCTTGATCTCTATGTTGAAAGTTATGCAGATAGCAGACATGCAGCAAGAGTACACTGTAGATAACAATTGTGGGTCCTGCAAAACCTTTTTTGGGAATGAGGTCTTCATGGAACTCAAGTGGAGCCTGATAAGGCAGCAAGAAAGAATGATCAAATGTATCCCACAACCATGACATGTGGAAGCATAGTGGGGTTTCCTGGGATGCAAAAGGAATGTAGAAACTCAGGGTTGTGAAGAGTAGACACATGGAGTAGGAGAAAATAACTTAGATACAAGGCCGAGTTAGTTACATGTGATACATAGGCCGATGCATAGAGGAAAATACACCCGAAGCGAGCTTGTTAAATATTTATTAATAGTTTTCACTATTGGATGATTTTTTTCTCTTTACTATTTTTAATCCTTTCTTTTGATTTTTTGATTTTTATTTTTTTGATATTTTTGTTGTCACCAAGATGCGTGTATTCCAGGTTTTCATCAGAGTGACCATTTTTTTAGGATAGTTTTTTTCTTTCTTTTTTTTAAGTTCTATACCTTGAAAGATTTAGGCATAAGACTTTTTGAGATGGGTGTTGTTGATGGGATCCTACAGAGGCTCACCTTTGGGTGTTGGTAGCCAATATTCCCCTGACTTGTAGCTTGTTGTGATGACGAACGGTCCCAACCAATTGGGTTCAAACTTACCTTTTCCATTTGGGTTTGGTATGTTCTTTTGGTTCTCCTTTACCACAAGTTGTTTGACTTGGAAGGTCCTGCTCCTGATCTTCTTGTTATAGTTCTGCCTGAGTTGGTTCTAATACACCTGTAGATGATTCAACGCCTCTATTCACCATTCGTCTAGTAGTTCCATTTTTTTAGTCTTGACACCCAATATTCCTCATCCGTGATGAGATTCTATAGTGATATTCTCAATGATGGGAGCTTGATCTCGATGGGTAATACGACTTCTGATCCATAGACTAGGGAAAAGGGAGTGGCACCTGTTGGTGTATGGATGTTGGTTTGATAGGCTTAGAGGGTAGAGTTAGTTGGAGATGCCAATCATGACCAGCTCCATTGACCATTTTCTTGAGGATTTTCAAAATGGTCTTCTTTGTAGCCTCATCTTGGTCATTTCCTTGGGGATAATACGAGGTGGAAAATCAATGTTGAATTTTAAATTTGTCACATAAGCCATAGACATCCTGATTTTTGAACGATGTCCCATTATCTAAGATAATGGCTTGTGGGACACTATAGCAGCATATTAAATAGTTCAAGATGAACTTTGATATTTTCTTTCTAGTAATGTAGGTCATTGGTATAGCTTTCACCCACTTTCGGAAGTATGCAATGGAAATAATGATAAACTTGTGACCATTGGATGAGGTGGGGGTGATTTTTCCAATGATATCAAGCCCCCACTATGAAAATGTCCATGATGTGACAATGGGATGAAGCTCTTGAGCTAGTGCATGAATGGGGTCTCCATGTTCTTGACATTGTAGACACCTTCTGACATAGTCATGTGCTTCTCTTTCCATAGTAGGCCAATAATACCCCATCCTCAATAATTTCTTGGAAAAAATCATACCACTTCAGTGTGAATGACATATGTCATTATGCACCTCAGTTAAGGTGATCAAAGCCTCCTTAGCATTTAAGAAGCATAATAGGGTTCCTTCTATGCTCCTACAGTAAAGAGTTTCTCCTAGGATGACAAACTGAGATGCTTTCTTGACAAAGGTTTTATTAAGGTTCGAGGTTAAGTCAACTGGAAGGACTCCTATTCTCATATAAGTGTATATGTCATAGTACCACGGATCATCGAGACCAACAATCTTACACACAAATTCTAACTTTGGCACCTCGAATGTAGGCATGAAAGCTACTCTACTAGGTATTCATGCTTTGGGACATTGTGAGGGATATCCAATAGGGATCTAATTGTCACCATGGTGTCTAGTGCTCTATTGTTTTCTCTAGGTATCTACTTAAATGTGATCTCAATGAAGGATTCCTTAAGACTTTCCACCAATTTCTTGTATGGAGTTAGCTTGTCATCCTTAGTTTGATATTCATCATTCACTTGATTGATTATTAGCTATGAATCCCCATATACCTTGAGAGCCATGATATGCCACTACACTATCATTCTGAGTCCTATGGTTAAAGCCTCATATTTTGTGATATTGTTTGTGCAAGGAAATGTCAACTTGTAGGATCTTGGTATACAGTCTCCCTATGGAGTGATGAAAATTACCCCGGCTCCTGATCCATGTTATGTGTAGGAACCATCAAAGTATAGTTTCCAGTGGTCTGCTATGTTCAAGTTGAAGATGGATTCATCAAGAAACTATGAAATTAGTGGATTCTCTGAGTACATTGGTGCTTCTTCTAATTGGTTTGCAATAGCTTTCCCTTTGATGGCCTTACATTCCATGTACTCGATGTCATATTCTAATAGGATCATGACCCACTTGGCCATCCTTCTTGTGATCATTTCCTTGAAGATCGGGTATTTGAGTGGGTCGATCTTGGAAATGAGTTTTATTTTGTGTGTTAACTGTTGTCTCTTAGAAATGCACCCTATGTGAAGTTATGAAAAACTAGTCTTTCTAGAGAAACATGGGATCATTTCAAGGCTGTGGGTCACCTGAAGTTGAAATGAACCTTCAGAGAAGGCCAACTTCCTTTGTTCTATCACCTAAAACTACTGATCTTGGTAAAGAAAAAGGGAGAAGGAGTAAATAAATTGAAACTAAACTAAGGTGATACACCGAACTGATAAGAACAATGAGATACTCGAGTTACACTTGAGTACTGATGATGGATATGGGACTGCACAACAAGATTCTATGGATTATGCATACAAACAGGTTTGACATGCACACACTTTCAAGAAGGAAAACAAAATTTCACAAATTAAAAGATCATGTGCAATTGAGTAAACATAGTTTATAACCTACATGATACCACTTTTGCAAAGAAAGGAATGCTAACATGAAAAAAAGCTATAAGGAAAAGGAAGACTCACTAAGTAGCTTGATGAATCACTTAAAAATGCACAATACTTCACAAGAACCAGAAAGAAAAAATGAACCATCAATGGTAATCGAGGTAAATTTTATATAACATGTTCCAAAATGAGTTACAGAAGTTTGCTAATTTGAGAGAGGACTGTAGAAGTCATAGGACTTTGAAAAGAATCCAGAGAACTCCAAAAGAGTTACAAAAACTACACTAGTTGAGAAAGGATTTTTTTTGAAATCACTAACTCTCCAGAATGCATAATCTGAACTATTTTACAAAGAGGAAAAAATGCCCTATATACCAAAAGAGTGTCGGCCCCTACCTTAGGGTTACAAAATAAGTTAGCGCCTAGACACGTCGGCCCTAGAAGTGCTTTGGAATGAATTCAATGAAGCATTAAATGCTCATCCCCCTCTTATTTCGGCAAGAGATTGCTCCTAGGGATATCTTAGATATTTTACAGTCGTCGCTATTGATTTGCAACCTTCAAGTCTGCCATTAATATTTCGTTAGAGTTGCCTTGAATGCTTTGCAACATGGTCATTAATGCTACTCCACCTCTCTAGTTGACATCCCTAGCTGTCGTCATGACTCACGACCTCTTCTACTCGACCATCTCTGAGGAACAACACCAGATCTACCTGCTAGATTCAATGCCATTACTTCACCGAGCCAACTCACACTGCACATTCTTGATGGTCAAAGGTTGTTATGCAGAATCATATGTTGGTGAGAGGTTAATCGTGTTTCCTTGATGCAATCACATCATATAGTGGCTATCAGAATAGCTTAGGATTGCCAATGGGACCTCTTATCAAGCTGCGGGAGTTAGACCAATATCCATTTTCATGGGCAAGTTGATCGCTATCGACAAGACTCCCCTCTTTCGACAAGACCTCATAGCAAACTCCTCCACTTTCCCTGAGCTTCCTTTATTTTGGCAAGACCCCATCGGATCGGTGAGACACTATGGTGAAGGCATGATCCTTTGGTGAGCTTACTCCATGTCAGCAAGACCTTGGATGTTGGGGAGAAGTCATAACGGGCGATTAGAGTCACACCGACATGTCAATTCATTCGGCAAGACACTCGACGGTCAGGAAGACCTCATGGTGAGCAACTAGAGTTATATCGATCTCACAAAGAGCCATCGGCAAGACTCCATTGGACAATTCCTCCACTTCCCTGAGCTTGGACCCTTTGGCGGAGTCAGAGTCGAGATGAGAACCAAACAGGGACCAGAGTGAGAAATGGGCGGAAGCAAAAACAGATGGATCCCGGTGGAACCAGGATCAGGAAAAAATCCTCCCCTTCAACTTTCTTCAAGTTTTAGATTTGGATTCTCACCTGGTCCCACCCCCAAAAAAACTCAAAAGAAGGTGAAGGAAAGGATGGAAAGGAAGAAAGACAAATGGGAGAAAAAAAACCCCCAACAAAATACAAAGAAGAAAGGAAAAAAGGTCGGCGGAACCGGAATCGAGGAGTAACCAGAACCCAAAAGACGCACAAGACAAAACTCAAGAGGTGGAACCGGAACTAGATCAGGACCTAAAACTAGAAACGAAACTTTGGAAAAGTTCTTAGTTCGGGTTCCAACTTGGTCCCGGGCCCATCCAAAAGAGAAAATGCACAAAGCAAGAGAAAGCAAGGCAGGATTAGAACGAAAACTTATCCTGGGTAAAACATAGCAGGGGCAAGGGTGGAAACAAACCCAAAATTGAAACTTTCATCAAGTTTCAAGTTTGGATCCCGACCCAGTTCTGACCTCGACAGAACAAGGAAAAAGGCAAGAAGAAAGTAAAACAGAAAAAAGGAAAAGACAAGGAAAAACATAAAAATGGAAACCCCCCCTGAGCTGAAGACTTGCATGCTTGGCTCAACCCTCTTGGGAGCCACATTTAATCCATGTGCCAAATTTTTAAAACATCATTCTCCTATGCATCTGATTGAGCCCATAGGTGAAAAATGGGTAACATTTATGGCGACCTTTGCTGGATGTTTTCCTGCTAAACATGGAAACCAATAGCCTAGGCCTATCCATTGTGTTCTATGAGTCTCAGGTGAGTTGCAGCCATATACAAGTTGTTCTTGATCTGTTTCTAAGTTGTCCCAATGACTCCATGCCCAATGGTGGTACTCATTGAAAATAGGGAAAAACTAAAATAAAACTATTTACTGTGTTGTGACAACACTTATGGAAATAAATAACAAATAAACCTACCCTACTCTAACCAGTAAGAAACTGGTCAAACAAAACCATTCACAGGATGGTTGAAATAACACCCCTTTTTAATCAGCAACTGATGTAGTACATGATTATGTATTGCTGAAAGAGCTTGAAACACGTGCATATATTCAATAGACCGTCGTAGTGTCTCATAAAAAGTGAAAATGAACTTACTTGCTCCTTGAAAATGATCATGCGTATTGCTTTCCTGAACTGGATAGGAGAGCTGAAATGAAGCACCTTCAACTGCAACTCCAAAATCAGCTTCTTGTTTAATTGCATCTTCAATATTGGGCGCAAGCATGACCTTTGGTACTTCAGTAGCCTCTAGAAAGGACAAATCTTAAACTGACATTGGTGATCTCCCGTTTTTCAAACAAACAAGGCACCTGATCACCCACTTGCTTTACATATTGTTGTTCCAAATGATCACTCATCTCTTCACTGGGGAACAATGAGATGGCTTCCTTCAATACACTTTGAATCAATATATCAACCTCTAGCTCCTTTATACACCAGAAAGGAAGCTGTCTATAATTTTTATTACTACTCAAAGAAAGATGCTCCAAATCAAGCTTGTCTTCTTCTATGGAGGCAAGCAAGTGTTCAAACAGTAAAGGGTTCTGCTGAAATGAACTCTCAATTGATAAATTAGCTTCAAGTTCTATTGTATAGTAGAAAGGAAGCTCATGAGACCTTATAAGACATTGTGCAATAGGTTCATGAGAAACCTTTTGTTCAAACTTGTGAATCTGCTGTTGAATTTCTGCATGAGTGCCAAACTCCTCTAACAAATCTAATTTCTTGTCCTCCAATTTTGGAAAAAAGTGTTCAATTATATCAGTGTACACTTCTTTATATAGCTTGGCATCAACTTTTTCAAGCATAAAATGCTCGAAAGGATCAAATCCAGCTGTACAGTACTCCTCTTCAACCTCATGTTGCTGACTTATGACCAAATTTATGCTTTCCTCATCATGCAATGAAACATGGAAGCTCAACAAATGAAGTTATGCACTCATGACCTACATCACCCTTTTCAACCTCTTCATGGAATTGTCTTGACTCTTGAAACTACAGCTGCTTGATGTCTTCTTGTTGTTTTGAAACTGTAACCTCGCAAGTTCCTTCCATTTGAGAAAGATCCTCAGTCAGCTTTGAGTTCTGAGAAGAAGCAATCTGTTTGAAGCTTGGAACTGAAAACATGTGCTCCTTCAACTTAGCAATTTCATCGTAGTTGTCCATGCTAGATTCAACCTGTCTAAAACTTGGAAGCTTGTGCTTTGAGGCCCCCTCTTGTTGTTTCATCTGATCCTCCTCTTGGTTGAGCTTTTCTTGCTGTAGTCAGTAACATACTACAGCTAAATGCATTGGATTTACTTTGTTGATCTTCTTCATGAGGAGTAGGTCATCTGAATCAATGGGCTGCTCTTGAGGGATGGTGAACTGGTCTTTTTTAGGTACTTCATTCTCTTGCATCGAATTGAATCCCTTAAAGCTTGGAATTTCAAACTGAGAAGACTTACTAGGGGATTCAAGAGGCTGACTTTGCCTAAAGCTGGCAAACTTGTACTTGGAAACCTCTTGTTGGGGAAATTTTAACCTCATTTCTGCATCTTTTGTAGCCAGTTTATGGGCAAGGCTCTCATCAAATTTCCTCCTTTGGGCCTCCCATTCTTACTTCCTTATCTGAGCTTGGTAAGCTTCTTGTTCTTGTTGCCAATCGATCTCCTGATCATGAAGGTAGGCCTAATAGGCCATCTCCTCTTGTTGTTGATCATACTCCTGATGCCTCCTAAGCTCTTCCATCTGTCTTGTGATGTCCATCAGTTTTTCCTTCATGCTATTCATGTTGTTCTTTATATAACCAACCTCTTGGAGCTGATTTTGGAAATCCAAATGTGGATCCAAAGACTGAGCATGGGTGGGTGGGAGGTAAGCATGTTGAGCATGCTAATAGGTTGTTGTTGCATGGCTGTTTGGGATTAAACCAGCAGCATGACTGGCCTGATATGGCTGATAGGGTGATTGGTTGACAGGATTTTCATGAAACTAAAGTGGGTACACATGGTAACTATGAAAATCTGTCATCTCTACTCATATGTATGGTAAAATCAGAATATTTAGCTTATAATTGAAACATACCAGCACTGAACTTGTTGAAACTAGTAGATTTGCTCGAAGTCACTAGCCATGTACAAAAAATGCCTCCAAAAGGCTGAAACCACTGTTGCACGCACCAAACAACAGCAATAAAATGCATAAACATGAACTAAGGAATAGTTCACTGTCCCACAGGGCATGCCAGAAATTGTTGTCTCTTAGAAATACACCCTATGCAAAGTTATGAAAAACTAGTCTTTCTAGAGAAGCATGGGATCATTTCAAGGCTGTCGGTCACCTAAAGTTGAAATGAACCTCGGGATAAGGCCAACTTCCTTTGTGCTATCACCTAAAACTACTGATCTTGGTAAAGGAAATGGGAGAAGGAGTACATAAATTGAAACCAAACTAAGATGATACACCGAAATAATAAGAACAATGAGATACTTGAGTTACACTTGAGTACTGATGATAGATATGGGACTAGACAACAAGGTTCTATGGATTATGCATACAAACAGGTTCAACATGCACACACTTTCAAGAAGGAAAACAAACTTTCACAGATTAAAAGCTCATGTGCAGTTGAGTAAACATAGTTTATAACCTACATGATACCACTTCTGCAAAGAAAGGCATGCTAACATGAAACAAAGCTATAAGGAAATGGAAGATTACACTAAGTAGCTTGATGAATCACTTAACAATGTATAATACTTCACAAGAACCAGAAGGCAAAAATGAACCGTCAATGGTAATCGAGGTAAATTTTATATAACATGTTCCAAAACGAGTTATAGAAGTTTGCTAATCTGAGAGAGGACTGTAGAAGTCACAAGCCTTTGAAAAGAATCTAGAGAACCCCAAATGAGTTACAAAAACTACACTAGTTGAGAAAGGATTTTTAAAAAAATCACTAACTCTCCAGAATGCATAATCCGAACTATTTTACAAAGAGGCAAAAATGCTCTATATACCAAAAGAGTGTCGGCCCATGCCTTAGGGTTACAAAATAAGTCAGCGCCTGGACACGTCAACCCTAGAAGTGCTTTGGAATGAAGTCAATGAAGCATTAGTTGCTCATCCCCCCTCTATTTCAGTAAGAGAACCCTCCTAGGGATATCTTAGATCTTTTACAGCCATCGCTATTGACTTGCAGCCTTCAAGTTTGCCATTAAGATTTCATTAGAGTTTCCTTGAATGCTCTACGACATGGTCATTAATTCCACTCCACCTCTCTAGTTGACATCCCTAGTTGTTGTCATGACTCACGACCTCTTCTGGTCGACCATCTCTGAGGAACAACACCAGATCTACTTGCTAGATTCAATGCCATTACTTCACTGAGCTGACTCACGCCACACATTCTCAATGGTCAAAGGTTGCTCTATAGAATCGTATGTCAGTGAGAGGTTAATTGTGTTTCCTTGATGCGAGCACATCATATAGTGGCTATCGGCATAGCTTAGGATTTTTGGCAAGACCTCTTATCAAGCTGCAGGAGTTAGACTGATATCCATTTTCATGGGAAAGTTGATCGCTATCGGTAAGACTCCCCTCTTTCGATAGGACCTCATAGCGAACTCCTCCACTTTCCCTGAGCTTCCTTTATTTTGGCAAGACCCCATCAGATCGGTGAGACACTATGGTGAAGGCAAGATCCTTCGGTGAGCTTAATCCATGTTGGCAAGACCTTGGATGGTGGGGAGAAGTCACAGCGGGCAGTTAGAGTCACACCGACATGTCAATTCATTCAGCAAGACACCCAACGGTCGCCAAGACCTCATGGCGAGCGGCCAGAATTATATCAATCTCACAAAGAGCCATCGGCAAGACTCCATTAGAGAATTCCTCCACTTCCCCAGGCTTGGACCCTTTGGCAGAGTCAGAGTCAGGATGAGAACCAAACAGGGACTGGAGTGAGAAAGGGGTGGAAGCAAAAATAGATGAATCTCGGTGGAACCGGGATCAGAACCAAATCCTCCCTTGCAACTTTCTTCAAGTTTCAGATTCTGATTCTGATCCAGTCCCACCCCTGACAAAACTCAAAAGAAGGCGAAGGAAAGGATGGAAAGGAAGAAAGAAAAATGGGAGAAAATATCCCTCGACAAAATAAAAATAAGAAAGGAAAAAAGGCTAGCAAAACCGGGATCAAGGAGGAACCAAAACCCAAAAGATGCACAAGACAAAACTCAAGAGGAACCAGGACCGGATCTAGACCTAAAACCGGAACTGAAACTTTGGAAAAGTTCTTAGTTCGAGTTCTGACCCGGTCCCGAGCCAATCCAAAAGAGAAAACACACAAAGCAAGAGAAAGCAAGGTGGGATCGGAACTAAAACCAATCCCGGGTAAAACATAGTGGGGGCGGGGGTGGAAACAAAGCTGAAACTAAAACTTTCATCAAGTTTCAAGTTCAGATCCCGACCTGGTTCTAAACTCGACAGAACAAGGAAAAAGGCAAGAAGAAATCAAAATAGAAAAAAGGAAAAGACAAGGAAAAACATAAAAATGGAAACCCACTCCTGAACTAAAGACCTGCACACTGGGCTCAACCCTTTTGGGAGCCACATTTAATCCATGTGCCAAATTTTTAAAACAACATTCTCCTCTGCATCTGATTGAGCCCATAGGTGAAAAATGGGTACCATTAACATGTAGTGTCTAAAATTTTGTGAGGAAAACACTACTGCTAGAAAAGCTTTTTCGATGAAGGAATAATTTAACTTATTCCCTACCATGGTTCAGTTGATGTATTAGATGGCCCTCTCTATTCTAATTTAATTGTGTTGAGTTAGGAGAGCATTGAGAGTTGTTGTTGTTGATATGTAGAGGATTAGAAGCTTTCTTAGGATTGGGGGCATAAGCACTTGAGGTGTGAGAAAATATTCTTTTATTTTGTTAAAGGCCTAATCGCACTTGTCATTCCACTTGTATGCTACCCCCTTGTGGAGTAGGCGAGAATATTGGATTGACTTGTCTACTAGTTGAGCTATGAACTGGTGGATTGATTGAAGCCTTCCTTATAAGCCTCTCAACTGTTTCAATGTCCTAGGTGCCTCCATCTCGAGGATTGCCTTTACCTTAGCTGGATCTATTTCAATTCCTCTCATAATTACAATGTATCCCAAGAGCTTCCCTGATTGTATGTTGAAGATTCATTTTTGTGGATTAAGGAAAACCTTATATTCCTCAAGCTTGTTAAAGATGGCACTCAATGCTACTATGTGGTCCCGTCTCTTTCTAGATTTTGCTAATATGTCATCAACATAATCCTCCATAGTCTTATGGATCATGTCATGAAAGATTAAGGTCATGGCCCTTTGATATGTTACTCCAGCATTCTTTAGGCCAAACGACATCATGTTCCAACAATATGTCCCCCATGGACAAGTAAAAGTCATTTTATGTTGATCTTCTCTAGCTATTATGATTTGGTTATACTTGAAGAATCCATCCATCAGTGAGAGAATCTCATGTCCCACAATCATATCTACAATCATATCAATGTTGGGTAGTGAGAAGTCATCTTTGGGACATGTTTTGTTTAGGTCTCTAAAATTTGTGCATGCCCCCATTAAGTTTTGAAATAGGTACCAGGTTTGATACCCAAATCAGATAGTTGATTGGTCATATGAACCCTACATCAAGTAGCTTCTTGAATTCCATTTTAACCAACAAGGCTATCTGGGGATGCATTTTCTTGAGTTTTTGTGTGACGGGCTTTTCTTCAGGTAAATTTCTAGATGGTGGAAAACAATCTTCGGATCAAGCCCAGGCATGTTGGCATAGCTCCATGAAAATTTGACCTTTCTCTCCCTTAAGAAGGCAACTAGAAGCTCCTCTTCTTTGGACATCAATGATTCAGCATACAATGTGATATGTGGAGTTACCTTTGTTCCCAAGTTCAGTGGGTTGCACTTCTCGGCTAAAATTGCTAACTTTTTCTAATGTAGAGCACTAAGAGTAAGATTGAACCCTTCATCCTCAGGTGCCTCACAGAATTTTTCATCGTTGGATACATCTTTTTTTACTATTTTAGGGCCAAAGAGTGCCAGAGTGTGGTTTTCACTCAAAGACCTTGAGATTATTCTCAATTTTTTTCTTTTGTGACTAAAGGATTCAATTGTATCCCCGTAGTAAGCTTGTGTGTCCAAGATGGTATCAAATCTTTCCTTGTGATCTCTGCATGGTATCGTGTCCTGTAGTCCCATGAATTATGAGAGTGCTTCATCATTTTCAAAGGTGTCTAGAATTAGCGGTCCTTATTGGTTGTAATCGATGAGCTAGGGATAAACTAGGTTGATTTCATGGTTTTGACTGGTTGAATCAAATGACACAGTACTAATCATTAGGATAGAGGAATTCTCAAAAATCCTAGGTAAGTTAGTTATGGCATCTTCCTCATCACTACTACTATAGAAATCGATTAGTTTGAATGTGAAATTATCTAAGGGCAAACCAATAGATATAGGAAATTGAAGGGCGGCTATTTTTTCTTGAGGATTTTCAACCTTCTTAACCAAGGGATTCCAACCATGTATACTTGTACTCGGAGGGGTACATCTAAGGCCAATATTTTTCATTCACATCTTAGGAATGATGGGTACTAGAATTCTATTGTCATTTTTTCCAAGCTTTTTGTTTCTGTCATAGCCCATGGTGAGCATCATTTGTAAGCCTCTACTATTATCATCCATAGATAGATTAGTTTTTGGTCTATTTTCTTGGTATAGGAGATGGGATGGTTCCTCTTCTATTACTTCCTGACTGAGATCTCCATAACTTCTAAATCTGGAGGAGCCTATTGTGAAGGCTTGGGATGAGGAAGCATCATTTGATTGTGGTCGTCCTCATGACCTAGGAGATTGTGGTAACTCTCCTACCACAAGAATTTTTTGGAATTTTATAGTGTTCACACCCATTGTCCTCAATAATGACCTTAATATCAAAGATGGTAGGGATGGTAGGTGTCTTTGTTGCAAATGTGGAGGTGAGAGTTGTTGGATCAATGTATGGAGTTGATGGGCCTTCATCATTCTTCGACACTTGGGGAATTTTGTAATATTTGGCTTTTAGGCTCTTGCAGTAAGAAAAGGGTTTGAGATCCCCGTTGATAGTGACCTCTTGGCCTTGGTATGTGAACTTGACACATTGGTGGAAGGTTGATGCCACTGCTTGCATCCCATGGATCCACAAACACTCCAGGAGAATGTTGTAAGGAAAATCGAGGTCAAGGACCTGACAGGTGGATTCCATAATTGTTGGAACTACCTGAATAGGGAGTTGGAGAGTGCCCTAATACATTCTTTCTTAATCATTGTAAGCCCTGATTATGATGCCTTTTCCTTTTACAATGAAATCATTTGATATTCCTACATTCTTTATGAGTTTCTGTGAACAAATATTTAAACCTACACCCCCATCCACCAAGACTCTCTTGAGTTTGTTCTTATGCACTAGGACCTCCAAATGGAGTGCACGATTGTGAGATGGTTAGGAAGGAAAGTTTTGATTGGAGAATGTAAGAATATTTGGGGTAATGATGTTTCCAACCATAGCTTGGAATTGTTCAACATCAAGATCCATGAAGACGGTGGATGAGGTTAATGCTTCTTCAAGGATCTTTTTGTGGGCTGATGATATCTTTAGTAACTCCATGATGGAGATATGAGCTAGGGTTCTTTTCAATTGAGGGTGATCCCACAATAGTGGTTTACAATTTTTGGCCAAACTGGACATTGAAATTATTATTTTTAACTAAATCTTCACATTCGGGCACCTATAGGAGCTAAATCGTGAAGAATTTGAAGATGATGCAAACTAGAGTCTCCTCACATTTTGTCTGTAGATTCTAAAAATATTTTTTACAATTTTTTTTCAATTAGATTGCACTTATTTTTCCATATCCCATGAAAAGTTGGTTTTTTTCAGAAAACAACATTTTAAAAAAGTGTTGCACACCGTATAATGCATAACTTTTTTTCCATGAAGGATAAAATTCTAATTCTTTCAAATTTAGATTCATAACTCTGATATCTAGTACATCCACTTGGTTAGAAATTTTTTTATTTAATTATTTTTCTTTAATCATTTTTTGAAGTCAAACCAATTACAATTCAGACATAGCGCGACCATATAATGCATAACTTTTTTTATATATCAAAATTATTATTTTTTGTTGGATCAAGGACTTCAATATCTAGTGCACTCATATTTTTCAAAAAAAAAATTGATAATCGGCTATTTTTCTACATATGCAGATCAAAGACCTTCATTTTAAATGAAAAACCTATGTTTAATAAAGTTAAAACAATAAATACATAATAAAACCAAAACATATTAAAATTATATTCTTTGGATAGCTTGTTCTGAGCACTACCTAATTCTAGTTGGGTTTGTGAAGATTCCTCCATTTTCATGCTCAACCTGAGCTCTAAATTGCCAAAATTTAGGTTTTTTGTGTGTCTCAGGGAGGGGATGAGGATGTAGGGGGCTTTGTACGAACCCCTAGGGGTTCATTCGAACCAGGGTTCAATCTAACCCTAGTTCGAGCGAACCTCTTCAAGGGGATTCGCTTGAACCCCTTTCATATGCTTTTTTTTTTGGAAATTTTTTTTTAAGGGGTTCGGTCATACCCAAGTTCGGTTGAACCCCTTTTTGGTTCGATTGAACTTCTAGGTTAGTACGAACCCCCAAAATCACTTTTTTTTCCATGGGGTCATTTTTTCTCAATTTTCCTTCCTCCATCAAATTGTAAACCACTATTATGGCTTCACCCCTGATCGAGGACATTATAGCCATTAGGAATGGATCTTGTGTTGGAAGTGGGTGCTTTGGGATGCTAAGATGACCCTGCGATGGTAATTTGTTTGCCTCTTGTGGTGACTCCACAATTAGCTTGGGATTCTTTGATGGTGATAATGGTGCAATACTCATCTAGGGATGTGATGACATGGTCATATACATGATTGACACTTTTGCATGCACCATTCCCCTTATCATTAGTATTTTTCCCTTTGTTGTTATGATTGGGCATCAGATTTGTGTTGATTTGGAGATTTTGATTTCCCACTGGTTGCTCCACATTTATGATTTTTTCATCAATGAGGTCTTGGATTAAGTTTTTCAATCTCATACAACTAGCAGTTGTGTGTCCCTTGATCTTATGGAAAACACAATGGTGATTTTCATTGTACCATGGTGGTTTCACCAAGGGCTCATGATAATTGTCATAAGTGGGGATTGTGATGAGTTTTTCCACCACTAGCCTCTTCATGATGGATTCAGTTGATTCCCCAAGGGCTGTGTATTTCCAATTGGGGGAGGTTTTCTTCACTGGGGTGGTCCCCTCTGATCATTCACATTGTTTATTGTTTGATTATTTGGTTGTTGAGTTACAATGTTAGCTTGACGATTGTTCTGATTGTTGTTTTTTAGGTTGTTGTTGGGGTGTTGGTGTGTTTTGTCAAGGAGCGTTGATGACAACTTTGGTGTCGAAAACACCATTGTTGGTAATGTTTCTATTTTTCTCCCATGTGTGAGGTTTGTCATTGTAGCTAGTGGATAGGTGATTGTTTTTCTATTCATGATATGTGGGTGTCCCTCCTTGTGCAATAAGGGTTAGTTCAATGTTAAGCACCTTGGAGATCAATTAATCATATGTGGTGATCCTTGTACCTTGAGATGGAATGCCAAGGTTCCTTCTAGATTGGAGATGATATTGCAAAATTTTTGCTCTTCTGGTATGACCCAATTGGTCACGTTTTCCTTGTCTCACCATTGTTGCAGGAAGGAGGAAAATGATTATTTTTTATGTTGTTTGAGAGTTGATAGTTCCTCTAGACTAACATCCATACCGATATTGAATGTGTAATTTTTTTATGAATGCATCTACTATCTCTTGGAACTTTTTGATTCCAAGAGGAAGGCGAGTGAACCATTCCATGGTGTGGCCAAAAAAACTTCTAGGAAATAGCTGCATCAAATTTATATCATCACATGCAACTTCCATGCAATGAACTTGGAATTCCCTAATGTGATCTTTAGGGTTTCACATCCCACAGTATTTATCAAATTTGGGGATCTCAAATCCCTTTGGGAATAGTTTCATTACAAGGCTCCTATCAAACGGATAGGGACACAAGTTGTTGTGTGTTTTTTTGGTTTTCCCTAATTGAATATCAAGCACTTGTTCTGAGAATAACTTGATTTGTGTTGTTACACCATTTTGAAAATCAGGGGGTGGGATGAAGGTGTTCTGTGGTGGTTCACTTGTTGGAGGGATGGGTGGATTGGTTGGTGTGTTGGTGGATGGTGCTTGTGCATTTTGTTGCACCAAGTATTCTTGTACTTTTTGTTGTATCAAAAATTCTTGTTGTTGCTCCTACTGTTGTTGCACTCATAGTGCTTATTGTTGGGCTTGCTACTATTGTTGCACCAAAAATGCTTGTTGTTGGGATGCTAGTTGGGTTGCTTCTTGCTACTCTTTGTATTGCTTCAGCACTTATTGGTATGCTTTTTGTTGGGATTATTTTTGTTATGTGAGGTATTGTGCTTGCACTTGTGCTTGTGCTTGTGCTTGTTCTTGTGCTTGTGCTTGTGCTCGTTGAGCTTAGTATTGGGCTCGAGCTTACACTTGTGCCTATGCTTGGACTTGTCCTTGTTGGGAAGCTTGTGTAATTTTTGTGGCTTGGCTTGCTATTTTTGTAATAGGGCTTGGGTTTGATTATCCTCTGTGCTTGTTGTGATTTTTTGTGTGGATTGAGCAGTTTCAACAGCTTATGTTGCTTGTTGTGCTTGTGTATCTAATTGTGTTTGCACTTGTTGAACAACTAGTTGTGCACCTTGTCAGTTTTCAATTTGTTGAAGTATCTTTTGATAGGTAGCTTGTTGAGAAACTTGTAATGCAATGTTGTATTGGTTCAACGAATTTATGTTTGGTGGTGGAGGTGGTGGTAGTGGTGGTGGAAGATTTGGTATAGTATTTGTTGTCGTGATGAGAGGCACCATTGTATTGATGATTGGGATTGTGGTGGATAGTGTGATTGATATGCTTGGTACTTGAGAGACCATGTTTTTGGGAATGGTTGATGACATGGTGGTTGCTTGTGTCATTGGGATGGTTTCCATTTTTTGTTGCAATATTGATGGCAAGATGGGAGGATTCGTCATAATGCTTTGATTGATGATTGGGGGATTGTTTTGAATGAGTGGCAATAATGGTGGTAATCCCATACTAAGAGTTGATGTTGATGTTGGTGGCAAGGGTGGAGGTGGTGGAAAAGAGAGAGGCATACTTCCTTGGGGAAATGATGAAGATGTAGGATCAAAGATGCCATGTGGTCCAAATAAGTCTCCTTCTTCTTGTGAGGTCATAGGGAGAGAGGTTTGTGTATTTAACAGGTATGCCGGTGTTGTGTGAAATGATGATGATGGGTCATTTGGATCATAAAAGGTGAGGGAAACATATGGATGTGATGGATTTTTGGGTATGGGTTGCCCCAAGATCATGTGTTGTGTCCAAATCTTGGTTACTCACGAGGGGGTGAGTTTGTAGTGCATTGAGAAATGCTCTCCCTTTTTTAGAAATAGGTTGAGTTGGAGCAATGGTTGATGTGATTTGGGGGATGGGTTGGGTGATTCTTTGGAATGGAGGTGTGGATGAGATTAGGGGCATGGATGAAATTGGATACATGACCCCAAAATCTTGTTCTACAATGGTGCTCACATTGTAATCAGAAGGGATTTTAGCCCCTTGTTTTGATAATTCAATCATGTATTGTGAGGGATGAAGCTTCATCATGATGTTGACAATTCTATGATTCTGGGGATTTTGGACCATTTTGGTGATCTCGTCTTGTTCCATCCCAAAGGAATTATTGGTTATATCCTCTACTTGACATTCCTCTTGTGGATTTTGTGATGATGAAGGAAAATTAGTTAGAGGATTGCTTGATCCAATGAGATTCATTTCGGTATTGGTTTGACTTAGGTCACTTGAAGTTGATGTTTCTTTGTTGGTCTCCATGTCCTTCTTGTGTTGTGATCTTGTTTAAACCATAAAATGAGGCTCAAAAGAGAAGATCTAGGATGATTAAGGATCAAATTTGTGGTGGTGAAATGCGTTAAAGGTGGATGATATGGATGATTAAAACTCTTAGAAGATCTTGAGGGGAATTCTATAATTTTGGGACTTTCTTCGATTTTGAATTTTGGATTTTGGATTCTTGGATTCTTGGATTTGATTTTAACCTTGAATTGGTTTTGGATTGCTTTGATTTTGGATAATTAACAAATGGATCCTAAGATGTTGGATGTTATCTATGGGATGGACTTTCTCACAAGATGATAATTTGATGAAGTGTAGGAAAAGGATGCATCTACCCACACTTGACCAAAAAAATATGACTTGATGATAGTTTAACTAGGAATATGGAGAAGGATGCATCTAAATATACCTAGCTAATCAAGATGATTTTGATGTTTTGATTCAAGGATTTTGATTTTTTTCACGGATTTTTTATTCATGGATTTTCCAAAAAGTCTAGCATGAAGGATGATTTCAATATTTTCAAGAGTTGTTGGTGAGGTGATCTTGGTTTGATGTTTGAAAGATGGATGAAGGTTGAATTTGATCCAATGTGTACTTAAAAAGAATCTTTTTACAAGACCTTAGTTTTTAAGAACATGCTTTACTCTAAACAAGGTGTTCAAATTCTTGAAAAAGATTTGGATTTTGACAATAATAAAATGAGTACAAACCAGGGTTATTTCTTAAGGATCTTCTATAAAAGTTGAAAAGCAATCTTTTTTTGAATTCGTAGAGCGTTGAGAGACTCTTGGGATGATCTTTCAGACTAAGAGCTTTTGAATTTGGTTTTCGGATTTTGATCTTGCATGAAATCATTTGAGACACATATGTGGGGTTCAATTGTTCTTAGCTTTGCTTAGTGACTTATTTTTACAAACAATTCTTGGTTAGGTCTTTGAGCTAGATGTCTAATGTCCTAACTTCTTCTTATCTCACAAAGTATATCATGTGTAACTTTAATGAAATCAAGGAAAAATTTACCTATTGTTGACTTTAGTAAGAAAATTGAGATATAAATCCAAATGTTTAAAAACCTCTAAGGATACGAATCCCAAGGGCCAGCAATAACACTTGGATTTTGTCAAAGATATTTGCTTCCTAAAGGGTTTGAAATTTGATGATAAATGTTGAATGTTTGTTTTCCCAATGTTTATGAACAATCAAAATGTTTGTTTCTAAGACCATGCACAACCCTCTGGCTATGAAAGACTATATTTGTTGAATCCTCACTTAGACAAGTCCAACCACACTTACCGTTAGCGAATGGTTAGATGCTTGACAACACATGATCCTCCTTATAGTGCACTCACTTCTTGGGTCATCCAAGCATTAGCACCCATGAATATCCCATAGCATACTTTCCATTTCTACTAAAAGTTGTAAAAGTGTGGGGCGGCTTCAGAACAACCATTCTTGCACCAACAAATAGATCAAGGATTTTGGTCTTTTCAAAACAAGGGTTTTAATACAGGAATTTCATTTATGGGGGACCATCCATACGGTGAGAGACCATTCTTTCCCTTCTCGTTAGAATAATCCTCATGATATTGACTTTTGTTCCAATATCCACACTTATATCCTGAGCAGAAGTCATTTGGCTTTAGCGTGTTCCCAGTTGGGTCGTTCCCTTGGGTGATTATTTTTTTCCCACAAGGCAGGCCCTTTAAGATAAACAAAAGAAAGAAAACATATTCGTAACTTGATCAATCTTTGTTCTGAACCAAAGAGAGAGAATGTACGCAATATTCTCCATGTACACACAAGATTTTTTCAATTTTAAAGTCCAAATTGAAGTGTGTGGGTAATTACTTATGCAACTTAATGTCACCAAAAGGCCTTTTGATTCTCCAGATTTTCATGAGGCATGAGAGAAGCGCATATGTCCTTTTAATGATATTACTTTGAGTAAGTAGTTACAAAACAAGGAAGCACTTGTTCATTTTAAATCCACAAAACAATGATTTGATTCTTTTTAGAGCACCAAGAAACAAAATATGGAGATCGCCTTGTTCAATTGTTAATCCTCAAACCAAATCTAGTGAGTTTATCCTAAAGTTCTTTTTAAGCCCTTTATAGAAGATTAAAAGCTTTTGTAGTGTTCTTTTTAGAGTCCAAAATAAATTTAGTGTATCCTAAGCACATGAAAGATAGGAAATCCTTAAGAGAGATTATAAGTTCTCTAAAAGTGTTTAAACAACACTAAAGTGTTCAAAAACACTTGATGTAATGAGAGAATGATGTCATAATGCCTCTTTCAACCTCATTTTCCTCCTTCACTTTGATTAGAACAACCTACAAAAGTTGATTAGAACTACAAAATAGAGCTTAGAATAGCCAATTAGCAACCTAAGATAGTCAGAATAAAAAGGAACATGTCAAAATTGAACTAATTTAAACCTTTTACTTGACTCGAGTGGCACAATCTGCATAGGTGGTGTAGTTTGAAGAGGTTCAACGGTGCTTAATGACACCACTTGTTAGATAGTGATGCTTTGTAGTAAAACCAGAGAGTGTGATTGCGGTGGAGTTTCACCTTGTGGTGTTGTTTGAAATTTGGAAATTCCAACGCCTATAAACTAGCCCAACAGCAGGGTTAGAAGATTTGAATTATGGGCCGGAAAGACAAAGCTGCATGGTTTGAAGTTTAAAGCGGTGTTGTATGGTGTCACTGAACTAATAGTGGTGTAGTTTCCTATATACACAAAAATATAGAGAAAAAGCATGTAATTTTGTCAAAAAATGTGATTTAAACTTGAGTTTTAGCCCTCCCTCTAGTGCCAAATGTAGAACCCTAATCTTAGCACCTACAACACACAAGAAACAAACAGATAGTTGGATCATATGCAAGTGAGAATCAAGATTCCCCATGAAATCTATTAAAAATGCTCAAAATAGGAAATAAAATTGAAGAACACAATGAGAAAGAAATGAAATCATAATTAAGCAAGAAAACTCTTGATCCCATGGGGGAATTGGTGGGTATGTGCAGGATCATCATGGAAAAAACAGGCCCTTAAGTGGCAAAAAAATCAGAAAAATCAGAGTTAGGAAACTTGATGTAAAAATTTGGATAAATTACCTATATTATTTAAAAAATATGTAAGAATAGAATCTATAGAAAATTGAATATAGTTTTTAAAATACTAGGTTTATTAAAAAAAGGAAAATTTATTTGGTGAAAATTTGAAATTTCAATGCAATAGTACTTAAATTTCAGGGAAAAAAAAGTACGTGTATGTTTGACCACCCTAACCACAATAAAATGATAATATTTTAAATATAAGTAGAGGACTCATGTACTGATGTGATGCATATTCTTTTGTATTTTTTTTCCAAGTAAATAATTAATTATTAATTATTTATTACAACTTTTGAAAAATATAAAACTCCTATGTCTGATCACCTTAACTTGGTCAAAATTTCATGAAATTAAATTTTCTTTTTTTAATCCAATAGTATGTGAAGCATAGAATGTGATGTATGTTTCAGATTTAAAAAATGTGATATTGTTTGAAAGTTATAGATGTTTTTCAATCAACCTATCAATCAAGACTTTAGACGTAATTCAAATAGAAAATGAATAATAATTGTTTATTAAATTCAAAGCAAAGAATAATTTATATTGGTGGAAAGTTGAGAATATCCTTTCAAAACCCTTTTTGTTTCATCAATTTTGGGTAAAAAAGAAAGTCATTAGCCACATACCCTACACATACCCACCATATCGCCACTTTTTGGCCCATCATGATCCTACACATACTCTGGTGCCAATTTGATGTGAAAATTGGCACTTTCCCAACTCATATGATGCAATGTTGATGAGTGATGCACTTTGATTTTGATTCAATTGAGCTCCATGATGAAAAATCTGCATAACCTAGCTATAAACTTGATAAAATGGATGAAGATGGATGTGCTTGAAGATGAAATTGAGTATAGTAAGTTTACTCAAATTGTGGATGATCAAAATGAGGAGAGAAGCCTCTTATTTATAGAAAGATAAGATGGAAGAATGCCCAAAATGAAACAATGTCGGATCATTCAACATCCAATGGGAAAGTGGCACTTGTCAAGGTGTGAATGGACAAAGGATGTGCACATTTTGATGAATGTGCCCATAACTGTAATTAGGGGGAATTTGAAAATAGTGAAATTACATGTAAGATGGAAAAGAGAATGTCTTAAATGCCACTTGGCTCAATGCACAAGGACATGTAAGAAGGAATAAATGTCTTGTTGGAAGGACAAATCCACTTGGATGGATTTCAAATTTGGAAGAATTTTCCTCAAAAGATGCTAAGTTGAGAGAAAATAGAGATTTAATAAATGAATTAAATGTATTTTCATGTGCAAGTGGAAAAAGCTAGAGGATGGGACATGGATTAATTGAAATTAAATTAATCAAGGGTTAATTAATTTAATGAGGGATTAGATGATGTGACTAATTGGTTTAGATTTATGGGTTGATTTAAATAAAAAATGAGAAGAATGTGATTGAGAGACTAATTAAATAAATATTTTGATTTATTTAATTAAAGGGGATTATGTTAGATTAAATCAAACAAGGTTTAATTTATTTAAGTTAATAAGGTGACTCTAGAGATTTAATCAAATAAAATGAATTATTTAATTAAATAGAGACATAGGGTTAATTAGATCAAATTGATTGATTTAATTAACAAGAGAGAACGACTTAATCAGATAAATGATTGTTTATTTAATTAAGGGATGAAGAGTGATGTTAAGCTGAGAAGGTGATTTGGGATGAAATAGTGTTAGTAATCGGGATCAACTGTCAATATATTTTCCATGTCTACACATTGAAATTTCAAATTTTCACCAAATAGATTTTTTTAAAAATAAACCTAGTAGTTTAGAAACTACATTCAATTTGATATGAATTCTATTCTTACATATTTTTTAATTAATATAGATAACTTATTCAAATTTTTACGTCAAGTTACCTAACTCTAATTTTTCTAAATTTTTTGCCACTTAAGGTCCTTATTTTTCCATGATGATCCTACACATACCATTAGAGTTTTGTAGCTCAACATATTTTTACAATTTTGATACAACAACAAATATTTCAACTTATTTTTTCTATTGGGTATGTGCAGGATCATCATGGAAAAAACATGCCCTTAAGTGGCAAAAAATTTAGAAAAAATAGAGTTAGACAACTTGACGTAAAAATTTGAATAAGTTATCTATATTATTTCAAAAATATGTAAGAATAGAATATGTAGAAAGTTGAATTTAGTTTCTAAACTAATAGGTTTATTTATTTATTTTTAAATCTATTTGGTGAAAATTTGAAATTTAAATGCAGTAGTACTTAAATTTTAGGGAAAAAATAAGAAGTAGGTGTTTGTCTGACCACCCTAACCACAGTAAAATGATAATATTTTTTATAAGATTTTAGACATAAGTAGAGGACTCATGTCCTGATGTGATGCATATTTTTTTATAATTTTTATCAAAGTAAATAATTAATTATGAATTGTTTATTACAACTTTTAAAAAATATAAGAAAATTGTATTTCTGACCACCGTAACTTGGTCAAAACTTCATGAAATCCATTTTTTCTGTTTTTAATCCTATAGGATGTGAAACATAGAGTGTAATGCATGTTTTGGATTTCAAAAATGTGATACTGTTTGAAAGCTATAGATGTTTTTCAATTAGCCTATCAATTAGGAATTTAGTCATAACTCAAATAGAAAATGAATAATAATTATTTATTAAATTCAAAGTAAAGCATAATTTATATTGGTGGAAAGCAGAGAATTTCCTTTCAAAACCCTTTTCATTTCATCAATTTTTGGTAAAAAAAAAGTTTTCAGCCACATACCCTACAAATACCCATCATATCGCCACTTTTTGGCCCGTCATGATCCTGCACATACCCAGTTATTATAGAGATTCCTTCTATTATTCAATAAAATCGAACATTTACCTTCTCCTTTTTAGGTTGTGTATCTCTTACAAATGATCTTGATGAAAATTTGATATGTTTTAGTATCAAAGCCTTTTAATTTTTGTCTCATTCATGGTTGCATGTATACAAAATTTTTTAATCATCATACATCATAGGTTGTGTCATTGATTTGTCTTATTTTCTAAGTTGTGAAAAAATTGTTTTCCTTCAAAGAAGATAGATTTTTCAAGCCTTTTTTATGAAGTATTTATGTGATTATATTTCCCAAAATAGTCTGAGATCTTCTGAGAAGTAGTTGCAAATCAAGCTACATGTTAGTTAAATTTTGGTACATCACCTCCTAGAATTAGCTTTTTCCTTTTATCAAATATCCTTCTTTATTTTTCCCACCAAATTCATTAGTTTCTAAGATCTAAAGGGGAACCAGCCCATAATCTAGAGATTCATCTTCATCATGAGCAACCCACAAGCTCAAACATTTTTCCATGTTTCACAGGATTGTTGAGCCTCCAAGGTTAGCATATGGGTGCAATCCTTCATGAAAACAATACCATAAGACAACTGAGAGTTCCATTCAAGTATCTAAATATTGTTTTAACAAGAACAACCTATTTTCTCTTAGGATCTTCTTGAAATCTAGCCACAAGACAGACAACATGCATGATATCCAATCTAGTAGCAGTCAAATACAATATTCCACCAATCATAGAACTATATTTTCTCTAATCAACCTCAATTGAATTGTATTTACCTAATTTGCAACCAATCACCATAGGAGTGTGATGGAAGCCTCAAAAAAAAATTCCTTGTTCCATTTTAAAATCCCTTATTACATTTGGATATAGGGTTGCTATCTGCAAAAGCCTATAGTATTCTATTGGGTCGTTGACTCCCTATTACTTGTTGTTAGTTACTTTAATGTATCTATTATTCATTCATCGTCACTTGATAACTGACCCTTTTCTAACCTACTATTCTAGTATTGTCCTAGGAAGTCCCCCTTCATAAGAATAATGTATGAATACATGCCTAAAATTTTCACTTAAGTCTCGATGTCCCTTGTAACTGTATCACTCATCATTGTTTTATTTATAGGTTTACACCTTGAATTAGTGATGAGAGATGAGTGGCACTTTCCTTTGATATCGCTCATCACTAATGGCATTCGATCCCTCAAATTTGAAATAGATATGAGCGATGTTCTTAGCCTTATGCTTTTATCGCCCATCGCAGATGGCCATTGAAAAGAATATTTACAATAGTGATGAGGATATGTTGTCACATCATGTAATCATCGATATGTTGTAAAAAATAGTTCTCACATTAGCGATGTGAGATGAACCCTATAAATAATGTAAACCATTTATCTCCAATTGCTTGCACAATATATGAGGAGAATCAGTGATGAATGAAGGCCTTATCACTCATCACAGATTTATCTTAGAACTTAAGCTCTAAACTAGTGATAAGCAATGGGTGCATTCTAAAATGGTTTTTTCTTTCACTAATTTGATATGATCTTATGGGAAATTTCTTTGGCGCCATTTGTTTTATGTAGATGCACATGTCCAAGATTTGGTGTTTCCACAATATCTCTTATTGGCAATGGGATCCTAGGCCTGAATTTTGAATTGGTGATGCATGATGAAGGGAAAAATGTGACTAGAAGTCAGGCCATATAATCAAGGGTTAAACGCCATGATAGGAATTTTTTCATCATTGGTAGATTCAAGAAATGATAAAGCGAAACAACAATGGGCAATAACTGTTAATGGAAGGAGCAATGTGGCAACATCCTAGGGACCTCACACCAAGCGAAAAAGAAAGTGGTGAGAGAACTAGAGGGCCATTGATAAAGCTTTAAATTAGGATGATCCAATGAATAGGAAGTCATCACATAAGTAAATGCATCTCTAATGAGCACCTCGGGATTAAGGAAGGATCGGTGATGAAGCGAGGAAGTGTGCAAGGAAAGTTTCTTTCGAAACTGACCTTACATACTTCATCGATATTAATTAAAGCATGGATTAGGTTAGCTATACATACTGATTGACAGATCGCAACACTTGAGATACCATTCCATGGATGAAGTTTTAATTGCTTTAAAAGCAATGGCTTAGATTCAATATTGAGTTGTAAGTTACCAACTTGCTCGCATAAGTTGATTTCGAGTCTTTAATATTGTATGCTTCAAATTTCCTATTTAAATGTAGATTACTTGAGTGATATTCAATGTCATAATTCATTTTACAATGAATTAGGGTTGAAGGTTGATAAATAAATGTGTTGGAATTAAATTCTCTTGAGAAGTTTGTAGACATTCTAGGCAAGTAGGTCTATCGCGATGATTCAAAAATCTGAGGGGTTGTGTTTGTTTGAGTCTAGGGGAGGTCTTTGGAATACAATTGGAATGCATGGAGCTCCTGATATGCTAAAAAGAAGAATAGGATTAGGGAAATTCAAAGATTATAGTACCAAATAAAATTACCATCCAAAAGAGTAGATAGTTTAAGAAGAATTAGTCAAACATTGAGAGAAGAGGATGGTAAAATATGAAAAGAGGGCATGGATGGAGAGTGAACATCATAAGGCCTATCCAAAGGAATGTATTTCTCCATGTGAGAGTCTTAATAAACCTTCATAAAGTGATGGTGACACTAAATCAATGGGAAATTATTATTCCCTCTCCCTAGTACTATCGAGAAATCCCAACGAAGAGGTGGTGACAGTTTCTCTAGTCCCACCACAAGTAAAATGTGGGTGAATATCCTCTGAGGTTGATGACTTAGAGTGATGATCCCTATTTTTATTTTTGACGACACCATTCCCTTTTTGTTAGGATTTTCCTATTCAACATTCATGTGATTTCTTGTTTCATGTGCTGAGGTGGAATTTTTTTGGGTTGCTATGTAGAAGTGCTAGACTAGTTAAACTTGGTGGTCCTTATGCCATTTACAGATGATATAAAAGTTTATGTTGGATTTGCTATTTGAGAATCTTCTTTGGTCAAAAATGATGAGGATTCAACATGGTTACAACAAACTCTACTTTTCAAGGAGTTAGTGTGTCTTCATTTGAGGAATGTGGAATGTGGTCTTTTACTCTTCCATTTTCCTCAAATGATTGCATGTAACAAACTAAGAATGTCTCAAATTATGGTACAAATGAAATGAAATATAAATGTAATTAAGCTCGATGTTTGTTGCTCCCTTATTTTATAAAAGGGGATTTCAGGGCTTATTACAAAGAGAAGTCAGATTTTGAAGTCTTAATAGGGTTCTAGGTAAAAGCTAAGTTCAAAAGGGGCAATTAGAATAGAATTTTGAAGTAGGCTAGTAGTTTTTCTTGGATAAGAAGTCATGTATGTAATGATCTTAAACAATTTTTTATAGAAATTACTGATATCAAAACAAAATATCAGTCAAGGAATTGATACTCTCCTATGTATGTTCATTTGAAAGTCATAAATAAGAAATACCAATGGTGTTGTCATTTGTCTTCAAATATTTCATTTGAATATATTACTCTGTTTTTAGCTTTAATTCAAGGAATTAATTAAAATGCTTAAATAGAGTCATAAAATTTGTAAAGAATGGCTTAGGATTGCTAAGAAGTAAACATGTCTTGCACAATGAGTTTTCGTAAATGCAAAGTAATACAAGAATAGTTTGTTTCTCTCCTATATAAGTAATTTGTATATTGTTGATCCTCTTGTATGCTTGACTCAATTACTCCAATTGATTAAGCACTGGTCATTTTGTTAGAAAATATTGCATAAGATTAAAAAATAGTGTTCCTGGCTCTAAACTTCTAAGAAGATAATACTTAAATAGAAAATATCTCCAAGGGTAATAAAAGTGGAATTATTTTCAATTCCTAGCATATGGCTAATCCTTCATTTGAAAATATGTCAAATCTTTAATTAAATTGATTTTATCTACTATAAAAGGAATTAATCTATGTATAAATGTGTTACTAATTGATTATATTGCATGAAAAAACAATTGGGATTACCCTCCTAGGTTTCATAGAGCCTGAAGTGAAGGAGTACAAACTTTAAAATCCTATGCTCGTTGTTTTGGCCACTAACCTAATAGTTCTTCATCATAGGAGTTGGCTACTTCTTAAAGGATTGTTTGGTTCTGTTGGAAAAATCACCAATAGAAATGGTGACTCTAGTGGGGATATACTATGAATCTCTAGTTATAGACTATTAGAGTTAGGAAATTGGTGAGTCTAAACATCTAGTTTAGATACTAAGGAATTACTAAACCTAGAAATGTTCTTGTTGAGAAAGTTTCAAAAGGTATATGTGTGACTCTGTTGTGGGAGAAAACTCGTAAGGATATTCATCTTTGAAGGAGCTTCATATTTCTTGAAGTTCAGTCCTCTGAAAAGAGGTGGTGACTTTGTCCAAAGAACCTGCTAAAGATTTGAAGAAATTCTCAGATCTACAAAAATTTACAGTCAAGAAGAAAGGTTAGTAGCTACTCCAAGTTTCCAGGTATTCTTCAATTTTTGGTTTTCAAGAAATTCAAATTTGTATATGAAAACCATACTTGTAAGTCTTGTAAAAATTTGATTTCCTATTCAGTGATTAAGCACTAAGGGAATAATAGTGGATTTTTATGCATACTTTTGTATTACTAGATTGTAGTATCTATTATGAAGAGAAGTATTAAATGTTTTTGAATAAACCAATTTAGAGGATCCTAAGCAAGTTGAGATAGAATTTTGAATTGTAAAAGCTTAAGGTTGTCTTGTAAAAGAAGTTTGAGTTGCTTAGTGTAACTACAAAGTTGATATAAAAAGGATTGAAGAGCTATAAGAAAATGTATCATCACCATGTGCATTTATGTATGGAACCAAATGTAACAATGCATAGTGCTCAGGCCTTGTCATGTAATAAAAGAAGTTTCAACATCAAAAGGTATATGGTTGTAGACATGAAAAATTAGCATCATGCATTTAATTAGGTCCATTCATCAAGTAAACCAAGTTCACATTCATCTGCTCATTAAATTAATCAAGTTCATTAAATCCATTCATTAGGAAAATTGGGTTCATTTAATTCAATCTCTAAGGATTATCCACTTAAATTGGATAAATTATCTTTAAATAAATCAAAAAATTATTTAATTAAATCCCAAATGCATTTTTCATCCCTTTTGATTTAAATAAATCAAAGTATTTAAATCAAATAAGTCAAAATCACTTAAACATCGTATAAGCTAATCTAATCTTGATTAACCTAACCTAACCACCCATCACATCCTCTAGCTTTTCCCACTTGCACCAATAAATCATTTTAATTCATTTATAAATTCATCATTTTCTCTCAACAAAGCATCTTTTTGAGAATATTCCCTCAAGTTTGAATATAAAGACAAGTTGACTTGTCCCTTCCTACATTGCAATAACGTCTCTCTTTCATGTCCCCCTGTCAACATTTAATTCACAATTTCAAATTTGAATCTCCCCCTCTTTGGCACATTGGCCAAAACTTGCACATTCCTCAACCTATCACAATGTGACAAGTGGATTCATCTCATTGGTCAAATAAATATCCCACATTGCTCTATTTTGAGCTCTCTTCCAACTTGAGAATCTATAAGTAGAGGGATTATTCTTCATCAAATTATCTACAATTCATGCAAAGTTACTCTCTTCACATTGAGAGCTAATTTTTTCCATAATCATTTGCAACATCAAGCTTATCAAGGATTGGGAAAGGGCTCCTTTCCACATCAAAGAAGCACCAATCCACTATGGGATATATATGTATCTTTCTTTTATGCTTTCAATTAGTTTTTGTTGTTATCTTATTTATGAAGGCATGGTGTATTATTTCATAGGAGCATTTAAAGGTTTACATATCACTAATCAATGTTTGAGATTTTAGAGTGTTTGCATATTTTGAAGGGTGCTCACATATGGTGCTAGAAGGAGGGCCCATGGATCTTCTTCACATTTGTTGTGCATTGGCTTACTTCTAATTGCTTATTGGCATAGCTTTTTGTGAAAGTTTCTAAGGCCTTTGCAATAAATCTATTTTATGCAAATCTAAGATTACATTTCTTGCTTTGTTGAAAAATTTTAGCGAGAGACTTTAATGCTCTATCTCATTACATTTGTGTTGTTCATACCATTGAAGCCTAGGTTGGAGATTTAACTGTCATTTGGAAAATAAACTATTTTTCTACATTCCTCATGTATTGTTGTAGGAGAGATATAAAAAAAAAAAATTGTTAACAATTGTACTTGCAGAATTTTACCATGACTTTGATTTTTTTTTAAGATGGAAATACATAAATGTGGCCATCGCCATTTGGGCTCAATGGGAACTTCCCTCTAAATATTTTTCTCAGATATGTCTTTTCTCTTTGAAGATAGTTTGCACATTTTATAAACAATGACGTCCTCTTCTTTTAGGCTGCTATGGACATCATAGAAATATCAATAAATGAAAAATCTTCTAGTTGTTAGGAACATATATGTTTCATTATTTTGAATCAATACCAATTTGAAAAACCCTCTTATATTTGGCAATGTCTTTTTTTAGCTTTTCTATAGCTTCATGTTGATGAGCATCACTTTGTGTAGCTTTTAAATTTCTTCATTTAAAATTATTTGAAACCAGTCTCATTTGAGCTCTATGATTGTTTTGCATTTCCCACGTCTAGGCCAGGTGCATTCATCTCACATACGTGTGTTGACTGAAGCTTTTTGATTCAATATTGAGCTCTCATTAATATCATTGTCCTTCCCATTTGTATTTCCTAAATGTCCACCAACAATAGTGACTGATTCCTCCACATTAAATTTTGGTACCAAGTCATATCTACTGCGAGGCACTTGTAGTTATTAGGGAAAATCAGACCACTGAAGTGATTGTTTTACCTTTCTTATCTTTCATTATCATTCTTAGCTTGCTATGAGCTATCACTGTTTGCTTCTATTGACCCCATGACCACATGGGTACCCTGATCTAGCGCCACCCCAGGAAATTATCTTTCACACATCACTTGAGTGATGGGAACATGACATAAATTCTAAATCACAAAAATCATAGCTTCGGGCATGATTTTGTTTCACCAGCCAAATTTCATTTAGCTTGAAAGTTTTTAAGGCCTTTCTACTAACATTTTGAAATAGGCAGAGAGGATGCTATCATAGATTGCTAAATATTTTTATACAGACCTTGCTTAATAGAATCCCTTCAATCACAAACTATGGATTAACAGAGGCATATAGAGGCATACATGGGCATAAGAAAGAATACACAGGCATACACATTCACATACATGGGTTGTATAGGTCCTACGTAATGGAGGCATACATAGGCCCAAAAGGTAAAATTAAAAAAAAGTATCCAAGGTAAAAATAAAAAAATCCTACGTTCTAGGAAAGGGAAAGGGAAAGATAAGTCCCACGCACATAGGATAATCCATGGAATGCTGGTAAAGTGTATTATTCTTTAGGCTAAATTGATGGAACCTCCATTAAACACAATAGAGAGTGTCCTTCTAATAGCTTTTAGGATATTCTAAAAATGTTCTCTGCAAAATTTTCAATCTTTATGTCCGCTAATCTAATTGTTGGTTTTTTTATTTCAGTCAAAGGCTTATTACAAGCCAAATTTTTGATCCAATACATAGTTTACTAAGCCATGATATGTCAAAAAAAATTATTAGTCGTGATGCAACTTGATAGGCTCAGGGTACTAAGCAAGCCGCCAACTCAGCAAAATTTTCCCTTTTCAGCTCTAGAGCATGTGTGACATGGTAGGGAAGATACATTTTATTTTTTGATTTGATTTGTTGACTACTCACATGGACATGTATTAATTTTCATATGGTTTTGTGGTCACTCCATTGAAAAGTTAAAGATTAACTTCTAAATCATGCCACACTCTCATCACTCTTTCTTGTTGTTCAATCCTATTGCCTGCGTGATAGATAATGTGCTAATGATTATGCAGGGAAGTAGCTGAGATTTCCTTTGATCTTCCCAAACTTTATGTCACATGATATTTATTTTCAGCTATTTTCAAGATTTTGAAGTCTCACAATGACTCCAACTACCTCCTTCAATCCTTTTCCATGTGTTTGCTCAAAACAGTTTCGTTTCTTTGATTGAGAAAGTGGTGAAATTTTCCTTTATTAGTTTAAAAACTTTTCAAATAGCTTTTAGGCATCAGCTTTATGCCTATCAATTGCATTAGCTTGATTTTCTTGAAAGTGGTTTACTACCTTTTCTCTCACTCGCTCTGTCAATTTTATGAAAACAAAAGATGGGAGTTTCCTATAGCAAGTCATAAATGAATTTTGTAGGTTGTCAACATCAACTGACAGCATGCTAATTATGTCGCTCCCAATAGACTACATAATAACTCCATTATATATCAAACAAAAATCATGTCATATGTGTTAAATCTTGTCACTATCAATGGACGACTTTGCAATTTCATTTTGAGAAAATCCCATTTCGAAGTGATCAATAGTCTATTGTTGCTATGCTTTATTTTATCATGAAAGTAAAGGAAAATTCTTGGTATCAATTCATTAAACTAACTTTGGTGTTGTATGATTGCGATTCTGACTGAAAATTCTTTTTTCACTCTCGGATATTGAGCTCTCTAAAAAAAAAAAGATTTAAAACCACACAATTGCTGATAGAAAATCTTGTTAACCATCTGTATTGAAATTTTGAAGCAGCATATAAAGACTAGATTACAATTTCCTTTATTTTTCTTCATCTTGAAGATTTGGTCATCTTTTCGGTGTTTTGCTACACACAGTGAATAACCAATACAACCACTTTGGTGTTATATATTATCATAATTTCAGCTTTATTATCCAGCTAGATTTGGGGAACTATGCTTAAAGTTGGTTAAATATGAATGTGTAAAGGGACACTCTTTCATAGAGTTAGAACAAAAAGGAGGTTTTTTTTTTTTATCATTCCTTTTTTTTTCAGTATTAAAAGTGGTTTTACAATTTGATGGTATATAGCTCTAACATATGGGTTTTTGTTTGCGGTTCGCATAAGGAAACAATGGTAGTCTCTCTCACATAAGAATCAAAATATCAAGCACATTCAAGTTGGAGAATTAAACTTAAAACTTGACAAAAGCATTTTTAAATGCTCATTGTAAAAGCCTAGAACATCAATTACTGCTCTCTTTTTTTTGTTTTAGAACAACTCACTTTGAATTTCAAGCTTAAATTTAACCATCAATTTGATCTCTTCAACTTGGATAAAATTGAATTTAGAAACTTACTAGATTTTGATTTGGTCTAAAATTCAACAAAACAACTTCAAACATTTCATCTTGGTGCTTAAAAAGAACTCACTTTTTTCTTTGGGAATTTAAAATGAATGTGTCTTTTATGCTTTGTAATCTCTTATACAAAGTAATCTCATTTAAAAGGGTGTATGCACTTCTCTTGCGCTTCACAGAGATCTTGAGAATCATAAGTATTTTTTATGACATTAAGTTGCATAAAATATTTCCTTCACACTTCATTTTGGGTTTAAAATTGAATAGAACACTTTGCGAGTGTGAGTAAACCTATTGCATATGTTCTCCCTTTGTTTCTAAACAAAGGTTGATCGAACTATGAATATGTTTGCTTGCTTTTGTCTATCTTAGAGGGACTTCCTTGGGGAAAAATTACTTACCCAAGGGAACGACTCAACCGGTAACACTATAAAGCCAAGAGTATTTCCAACCAGGATATAAATGTGGGTATTGGAATAATTGCCAGTATCATGTGGTTGGCTCTGATGAGATGGATCTGAAAAGGGACTCTCACCATATTGGTCAATCTCCATGAATGGAAATTCTAAACTAAAACCCTTGTTTCTAGCAACCAACCAGTCCATCCAATGAGTTTATCAAAGTGGTGCATTGGAACTTAGATTCCAAGAAGTTACTTTCCATGTCCGATCTTGGTTAAAATATAGAGCTTAAGACTTCATTCTTAACATACCTTTATATTTTTTCTTTGGTTGCATGTAAAATCACCTCTTCTACTACGAAGTGCATGAGGCAAGCCCATCTAGAAAAAATTACCAACTGAGCTAGGATGTTATATTGCTTGTGAGTCAGTTTGAAAACATAGTGCTTTGATAAAAAATATTAGAAAACAAACATTCAACAAGAGCATCAAATCTCAAACCCTTTAGGAGAAGAAAATATCCTTGAATGAATTCACATGCTATTGCTTGCCCTTGGGATTTTATCCTTAGAGGCTTCTAATAACTTGGATTTCATCTCAATTTTCTCCTACTAAGCTCAACAATAGTTAACTCTTGCCTCAAATTTCCTTGGTTTCTGCATAATACACTTTGCGGGATAAGGGGAAAGTTGAGACATTGGACATCTAGATTAAAAATATAATCACAAGTGTGTTTGTGGTAAAAATAATCTATTAAGCAAAGATTAAATCAATTGGATCCCACATATGTGCTTGGCATCTTTTGGTTGTATGGTTTTTATGCAAACATTGATCTTTTGATTTTGAATTACTTTAAGAGAAAGGCATGTTCTTGATTATCTTGGTCTCGGAAACAAGTCCTTCCTAGGTTCATTTAGGATCAAATAAAACATTTCACCCATCCCAAATATTTATCAAAACCCATCCCACCAAACAAATTTAGAGCTATGGAAACATCATTCTAGACTTGGGTAAATCATCAAAATCAAAATCACCTTGTTTAGTTAGGTGTATGGGAATGAATCCTTTCTCATACATTTAATTGAATTAGAAATCCTTTGAACAAGTTCATCCTAAAATCACATCCAACATCTTAGGTTTTACAATTTCATTATCCAATCAAACCAATCAAAATCAAGCCCTGAGTTTAGCATTGATCCAAAGTTCCTAAACGTTCAACACTCATATAATTCACCCCTTTCATCCTTCATCTCGTCATTGGTCCCAAGAACCTTAGAGGTCACTTTTGCAACAAGGTAAAAACACAAGAAGAACATGGAATACAAACTTGATCCATACATCATGATCAATCCAAATCAATTAATCTTTTAAAGCCTTACAATGCTGATTGATTATCAAAACTCACACTTATACAATCCATACATGGGATTATTACCTTCTACAAATGTCAATGGTACAACAAGTGTGAGTATTCCCAAATAAAATATTGGAACAAATTTCCCGATGGTAAATCTAAACTCAAACCTACAAATCCATCAACCAAACACCCAATGCATGAGCCCTCAAATGAACAATGCCATCTCATTAAATCCCTACATGCTAAATGTTAATGTACCAAGTACAAGATTACCAAACATGAATCCAGAAAAATTTGGGATGGATATGTTTTCAAATCATACAAATGTTGTTCAAAGTCCAAACAAGACATTAACAACTCCATGTATTAATCCAAGTCATGGTAACACCATGCAAAATCAAAGTTACCTAAATCAAAACAATGTGATTCCTAACACCAACAATGTTCAATTTCATCCTATCATGCCAAATTTGAACATCATCCCAAATCATAACATTGTTCAAAATCTATTTGTCCATGATCCCATTCAAAAACCACAAGTATGCATCTCAAATCTGCTTGAACAAAAACCAAATCAACTATATCAAGGGAGTCAAGATCAAAATCAAGATCAAATTTGGCGAGATCAAATTGCTACACTTACCAAAATAGTTGAGTCATTGTGCCAAGAGACATCTCCATCACCATTACCCATATCAACATCATTCCTTGGTTTAGGGCTTCCCCCTTTACCTAATACCAATCACTCCATCCAAATCAATCCACCTAACACCAATCAAGCCATCACATCAAAACCTTTGAATATACCATCAACATTGCACCAACAGATGGTATCTAATCAAATGACAACATCAATCCTGAAAAATAAAAACATGGTCTCCCAAGGACCTATCACCTTGCTCATTCCAACCATCCCATCACTTCGATTATTCCAACCACCACTATCACGCCCATCACATCTCAACCTCTCACCACCTCAATCACTCCAAATGTATCTCAACCACTTGTCATTGCATCCAACATGATTCCAAATCCACCACCACTACCACCAAAACCAAACACAGCAAGACAATATAACATTGCGCTAAAATCTCACCAAGCCTACCAAAAGGCCATCCAACAATATCTAGCCACGCAACAAGCAAGAAATGCTCAACAAGTGCAACAAGCCTCTCAAGCTGCCCAAGCCTCTCAAGTTACCCAACAAACACAAGCACAAACATGAAAAATAATAATTGTTGAGAACAAGGATCAAGATCAATCCATCACTGAGCACCTTGAAGCTATGTCTACTTCATCCAATGATCAAATCAACATATTTCATGAGTCACTTCTCAATCATGATTAAAATCCACCAACAATACCCAAAAATGATCTAATTCAAGAAATGCCAACATCACTTGACTCTATGGTTGAAGACATTCACAATCTCTCCACCACAATTGTTGAAACAATGTTCAAGATCTCTCAATTAAGGAGCATATTGAAGATGTTTTTACCCCACCTAATGATCAACTCACCATAAATCAAGAGCCACTTTTTAGTTATCTATTTTAAGGAGTGTTAGAATTATTTGATTCTATTGACATAATGCATGATCCATCAACTAATGATCATATTGAAAATTTCTCTACATTGCCTTATGAGTTAGAGGACATATCTCAAGAATTTATTCCAAAGCATGATCAAAATATTTCACTAAGGTCTAGCAATGGTCCTTTCCAAGATATGTTGACCCCCTTTTACCTCATGGATACAGATACTGAAGGAACCCTAAACTCGACACTTGAGGATATTGAACCACTTACCATGTCTAATGATGACATCCAAGAACCCTTTGTAAGCAATCCAACCTTTGAAACTGGCCCATGTCAAGAAATTGATCGAAATCATGTCGAAAGAAACTCTAAAATCATTCAAGATCAAGAATTTGTATCTTCAAGTTACTACAATAATATAAAGGAAACTCTCCTATCTATGCAAGATGATCATATCCATATAGCACATACTCCCCCATCTACCTATGAGATGCTTTATGTGGATGGACACAAAGATTATATTCATTCAAAATAGGATTCTTTTACTCCTATTACACAAAAAGAGCAAGTTATTGATTCCTATAGCCAAACAGAGTTGTCAACATCAGGATCAGATATATCCAAAATCCAGACTGAGGACATCATGTATGGGGATATCCAACATTGTCCACTCAAGGAAACTGGTTAGATAGAATAGGATAATCCGGAGTCAATAGAGCATCCAATTGAAATAACATCATCTGCAATGGTCATTTATCAGAGAATGCATTCTAAACAAGAGCTCTCAGAACAAGTAGAATCAAAGCATGAAGGTACTACTACCACCATACTAGGGGAAACTTCATCTCAAGAAAATGTCAACATAGGGAGCATGAATAATCCTTATGATGAAATTGATGCCAATACCACAACCAGCCACATCATGAATCTTCATCCACCCATCACCCCATCCATGAATTGGTACCAACATCAAAATAAAGAGTTAAATCAAAGCAAGAAGAATGTTATCAAAGAAAAAGAAGCTAAGAAGCATAATGGACAAATAAAATACACATGGATACCAAAGAATACAAAGAAATATTATCCCTATCAAACTCCATCAGTCAAAGAAACTATGGGGAAAAATAAAAGAGGGAAAAGTATCCATCAAGGATATCCACAAAAGAAAAAGTAGGATTTTCAAGTGATGTACAAAGTGTATCAAGTAGTTGGTCCTAATTCTAGGAACACTTTCATATCCACCCATCATTGCTCATCTTCCCAATTTTGGAGAGTCAAAGGTTCCAAACTGTCAACCAATCCATATCTTATCCCTAAACACACTCCATCCATACCTCCATGCATGATATCCAATTCTCAAATTGACCATGTATTTGCAACGACCCTTCATCATAAGGATTTTGAAGGCACTTTATCACGATGTGCGCATAAAGACAAAGTTAAATCTGGTATCAATAAAGTAGATCAAGAATCTCAAAATTTGCATTTAAGTGCATGTATCTTGGTAAAACTTCTTCAGGTAGGATATCAATGGAAAATCATGACAGAAGCATCTACATCGACACCACTAGGTGGGTCAACATGAATCTTTTAGAAAAAAAAATTTAAAAAAAGACAATCCAAAAAAAAAAATTCAGAAAAAGGATTGAAAATAGTAAAGAAAAAAATTCATCCTCTAGTGAAAACCGCATGGGTGGCACTTTGGTAAAGACCTTGATGAAAACCTAGAAAATAGGCATCATGTGTAGAATTGAGCATCTACATGCACCACTTCAGGTAAAAGCATCTCATCCCATCCATAATAAATTGAACATTCCATCTGTCTTATCCATAATAAATCCATTCATCCATGAACCATTTATCTAATCCATTTTCATCCATTTGAATCCATAGTCTGAGTTATCTTGATCTTGATGAAATTTTGGGGCACACTTTATGCTTGCTTATGGTAAAACATCTTGACATGGGTCATTTTCATTGATCATATCCTATACAACGTTATCTAAGCCATGAAGCATTATCCAAATGAGCATTCTTTATCTGAACACTGTATCTTATCACAAGATAATCCTTGGGCATCCTTTGCATGCTTGCCATATCCATCAATCCATACACCTATCTGAGCATCCACACATCACACTCCATACATTGCTAGACACTGGGGGAAAATATTTACATCTTGCTTTGGGAATAAATCTTGATCTATATCCTCCAACTTATGTGGTGATCCAAACATTGGAAAACGAGAAATAAAATTGGTCAAATCATTTGTGATTTAGAGTCTGAATCACTAACCCATGGCATATTTTGACAAGAAGATGCTCCTTATCAAGATTCGTCAAACATAGAACATCAATCAAAACAATCAATATCAGTCACATCTAATTTTCTTAAATGATTTAACCTCCTTAGACTATTATGAATTTAATAGAGATTTCTTGATGCATTTAGTTTTGGTGGTAGTGGTGGTGGATTTGGAATCATGTTGGACGCAATGACAAGTGGTTAATCAAAGAGAGAAATTGATGAATTTAATCAAATAAGTATATTTGATTAAATGATTAGACTAAGGGATGATTCAGGAAGAAACGATGTTAGTAGTCGGGATCAAGTGCACAATGTCAATCGGTATATTTTACATGTCTACAATGGCCATAAATTTTGATGGCATTTCTGGTTACCCAAATATTATTCCATCTAAAATCATAAATGAGCTACCAAATTTTAGTGGTACAAAGAGTGAGTCAGCAAGTAAGCATTTGCAAGAATTCAATAATTTAATGGATAACTATGAGATAGATTATGAGGATGAGATCATGAGGTTATTTTTTCAGTCCCTAAGGGAGATTCAAGAGATTGGTTCTCTAATTTACCAGTATGCTATGTCTATTCTTGAAGTGAGTTCAAAGTAGTGTTCATGGAGCAATTTGATGAAAAAATCAATGCTAATTCTTTGCTCAATAAATTTATGAACATTGAGAAAGAAGATGATGAGCTAGTCCCAAGATTTAATTGAAGATTTTCTAAAACATTATGGATATTCTTGATGTTTTGTATCTAAGTGATGCAATATGTTTGGTTGTTTATTTGGGATATTTTGATAAAAAAATGAGCTATCTACTGAGAGATAAACAGCCCAAAACCTTATATCAAGCCTATGGGATACCCATGAATATTTAAAAACAACTTGAAATATAGGATGCAAAGGAATCACTTGGATACAGGTGTCTACTTCCATAGAATGCCTAATGTTGGTGAATGGTGTAAACCAAAAGTCAAAAATGAATATAAGAGCATTTGCACCCCTATTTTTTTGGCTTGCACAACATTCTGCAATAATGATCTCATAAAGCCCAGACACTTCATCAAGAAGCCATCAGGTCTTTAAATTACAATGATAATAACTTTACTGCTCTGTATGAATCAAGTATTGAGATATCAGATGATGAGGAAGAGAGTAGAGAAAAGGCTCAAGATATATACTTTAATGAGGAAAATGAAGGGTGTGGTTCCAATTCTGTTGAAGGGTCCACTACCTATGCTCCTATTGATGACATAAGACTGAGCATTCAATCTAAAAATTCTGAATAGAGTTGTAATGCTGATGAATCCTCCTATTGTAGTGATAATGATAGCATTGAGTATGGAAAAATCTCTATTGAATGTGATTGTCCTCATGAAGAAGAGATAGAATAATTTGTTGCAGATGAGAAGTGTGTTGATAATGTTCTAACTACATTTGAAAAATGTGTTTTCTACTCTTCTAATGATTACAGTGATTTTGGATGTTGTAATGACTCAGAGGAATTAGACATCCACATTGAGAAAAATGAGGCTCTTATGTCAGAAATAAGTGTAATAGAAAATCCATTGTATGATGAGCCTCCATCTTCACCAGAGACAAAAAATAATGATCCTTATTGGTGTAGATATAATCCACTCTTTGTTGAGGATTCTGATGATACATTTGATATAAGGTTAGAATATGGTCTTGAGCATATGAAGCAACACATTGAGGTACTCCTTGAGGGAATTTTTTACGAATGTATTACCTTTGATAGGTGGTCCCATAATGGTGGCTTACAATTTTTGGCCAAACTAGACACTAAAATTATTATTTTTAACTATATCTTCACATTCAGGCACCTAAAGTTGCTAAACTGTGAGAAATTTGAAGATGATGCAAACTAGAGTCTTGTCACATTTTGTCTATAGATTCTAAAAATATTTTTTTCAAAATTTTTGGAATCATATTGTACTTATTTTTCCATCTCCCATGAAAACTGGCATTTTTTAGAAAACAACATTTTTAAAAAGTGACGTACACCATATAACACAACTTTTTTTTCCATTAAGGATAAAATTCTAATTCTTTCGAATTTAGATTTGTAACTCTAATATCTAGTGCTTCCACTTGGTTATATATTCTTTATTGAATATTTTTTCCCTATTCAAGCTTCGAAGTCAAACCAATTACAATTCAAGCATAGTGTGACCGTATAATGCATAATTTTTTTTGTATATATCTAAATTCATTTTTTTTGTTGGATCAAGGACTTCAATATCTAGTGCACTCATATTTTTCAATTTTATTTTGATAATCTGCTATTTTTCCACATGTGCAAAACAAAAACCTTCATTTTCGATGAAAAACCTATGTTTAATAAAACTAAAAAAATAAATACATAATAAAACCAAAACATATTAAAATTAGATTCATTGGATAGCTTGTTTTGGGGACTACCTGATTCTAGTTGGGTTTGTGAAGAGATTCCTCCATGTTCATCCTCAACCTAAGCTCTGAAGTGCCAAAATTTAGGTTTTTATTTTGTCTTAGGGGGGAATGAGGTATAAGGGGGTTTGTATGAACCCTAGGGGTTTGAGAAAACCCCAAGGGGTTAGCTCAAACTAGGGTTCATTCAAACCCCTTTGCTATGTAGTTTTTTTTTTTTTTGGCAATCAAAATTCAAATGGGTTCAGTCAAACCCTAGTTCAGGTGAACCTCTAATGGGTTTTATTGAACCTATAGGTTCGTACGAACCCCCAACATCACTTTTTTTTTTGCTTTGAGGTCATTTTTTGTGAGTTTTCCTTCCTCACTTGAAATGTAAACCACTATTCTGGCTTCACCCTGATGTAAGTGTTGAAGATAAAGTCAAGTATCAAGGTGTCAATTACTGGGAGTATTATTTTTTTTAGTTTCCAGTTCAGTGGGAAAGCATTTTCACAAAGCAAGACAATGAGATGAATATCAAAGAATGTTATTTTTAGAATAAACATGTTTCATATTATGAATATAACACATATGTGTCATGTGATGATGAAAATTTTCATTTTATTCCTAACTCTACTCTACAGGATGATGAAAGTTACATTTGTAATTTTATACTTAGAAAGGTTATGAGAAACAATGATAACAAAGATTATAATCAGATAGACTCTCACTTCTTAAAAAGAGGCCTAGCATTTGTTCTGACATGATTGAAATTTCTCTTAATTCAGTGGTACAATAAGGACAAATGTGAATGGAAAAACATCAACTCCTTTAGAAGGTTGGCTTTTGATAGAGGTAGGAGCTTATTCAGCATTTTGTGGCTTAGTGCCACCAATCAAGAGGGTGAAACCTAGTTGAACTGAGGGATGCATAATATAGTTTGCATCTTTGAAATTTTTGTGTTGGTTGGGTGGAAATTAGATATCCCTTTTCAAGTCTCATTTTCCTATGTAAATTTTATACATAATTTGTTTCTTTTGTTGTTTTTTGTGCCTGGTCTACTTCACCTAAAATTCTGAGATCTCGCCATGCTTGCAAGAGGCATGTGTCCCTAGTCAGAGCCACTGATGGAACCCTCAAAAAAAATTCCTTGTTCCATGTTAAAAGCCCTTATTACATTAGGAGATTAGGAAGGAATTGTGAAAAGTTGTTATGTTAGGGTTGTGAGGGATAAAAGATTGATTGAATTTGATTAAATTGTGGTTGTTGTAAGGTTTTCCTCCCTGCTCTACATCAACCTTCCAAAAGGAAGTTCATTGAAGAAAGTGGTCTTCAAACTGTTGGAGCATCTTCATCATTCTCTTCACCAAAAAAAAGGGCATGCAAAAGGAAAAGAAACATGGATCAATATCTAGATCAACATCCAACACTAGTCCAAGTCATCAAAAATCAACATTTACCTATTACAATTTGAATTTGGAGAGACACATGTCTTAAATACATTACAATTTTTTAGGCCAAACCTGCACTATACTTGACCATGTATATGTATTGTCCATCCCTGTGCCAACAACTCCAATTCATGAATGGAATTCTTCTTCCATAATTCATATTCTACGTCAGAAAGCCAATTGAAACCTAGGAGTTCATCCATATTTTTTATGTAAGGATCATATTTGGCCATTACTGAATTGGCCTCTTTGTCATATCATTCAAGGAAACTAATGGTGAAAGAAATTTTTTCAAGAGTATTTTACAATACATCAATATCAATATTTTCACATATAAGGATGATTGGGCAGCAATAGTTGTATCCACTTGATCCTTTCATGCCTCTAGATATTTTACCTCATCATATGTATGTGTTGAATATTAGGTAACAATACCAATTCTACCTCATCAAATTTTGACTTTAACTCTCTTATTTTTACCTCCAATGGAGCAACATACCCTTGAAACCTTTGTTATTTAACTTCATTAACAAATATGTATGTTGGGCCTATCTTTATATATTTATTCATTTGATGTATAGACCCAAATGCTGAGCTTTAGATTATCAAACTTGGGGATCCATATGTCCATAATTGGGATAGCTAAATCCTTGTCTCTCTGAGACAACTCTATTTCTTGCAACATTAAATAATAATTTAAATGAATAATATTTAACTTACCTTGAATTTTCTTATTCATGTTGGAGATATGTGCCTCAAACATCACAGGCTAAAACCTCCATTGGAGCAAAGTTAGTATGACATCCATTATGTCTGGCCGACTAGCAGATTGGTAACATCATGTTTTGTACAGGCCATTGTGACCTAGCATTTGTCTCACTAAATTATCCTATCACTGTGACATATTGTGTTTGGGGTGATCTCTTGTCGCATGGAGTTCTTTGGATGATAGGCCATTCAAATCAGGCATCAAGGAGAGTCTTGGTTGTTCGCTATGAGCTCTTAGCGATATGGAAGTCTCACTGACACTATTTGGTTTGTATTCATCAGGGAGACTTGGCCGAAGGAAATGCTATTGGTAAGAAGTCCTACCGATGTGGAAATGTCTCACCGACAGAGGCTCAAGTGTTGGTCATCGGAGTAACACAAAGGATCTTGGAGAGAGATCTTGGCGATTGGAGGATATCTTGCTAATAGCCTATGGCTATTGGGGTAACTCAAAGGTCCCTGGAAGACATCTCTGTGAACGTTGAATGTCTCACCGACAAAAACACCTTTTGAAGTCTTCGGTGTAGCTCTTGGAAAACGGTGGTCTTGATGTAACATTTGTGATATTGAAGAAACCTCTTAGCGATAGACAAGATTCTTGATGACTTCTACTTGGTGCTCATTATGTCTGGGGGTTTCAGAGTAACTTTGATAACTCGATATATGGTCTTAGCGAAAGACGATTGTCTGGCCGATAAGAATACTAGTATCGGTATAACATATGGAACTCGATATGATCTCCTGGCAACATAAGAATGCTTTAGTGATAATCTCCTGAACTCAGTGTAACACAAGGAGGCTCATTGGGATGTCCTGGCGAGAGCGATACTCTTGTCAAAAGGAAAACTGAAGCTGATACATGTTGTAAGCTCAGTGAAACATCTTGGAAACTACGGTAACTCTTGGAGACATTGATATGAAGCTTTTGGGCATCGAGGAGGCACTGTTGGTGTCTCACTAAGATGCCAACAAAGCTTGAATTTCTTCTGACCATTTGGCTGTCCTATGTGGAGTCTCATGGACCAATAGGAGAAGCTGAATCTGAATAGTTGGAAGGTTGTTCATTGTGACAGTTTTGTGAGGAAGCTTGATAGACATGGAACAAAATGGATATACTCTATGGTTTTAGATTGTGATCAATTGGTTGCATTGACAGATTGCTATGTGGTTGTATGATTAGTAAAAGAATTCTATTTTGTGTAAATTGTAACCTAAAGGTTTCTATACAAGATTGTTCATGGTGAATGCTGCTGAAAACAAACATTAGAAAGATAAGTCTGAAACTTGTATGTAATCATTATTACTGTAATACAAAGTGACTTCTCTTGGTGTGGTGAGTTTTTCTCCCGTAAGGGTTTTCCCATGTATATTTGGTGTTCATGTGTGATTGTTAAATACTCTGTTTCTGTTATCTACTTCATAGTGCATCTTAATTGGATTGTAGTTGTAAAATTTCAAAGTATATCTGCAATCTTTCCTGAGGTATTGACGTTAGGAGAATTGTTTCTGCATCTAATTTTCCTTACAATTCATATTCTCCAAAATAGTATAAAAAATATTTGAATTATTCTCATACATTATTTCTTGAACTTTTGAAAACAATTTCTTATATAATTCAACCATATCAATAATTGTTCCTTTGTGGGATCATTTGATGGGGCTATGCTTGATGTGCTTGGCTCCTCAACTGCAATTGGTTCTTGGCCTAAATTGTAAGGCAGTACTTCCAATGATTGCTCTAGTGAAAGAGGAGGAGATTGAGGATGTTTCAATGGGGAGGTAGGTGCAACATAGATTGAACTTGATGGGCCATGGGTCCTCAATGTTTCTAATTTTTTCTTGAATAATGCCAACTCTCTTTCTATCTCAACAACCCTTTGTTGTATTTTTTTATGTTCATCAATAATATCATTGTGCCTTTTTTCGTATAAGTCTCTTTTTGTAGTGGCATTCTCCATTGTTGCCTTAGTGAACTTGGAAACATTAACTACTATTTATGTTGCTTCCAATGTTGGAGTGTCAGGGACTCTTTTGATGATCAATTGTCCCTTGAAGTTGGCTAGTTCTACAACTTTAGGATTTCTTGACCCTAGAGATAATGACCAAAGGTCCAAGGAATCTTGTTCTTCACTAAAAGATGAACCCTGCAATGCCAATTTGGTATCTTCCTAAATTTGAATCAAGGGTTTTTCATGAATTCTTATTGTTTCTAACAAAATCGCATTTGCAATATCCCATTCTACTTGCAAGAATACCCCACTTTTATGCACTAAATCTTTTCCTTCTTTAGGTGTAATATTCTGGAATTCCTTCCTCACCATCTTCCTCACATTTTCTTGCAAAACTTCCTGTTGAAGTTCAGGGTGCGAGCTCCTCTCCTTTGCTAGATTCTTAGCATATTCTTGAGCCTTATCTCTCCATACAAAGTCCTTGAATTCCTTGGTTTCAACAAAATAATTATCTTCCAAAAATGACTTGCAAGCCTCATGTCTCAGATCATCAACATTTCTTAAACCATTGACATATGATTTCCCTAATCTAAGGCTGCTCTCTCCTATGCTTGATGCAATCTCCCTTGGGGAAGAAGACATTCCTTATTGTATCTCTTCTAGGATGACTAGGATATCATCTTCTTCTATCTTAGGGTAATCAACTATCCCTACTACCTCAATCCTCTACATCTTGGGTGGTGGCAACTTTGATGGAGACGAACCTCTTAGAGGTGAATCAAGGTCAATTATGGAAGGGGAGGCATTTTTGGGAGGAGATGGTGCTGAACTCACAGGACAAGATACTCTTGACCCCTCAGATACAGTAGGGGTTGGAAGTTTTTTTTGATTCTTTATTACCTCCTTCTTCCTAGAGTACACTCTAACCTTTTTTGTGGTGGCTATTAAGAGGGTCTTTCCTCTAATGTTTTTTTTTTTCTGCTTTGATGGCCATTTCCTTTCCCTTATCAATTATTGGGTATATGCAAGATCATGATGGGCCAAAAAGTGGTGATATGATGGGTATGTGTAGGGTATGTTGCTGGAAATGTTTTACCCAAATTTGATGAAACAAAAAGGGTTTTTAAAGGATATTCTCAGCTTTCCACCAATATAAATTATGCTTTCTTTGAATTTAATAAATAATTATTATATTCATTTTCTATTTCAATTACGACTAAAGTCCTAATTGATAGGTTAATTCAAAAACATCTATAGCTTTCATATGGTATCACATTTTTTGAATCAAAAACATGCATCACATTCTATAATTTACATACTATAGGATTAAAAAAAAAGAATTTCATGAAGTTTTGACCAAGTTAAGGTGGTTAGACATACAAGTTTTTATATTTTATAAAAGTTGTAATAAAAAAATTATAATTAATTATTTACTTGGAAAAAAATTACAAAAAAATATGCATCACATTGGGACATGAGTCCTCTACTTATAACTAAAATCCTATAATTTTTTTTTATCATTTTATTGTGGTTAGGGTGGTCAGACAGATACCTACTTCTTATTTTTTCCCTAAAATTTAAGTGCTACTACATTAAAATTTCAAATTTTCACCAAATTGATTTAAAAAATTAAAAAAAACCTAGTAGTTTAGAAATTACATTCAATTTTCTACAGATTCTATTCTTACATATTTTTGAAATAATATAAATAACATATTCAAATTTTTACGTCAAGTTTCCTAACTCTTATTTTTTTGAATTTTCATCACCACTTAAGGGCCTTTTTTTCCATGATGATCCTGCACATATCCTATTATGTGTTTCTTCCTCAATATACCAACTATGATATCAAAATTCTCAAGTACATACATTATTCTATTCCACTCACCCTTAATATTGGGGAGAGGATCATAGTTGGGATCTGATTTTGTAACTTATCCCACCATTTTGTTGAAGGCAAGATACATTGCCTTATTTTCATCCTAGACATGAAAATAAAAAAATGCTCCTAATCACATTTTTCAGGATAATAGAAATTATGAACGAAAGAGCCAATTCTATTCTTTTCTCTCAGAGCAGCAATGATACCCTCCAGGTCATGGTTCCTTGGGTGCAGAGTTTTCAGTTTTTAATGTGCAAGAACTTGCTCCAAGTCTTTCCATCCTCCATTTTCCATGAAAAAAATAAAAAAAATTGTCACTTCAAGAAAGAATGATTTGTTCTTCTATTTCTTTGGCAAGTGTACCATTTGTGCTACTCTCAATTTCCTCATAACCTCAATGAATCCAATTCTCAGTGGCACATCTCTTGGTAATGGATGTTGATTCACATTTGTGCTATAAACCCTAAAAATTGTTATACTGGGGTAAGGAATTATGTCCCCCCAATTGTGAGTCAATTTCAAATGAAGCCTCCATTCCATGGTCCTTAGAAAATCATATATCTCCTTAGGAATTATTGGTGGGTCATAAACTAAAAACTTTCTCAATTTTGAAGCAAAGACATTGTGGAAAAAAATTCTAGATCATTTTTTGAAAAACTTTGAATCCAACACTAGACAAGAAGCTCGATATCCTCCTCTACCTTTTTTAATGTCATTTCTTCACCAAATTTTTTCTCTCCCTTGTATAGAAACATGTGCATCAGGAGATAAGACCATCAAAACCTCACCTAATCCTTTCCTACCTTAAGTGCAACTAAACCTTGATACATATTTTCTGCCAAATATGTAGCATCGACATACACTACATTATAGGTCAAGTGTTGAAGGTGTGCAACCATATACATGTAAGCCCTTGGAACTGCAGATGGTGGATCAAAATAAATAATTTGACACAAGGAATAAACTATTTTCTTGAAGTAATTAGAAAATTAATTCATGGGAAAAGGCTCCTTTTCATCTTGGCCATTTTTTATCTCTTTCCTAGATTTCCCAACCCCAGTACTTGTAGTATGCATGGGAAACATTGTTAACTTGAATATATCCCTTGCGTTCTCATATTCTTTTCTAAAAGTGTTGATATTAATGGGAATCATATTCTGAATCCATTCATGTAATTTGAAGGTTTTTGCAATTTCCTCTCTAGTTATCTTAACCATTTCAATACCATCATATTCCCTACTCACCCTGGAGATAGGATCATATCTCATAGATATATCCTTCAATAAATTTACATCCATGTATACATTTAGCACAACTAATGTTCCCATGTCTAATCTCTAAGTGTTCTAGGTAGGAACTCCACACTTTCTTTTTCAAAACAAATTTTGGAGTATTTTCCAACCTATGTATGACACATCAAAATCCTTGATATAGCACTCCTTGTTAGGAAACCCCTCTATAATCTTAGGACCTTGAAATGGGGTCATTTCCTCATCCTTTTTGTTGGTTGAAGGTATGAGTTGGTCAATGATATCTTGGGAAAGAGGTCTTGATGCAATTTTAGAACCAAAAAATTGAGTATTGGGATCCATTAGTGACAAGTAGGTTCAAACTAATCTAGGGTTTCGACATCGGGGAGGTTCAAAACCTTGTCCATTTCTTTAAAACCTAGGGCACGCTTGATAATAAAATTTCAATAGGTTCGATAGAATTTTAATCCCTAGAAGAAGATCAAACTATCAAATAACAATTCAATAGTATTATAGAATAATTTGATAGCAAGATACAACAAACCTCTACCCTAATCCATGGAAATTTAACAAAAACATAGAGAGGATTTTTTTTTTTACTTATGGGTTTTTTGCTTGAAGAAAACCCTAAATTTGATAGCCTTGAACTCTAGAACGCTTGATTCAATCCCATGAATGATTTTAAACTTGTTTGCAATCTTCAATTATGCAAAAATGAATCTTTTATGTTCCATTAGATCAGACTTGGGTAGCTCTAGATGTCATTTCATCCATTATTGCTTGCTCACCTGAAGAAAAATGACTCACATAGCAACTTCTTCAATTTTGAATGTTAGCTATTGATTACCTTATGATATGGCATGTTGGATGACTCAAATTTAGTTAACATAGTTTGAATTTCTATCGCTTTCACTCACCCATGCCATGCCAATAATATTTTTCCACTTGAGTGTTAACTCATTCATTTTATCAGGTCCAAATTTTTTCAAAGAGATGAGAGAATCTAGGTGTTTTTTTCCTGCTAGCCCCCTTGCTTTTCATAAAATATTATTTTATTCCTGGGGGGTTAGTGAGGAGTAGTTGAGATTAAATCTCAACAATCATTTAAAAACTCATGGTTCTAGATATGTAACTGGAGAATGGGCCCCATGCTTGCAACAGTGTACATGTCTTCAACCTGCTAAGCCTATTATTTTTTAGAAAGAATTATTTTATTCATCCGAGGGTAGTGGGGAATGGCTAGGATTGAATCCTTAGATCCAAATGTCAACAACTTTACACATGAAAAAAGGTTATTTCATAGAAAATGGGACCGACTAGGTCAACAAGACAAAGACCCATGGGATAGAAGACTTAAGACTTAAGTCATTTTTATTGGGAAATATTTCACCTGACTCAGGAAATATTAAAGCGATGATCTGGTGTAGGGCACTTGGGACTTCATAATGTAAAGGGGGCTTAGTATAGTGTTTTTATGGTTAGAGTCATGTTTTTTTTAAATAAGGTGTTTAAGACTATTTCCATCATTTGTAAGGGGTTTGGGGTCATTGTGTGATAGGTTGTTAGTAGTTGTCATTTTTGCATAAATGTTGTAAAAGTTGCATAACAACTTTTGTGTTTTTGAGCTTTGAGGAATTTCAATGGTCAAGGGGATTTGAAAGGTAGTTAGGATCATTTTTTTGGTAGGAAAAATATTTAAATGTCATGAATGGTTGATGGTCATGGTTGATGAAATATTGAAGTTTGCGCACCAATAAAATTATGTTTTCCTATGTTTTGGCATTGAAAATTGCTGCTAAAGGCTTTTATATGTCCTGGTATGTTCTAAGAGTGACCTTTTATGAATTTATTTTTATTGAGAGTTGAGTTATCTGCATTTTAGCTTTGGTATCATAAGATGTCATTAAGCTTTGCAGATTTTATAGAAGATTTTCTAAACCTTGTTTAGAAACCTTGATTTTGAGGGTTTGAAAGTAAAAATAATGTTTTGAGACCCATTTCACTGATGAAAATACTTGGAAATTGGTGGAATGGGTCTAAGTAGGGTTTTCATTGTGTTTATGAGGTTGGCAGAAGTAGGGAAGAGATTTTGTGCAACAAAGATGATGCCATATGTTGGAAACACCTATTTTTGAGCAATTTTGATGCATAGAGGCTAGGGTTTGATTAAGAATCATTGGAAAGATGTGGGAATTGATTTGGTGAGTTTAGGAAGACCCTATAAGGTTTTTTTCAAGAATTGGTGAGAAGGATTGAGGCATGGAGAATATAGAACCAATAACCCCCTAGTTGAGAAAGCCTAATTAGGCCTTTACAAAAATGGGACAGTAAAAATTTGGAGTGTACTTTTCAAAGCAGCCCCATTTGGTTTCCTGATATGTTTAAGGACATAAAGGGTACTTGAATCTATATTTTTTTGGGGGGATTCCAATTGTTTGGAAAGTTGTGCCTAATTTTGTTATTTGAAATACTATTAGCAAATAGGCCTCTTTGGGAGTGATGGGAAAAGTGAAGGATCAATGTTTTAGGAGACCTTCTTTAGCTTGAACCTATCATTTTTATGATGTTAAAGGTGTTTTAGGGGTCCAATAAGAGTTTTGTGTCCTGATTACAATTTTGGTGTCTTGTGAAGAAAGTTTTGAGTCAAATGGATGAACAAGAATTTTTTTTTTCTTCCTTTTGAAACCTTTGATGTTGCCACTACCTCTACATCAATTTTTATTAGAGCTCAAGAAGAGGAAAAAGTAGGTATCATTTGAGGGAAAAATTTTAATTTGAAGGGAATAAAATGCCTCCAAAGGGAAGTGCAATCATTGATAGGGAAATCAAATTGATGAAAGAGTCTCAAGAAGCTATTTTAGCTAGAGTTGCAGCACTAGAAGCAAAAAAAAGAATAGGTAAGGCCACTACATATGAGAGAGACCGAGAGGAATAGGGTGAGAGTGAAAACCCTCAAGGAGGAGTCCAAAGTGATAGTGATGAGTTGGACCTTGATGAAAGAAGGATGGTTAAGATGCTAAAGGTTTTCAAGGGAGATACTTCTGATGTGAAAATGGAATTTCCCATGTATAGTGGGAAGATGGCTAGTGAAGAAGTGTTAGATTGTATTGATGCACTAGACAATTATTTTGAATACAAGGAGGTAGAAAATGAAGAAAAGGTGAATTTTTCTAAAACTAAGTTGAAAGGCCCTACCCTAACTTGGTGGAATTATGTGCAGGAAGAGAGAGTAAAAAAGGGATAAGAAAAAATCAATTCATGGGATAGGATGGTGTCTAAAGTTAAGAGTCAATTCTTACTCGATGACCATGAAATTCAAACATTCAAGAAATTGAAAAACCTCAAGAAAAAATAAATGGATATCATGGCCTACACAAAGGAGTTTCAGAAGTTGAGCATTAGAGCAGGTCATGTTGAGAATGAATTTGAGAAGATAGCAAGGTATATGAATGGGTTAAGGTTCAATATTCAAGATGAATTGAGTCTTGCCACCCCTAGGATGGTTGAAGAATGTTTTCAATTGGTTGTTAGAGTAGAAGAAAATTTGAAGAGAAGGAAAGAGAAATAAAATAGGGGTAGAGGTAGCAATAGTAGAGGAAGAAGTTCATTTTCTAGATGAAGGAAACCATATGGGAGTCAAGAAGATACAAATAAAGTCCAAGACCAAGGTGTAGATTAGAGAGATGGATTTAGAGGTGGTAGGATAGGCTTTAGAGGAAAATTTGGAGGTTAAGGTAGAGGTTCAAATACCTTCTCTAGAAGATTCTATTCATGCTATCAATTTGGCCATCAAGCATGGAAGTGCCCGAAAAAACACCTTCAATTTCAACTAATTGAGAAAGGAGAAATCAGATTGCTCAAGGAGAGGTTTATGAAAGTGTGGGCTGAAGATCACAACATATTGCTCCTAAAGTTGGAGAATCATTAATGGTCAGGAGCCATCACAAAGAAGAACATTCTTCAAGAAAACTTTCAAATGTATGGGTAAGGTATGTAAGGTTGTAGTTGATTCATGTAGTACTAATAATATGGTGTCCATTGAAATGGTTGAGAAACTTCATTTTCCTATAATATCACATGATACTCCCTATAAAGTTTCTTGGTTGAAAGAGGGTCAATTTGTTTTGGTTAATGAGCAAGCTTGGGTGGATTTCAATATAGGTTGATACAAAAATAATATTTTATGTGATGTGTTGCCTATGGATGTATGTCATTTGCTACTAGGGAGACCATGGCAATTTGATAGGCATGCAATGTATGATGGTAGGAACAATACATATGAGATTTAAAAACGATGGAATCTCTTTTACTTTGACTCCATTAATAGAAGATGATAATGGACAAACTAAGACAACCAATGTGATAATGTTAGGTAGAAATGAATTCATCAAAGTAGAGAAAGGAGAGAGCATGAAACTTGAAGCCACTACTAAGCATTGAGATACTAAAATAATAGACTTGAAGAATGATTCAATTTTGGAGGGAAATTTTATTGATTTTTTTATCAAAACCTAATGTGTTGAAATTCAAAGATGAATTGATGTTGCAAACTCAAGGTTGGCTCAAAAGGTATGTTTATGTGAAGTTAGAAGAGGTTTTTTATTCATTGTTTTCTAAAGAAGAGAGTGGTCATTCAAAGGTTGGTAAATATGAGATTGGTAAACTTGAGGTTGGTCATTTCATATCAGAGGTTGGTAAATCTATGAATGTAATAGATATGGGGGAAGAGCATCAAATGAAAGAGGTTAAAAACAACGGTGAAGATATCAAAGATAGAATCCAATGGAAAAAGAGAAAAATTAAGCACATAAAGGGAGTGAAGAATAAGAAAATTCAATTCAATGAATGAAGAGGTTTGGTAGTAGGTACAAAGGAAGATGTGACAACATTCTTAGATGAAAAAGCAATCAAAGGTCATCCATCAAGTGAAGAGCAACATTTTCAAGGAAAGAACCGATCAAAGGCAAGAAGAAATGCATGTTTTCAATACTTGACTCATTAGAAGCGGCTACCAAATGGAGGTGCCACTTGTAGACTAGAAAATGACATGAAAAAACATGAATTCATTGTTGCAGTATAGTCCTCAAGGGGAATTGAGTTCCTTTTTCCCAGAAGTAAGGTGCACGAAACCTATGCCTTCATAATGTAAAGGGGGCTTCTAGTATATAGTGATTTTATGTTTAGAGTCATGTTTTGTTTTGAAATAAGGTCTTTAGGACCATTCCCATTATTTGTAAGGGGTTTGGGGTCATTGTGTGATAGGTTGTTAGAAGTTTTCATTTTTGCATAAATGTTGTAAAAGTTGCATAGCAAATTTTGTGTTTTTGAGCTTTGAGGAAGTTCAAAGGTCATGGGGATTTGAAAGGTAGTTAGGATAATTTTTTATATTGGGAAAAATAATTAAAGGTCATGAATGGTCGATGATCATGGCTTGTTTTCCTACATTTTTGCATTGAAAATTGCTGCTATAGGCTCTTGTATGGATTGGTACAACCTAAGAGTGACATTTTATGCATTGATTTTACTGGAGAGTTGAGTTAGCTGCATTTTGGATTTGGTCTCATAAGATTTCATTAAGGTTTGTAGATTTTATAAAAGATTTTATAAAACTAGTTTAGAAACCCTGATTTTGAGGGTTTGAAAGTAAAATATAATGTTTTGAGACCCATTCCACTAATGAAAATGCTTGAAAATTGGCAGAATTGGTTTAGATAGTGTTTCCATTGTTTTTTGAAGTTGGAAGAAGTTGGGGAGGAGATTTTGCACAAAAAAGATGATGCCCTAGGCTGGAAACACCTATTTTTGAGCAATTTTGATGCATAGAGGCTAGAGTTTGATTAAGAATCATTGGAAAGGTGTGAGAATAAATTTGGTGAGTTTAGAAAGACCCTATAAGGTTTTTTTGGAGTGTTGGTGAGAAGGATTGAGGCTTGGATCATATAGAACCAATAAGCCCCTAGTTGAGCAAGCCTAATTGGGCCTTTGCAAAAATGGGACAGTCAAAATTGGGAGTGTACTTTTCAAAGCAACCACATTTGGTTTCCTAATACATTTAAGAAGGCCATAAAATGTATTTGAATCTTTTTTTTTGGGAATTCCACCTATTTGGAAAGTTGTGCCCAATTTTGTCATTTGGAATACTACTAGCAAATAAGCCTCTTTGGGAGTGAGCGATGGGAAAAGTGAAGGATTAGTGTTTTAGGAGACCTTCTTTGGCTTGAAACTATCATTATTATGATGTTCAAGGTGTTTTAGGGGTCCAATAATATTTTTTTTGTCTTGACTACAGTTTTGGTGTCTTATAGCCTTTCTAGAACCAAGTGTCTTGTGAAGAAATTTTTGAGTCAAATGGATGACAAGAAATATTTTGTTTTGTTCCTTTTAGAAAGATTTGAAGTTTCCCCTTCCTCTACATCATGGTCCAACATATTACAATTAATAAACCTTGACCAAGTGGCCTATGACAATATGTTGTTGATGGCTTAAGTTATGACTCAAGTGACCTGCAATCGGGTGTAGCAAGTCAATGATGGAATATAACACCTAGGAAAATAGAATATGAAATTTGAAATTAGGGATCTTTAACCAAAACCCTAAAACCTACCCTAGGGAATAGACACAAAGGATAATGAAAATTCAAGGAACCAATGCAATTTTTTTAAAAAAATTTAGAGGTTCGACCAATGGCTCTAGCTCCGGGATGCATTCCCCTAGTGGGTATGGCGAGAATTCAGATCTCATGGTTGAAGTAGACCAACATAGAGAAACAAAAAACCAAGATGCTTTCTAGGATAGGGCAAGTAGACACAACTAGAAGCAAACACACCAATCCTATATACAATAATTAGAAGACTATATGATGTATATGGAAAACAACCTATTTCAAGAGAAATGGGGCTTTAAGAACTATTTGTGTATTGGTTCCTCAAGAAGTTCACCTATCAATGATTGTAAGAAGTATGAATTCTTTCCATATGTATCTACAATCAGATATGGACCTAGCCACAAAGGGTCAAATTTTCCATGTTTTCCTTTATCTTTCAATCTTGCATTCCACATCAAGACCATGCTTCCCACTTCAAACATCCTTTCAATGGATTTCCTATCATATAGACCTTCTTAACTTGAAGCTATAGCTTTTCATTTCTTTTATGAGATTCTCTTCTAGTTTCATCAAGCTCAACTAACTCCTCTATTTTGTGCTACATCTCATCATAGATATTTCATATTCCTAAACAAACTCGTACATTTTAAACAAGTTGTTGTGTGGTATCCTCACTTCTACACCATACACTAGGTTGAATGGAGATTGTCCAATAACCTTTTTGACAATAGTCCTATTAGCCCATAATTCAAGCTATAACTTCAAATCCCATTCCTTTTTGTTCTTCTCAATCACTTGTTTGATGATCTTCATCAAACTCTTGTTGTTGGATTTTGATTGTCCATTTCCTTTTTGATGATAAGGGGATGAGTAAGAGATACATATTTCATGCTTACTACAAAAATTCATGAATTCCTCTGATCTAAAACATGTGGCAATGTAAGAAATAATATTTTTTGGGACTCTGAGTCTACTCAATATGTTGTTCATCAAGAAGTCAATCAATACTTTACTTGTTTCCTTCCTTGTGGGGATTACTTCAACCCACTTTGTAAAATAGCCTGTTGTAACAAGTATCCAAGAGTGCACCCACTTGAATTCTCTAGGATTTTCCCAATAAATTCAATGCCCCATTATTGAAAAGGAGCCTAAAATAAGATCAGTCTAAGTGTCAGATTACCTAAGAACTTCAACTTTCCAATGGATCTTTGGCATGCATCACATTTCTTGACAGATTTGTGAGCATCCTTAAACAAATTTGGCCACCAAAATCTTGCTCTTAGTATTTTATGAGCAGTGGTCTTTGCCATGTAATGACCTCCACTTGGCTCCATTGTGCATTTCATTTAGGAGTTATTTTTCTAGGTCTCCATCCACACACCTAAGAAATACACCCCATAGGATTCTCCATAGAGTTAATCATCAATAATGATATATTCAATAGCCTATAGCTTCAAGGTTCTTATCTCATTATTAGGCATGCCTTCAGGACACTACATAGTTTGCAAGTATTGCACAATTCTCCTATACCATCCATAGGTCTGCATGTCACACATAAGTGCAACATTTACATGTTCCACTTGATTTATTTGGTTTGATTTGAATTTGATTTCATCCATCAACTTATCCAAACCTTGACCTCTTACCAAATTTGTAATCTAAACATTAATATTAAACTCCTAGATCCTATTGATCCATTTGTATCTTTGACCGATGGTTTCTTGTTAGGTAAAAGTATCCTTGATTGCAACACTTGGAACATATGCCACCACAATTTCTTCCATTAAATAAGTTTTTAAATGTTTTACAACCTTAACCAATCCATAGGCTTTCTTTTCTATGGCTTTGATTAATCTAGAGGCTTGAGCATAGAAGCCTCCTTGATGACATTCTTTATATCTTGAAAGGATTTGGTGGGTTCTTCTGTCCATGCTATCTTTTTTCCTTTCTTCAAAATTTTGGAAATAGGTCTGATAATCTCAGCAAATTTGGTAATAAATATTCTCACAAAATTGATTTTCCCAAAGAATGATTGAATTCCCTTTACATTTTTAGGCTGTGGAATTTTATCTATTTCTACCACACACTCAAGATCAATCCTAACCCCATTTTTAGAGATAATGTGCCCTAAAAGCTTACCTTCCTTAACCCCAAAAATGAATTTATTAGGATTCAAGGAAATTCCAGATTACAATGCTCTAAAAAATATATCTTTTAGATGCATACAATGATCTTCTTCCTTTTTTCTATGTGTAGTCAAGTCATCTTGGTATATGGCCAGGAATAAATCAATGAAATCAAAAAATACCACATCCATGGATCTTTGAAATGTAGTACTAGCATTTATTAAACCAAATGGCATTCTCACATACACATAGGTTCCCCATGGTGGAGTGAATGCAATATTATATTGTTTAGATTCTCTTATTGTAACCTGGTTGTAGCCTAAGAAACCATCCATCATTGACAATAACTCACACCCTGTCACCTTTTTCCACATAGCCTCCATATTAGGCAGTGGGTAGTTATCCTTCAAGGATGGTACATTTAAATTTCTGAAATCCACACAATTTCTCAAGTCCCCATTCTTCTTCCTAACTAGAACCAAGTTAGAGACCCATGAAGAATGTCTTATAGGATTGATAATTTTGGCATCCCTTAATTTCATGAGTTCTTCTTGCATGTTAGGAAGCAACGTTAGATTTATTGGCCTTTTCTTCTGCGTAAAATGTTTGGCATTTTGTTTCAAAGGTATCTCATGTTGAAAACGATTTTCCCTATAAGCTTTTAGGTCATCATATGAGCAAGCAAACACATGTATATATTTTCTTAGCAGGGAAATCAACATGATTCTGATATGTGGTTTCATTTTCTTCCCTATATATACCTTCTTAGGGGTATTCTCAATTCCAAGGTTAATCTATTCCAAATCTTCCTTGTGAGTAGATGTCTACTTAGCATTTGTCTTACCAGGGCCATCAAAAACCCTTTCCAATGAAACCAACCCTTTGGGAATCTTGTTTTTTTTCAATTAGATAACTTCATTGCCAAAATTTTTTTCCTTACCATCAACTTCCACAACCAATACCCCAAAGTATATTTCTTGACTGTCATACTAATCAATGCATTGTAAGAATTTCAAAATATCTTTATCATCATCAAATACTTTGCAACTACAAATATTGTTAGGTACTGTAGGCAGAGTTTGAACCTCTACTTTTGAAATACCAATAAAATTGATATCATATGGTTTGATAGCAATATCTTCTAGCAAATATGCCATCACATTCCTTCCCATCTCTATCCAAACAATGTTAAATGCATTTAAAGCTTCAATGGTATCCTAAATTGCATTCCTATACTACTTAAGTCTTATTTTGGAAATAAACCTAGACCTAACTTGTGATACCACTAATTCCAAATTACCCAATACCTTTATCATTTTAATACCATGCTTTGAATTTATCCTTAAACCAAGTAGTAAAGATTCATATTCAACCACATTCTTTGTGTAGGTGAATTTCAACAAGAAAGAGTATTTGAATGTCTTACCTTGTGTGGAAATCAGGATAACTCCTACATCTGAGCCCTCCAGGAACAAGCTCCATCAAAATACATGGTCCAGAGAGAATCTTCTTGTCACACATCTATAACTTATCTATCAATTGGTATGCTTCTTGTTGTAACTCTTCAACTCTAAAAGTATCCAAACTAGTATCCACAAAATGAATTTTCATTGTTTCTTTCACATTCTCAATCATATAGGGAGATCTTGATTCTATAACAATCTTCACATCCTTTTCATCAATGGAAAGGGTAGCATATGATAAATCACATTGCTTACTCCCAACCATGGATGCACTCCATTGTCTTGATAGTAACATTCCATATTTTGGTGGGATATCCACCACTGTGACACTCATGTATAATTCCTTCTCATGGAATTTTGAAAGCTTGTAGGGGACCCTATTAATTACTCCTATAATAGGTACTTCTCTTAAATCTATACCATAACACTTTCCATAAGTGCTATCAACTTTCAAACCCATTTTCTTCATAATTTCCACTAGCATAACACTAGAGGAGGCTACTGAATCAATCATGTAGTTCTTTAGCAACTTCACATCAATAATCAAACTAAAAAAAAATGGGTTGACCTTACTTGGGCATGCAGTAATTGTAGTTCCCAAGTATATTTTGGGATTTTCACTAATTAATCCTTCCAATTCATCACTCTTTTCTTGACTTTTTCTCACTTTGGGTGGATTAATCACCATCTTGTCGTTAGAGGTCGTAGCTACACCATTAATGAGGGAAACTGTCTTGCTTTTATTTTCATCAATCCTCATCATTTCCAAGAATTCTATGGTAACCTTAACTTGAGACAACATTTGAAACATGTACATAGTAACATACTTTGCTAATTCAGGAAATATTGTATGCTTGTTCATCATTGTATCATTTTATTTTTCACACTTTTTTAGCACTATGCTTATGATTTTGAGCCTTTACAACTCATTTACCTTCTTTGGGTTTTGTCTCATCTTTCTTTGTTTTTGTCTTGGTCCCTTTGTCATCTACCTTCTCTTCTTTGATGAACATTGTTGATGTGTGATTTTGCACCTTCTCAACTAGGTAATGCACAAGTGAATTTCCTCTCATGAAAGGTGGAAATCTACAACAAGTTACAAATCACTACCCCAAGGTCTCTCGGGTGTCAAGTCATGACAATGCTTGGAATAGTTCAATTGGTTGATGTGTTTTACTAGTAACACAGGGTCAACCTTTATGGTTCATAAAGTGTGGGAAGTTTGGTCTACAAATGGAGTTTCAAAGTGCTGAAAGTGAATGAATAGTAGCTTCCCACTCAAAATAGTAAACTGAAACCCACCAAGTTCATTTGATTTAGCTTCATGGTGATGCTTGGAATCCTATTCTAACCAGGGATCAAAAGAAATAGAAAAAGGGAAAGGGTGGAGAAAGCTATTCTAAGTCCTAAGCTATCAATGAATAGTAACAATGGTGGTTGCTATAGTAGACAAGCTTCCTAAAACTAAGTTTTACTTGGCCAAGAGGAACCTACAGTTACACAAAATTAGTGCAATCTCCTAGGGTCTCATAATTTTCATATTTCATATCCACATCATGAACATGAAATTGAACCAAGTTGCAACAATGACATAAAGAAGCCCAGGCTAACTTTCCAAAACAACTTGTCATCAACAAGTGCCAAAAGTATGGGTTGAAAGCTCATCAAATACCATAACAAAAATTTCCATCATCACATCCATTCAAGAAACAAACAACTGAACTAATAGGGAAGTAGAACCATACATGCATAAGGAACAAACTCAAAAGAAACACCCATAAATCATGCAATGTTGCAGGTATGTGCAGGATCATCATGGTAAAAGCAAGCCCTTAAGTGGCAAAAAATTCAGAAAAATCAATGTTAGGCAACTTGACATAAAAATTTGAATAAGTTATCTATATTATTTGAAAAATATGTAAGAATAGAATCTGTAGAAAATTGAATGTAGTTTCTAAACTACTAGGTTTATTTTATTTTAAAAAAAATCAATTTGGTGAAAATTTAAAATTTCAATGTAGTAGTACTTAAATTTCAAGAAAAAATAAGAAGTAGGTGTCTGTCTAACCACCCTAACAACAATAAAATGATAATATTTTTTTATAATATTTTAGATATAAGTAGAGGACTCATGTCCGGATGTGATGCATATTATTTTGTAATTTTTTTCCAAGTAAATACTTAATTATGAATTTTTTATTACAACTTTTAAAAAATATAAAAAAAATTATATCTAACCACCTTAACTTGGTCAAAAGTTCATGAAATTAAAATTTTCTTTTTTTAATCCTATAGTATACAAAGCATAGAATGTGATGCATGTTTCAAATTCAAAAAATGTGATATCGTTTGAAAGCTATAAGTGTTTTTTAATCAGCATATCAATCAGAACTTTAATTGTAATTCAAATAGAAAATGAATAATAATTATTTATTAAATTCAAAATAAAGCATAATTTATATTGGTGGAAAGTTGAGAATCTCCTTTACAAACCCTTTTCATTTCATCAATTTTGGGTAAAGAAAAAGTCGTTAGCCACATACCCTACAAATACCCATCATATAGCCACTATTTGGCCCATCATGATCCTACACATACCCTTTCTCTCTATTGTTGTAGGATGCATTTACACTAGCTCTCCAACCATTTACAAATCAAGGGCAAACCCCTATTTATAGTTTTCCAAAGCCCAAATGAATGGCTAAGATTAATTTTCATTGTGTGGCTTAGATTTTTTTTGCATTAGGGTTTCACCTACCCCACATTATATAGTAATTTGAAATACATCTTTTGTCTCATTCCTAATTTGTCTTGTAGTGACTAGTCACTATAGCAATTTTTCTTGTAGTTGAAACTATTTGAAGGTTTCCCTCTATCTTATGTGTTTGTTACATCCTTTGGCTAATCAAATGAGCTTCATCAATGATTTGTATCATTTTGAAATAGATTAGTTGCCCCTCTGATCCCACGAAATAGCTCTTGATGGATCGCGATCATTTAATGAAATTCAAGACAACTCTCTTGATGGGCCTCCCCGATGGACCCGCAATAAGCTCCATAAATCCTGCATACACGAAGCATAGTAGGTGTGTTCACATATAAATTCAGGTGAATATTAATCACATCCTACAAATCAAGGATTGGATCCATTAATGAATTGCAAAAAGATAATAAAATTCATGTTTGGAGCTCATTTAGGCCATAAACATAAATGTGGGTTTGAGGGTGCGGGCTTCCTCTAGGGCAGAAGGACAATAGACAACAAACGATGGATGAACGATGAATGACTGGTGGATGCAAGGAAGATGGTGGATGGCTACTAGATAGATGGTTGATGGAAGGTGGATGACAGATAATCGGTGGATAGAAGGCAGATGACAGACAACCTTCTATAGGGGCAGACCCATAAGCAGCAGACGGTCGTCCAACAAAAGGAAGATAGTGGACGACGAGCGGATGGAAGGTGGGTGGCAGATGACTAGCAGATGGAATTTGAAAGGAATATGATAGACTGATGGTAGATGGCAGATGGAAGAAATCCTTCTATAGGGGAAAACTTACAAGTTTTGGAAGGATAGTGAATGGAAGGTGGACAGTGGACAACTGATGAAGGGAAGGCAAATGGTGTATGGCTGAAAAATGGCCAAAAAATAGAAAATGGATGGTAGGTGGATGGAAGGTGGATGTCAAATGATAGATAGCCTTACATAGGGGAAGACTCACAAGTGACGAAAGATGATTGAAGATGACTGACCTTCAACAAGGGCAAAACCGCAAGCGGTGGACAGAAGGAAAACAATGGAAAAAAGGAAGATGATGGATGGTGGACAACCTTTTGTAGGGGTAGATGCACAAGTGGTGGAAGGATGATAGATGGAAGGTGGATGGAAGATGGAGGATGAAAGGCAGACAACGGATGACAAGTGGATAGATGGTGGATAGAAGGCAGGCGACAGATGGAAGACAGACTTCTACAGAGGTAGACCCTCAAGTAGTAGACTGAAGGTGCATAGTAGATGGTTGGAAGATGGTAGACAACTAGTAGATGGACGATGGATGAAAGGTGCACGATAGATGGCCAATAGTCTTCTGTAGGGGTAGACCTAGAAATGGTAGAAGGACAGTGGATAGAAGGTGAATGGCAGATAACCTTCCATAGGGTAAAATCCACAAGTGATAGGACAGTGAACAAATAGTGGATGAAAGCCAAATGATAGGAAACCTTTTGTAGGGGAAGACCTACAAGTCATGGAAGGATGACAGATGGAAGGAAGAAATTAGACGAGCAGTGGATGGAAGGTGGACAAAATATGATGGACAACCTTCTATAGGGGCAGCCTCGCAAGCGGTGGAAGGATGGAAGATGGAAGGTGGATAGTCGATAGGTGAACAAAGGAAGGTGGATAGTAGATAGGAAGGGGACAAAATATGGATGACCAGTGGATGACAAATGATAACTAGCCTTTTGCAAGGGCAGAACCACAAGTGATGGAAGGACAATGGACCAAAGGTAGATGGTTGATGGTCAATAGATGAAAGTCAGATGGTGGACAGCCAGTAAATGGAAGGTGGACAGAAGGTGGATGGTAGATGAAAAATAACCTTTCATAGGGGAAGACCTACAAGCGGTGAAAGGATGGTAGATGACTAGTGGATGAGAGGTAGACAATGGATTCCAAATGGTAGAAAACCTTCTATAAGGGAAGACCTACAACTGCTTGACCTAGTGGTCTTACCATCTTGAACCTAAAGTATTGGATCAGTAATAACATCTATGAAATACACAACTCAAAATGGTTATGAAGGCTTCATCGTTGATCGACAACGAAAGGGGTACAACAGGTGTGAATTCTGTAATGCGAGAGGAAGTTAAGGGTTATCCACCCTTAAAAATGGCCTTGAGAACACAATGAACTATACATGGTGACCTGCAAAGGAATTCTCGTGGATGACAGTGGAGGGGCGACCACCTGCAAAGAAGTTTTTGTAACTTCCCAAAACTTAACAAAACCTTGGCAGTTCACTTAGGCATCATGAAAAAATCCCAAATCCATAGGAAACTTGTCCCCAAAGTCAAAAAATGAAGGAGAAGGTGAAGCAAGCAAGTGGGGACCAAGTTAGTAGGAGAAAAGATAAAGCGAAAAAGAAAGGGGGTCCTTACCTTTGGTGGGGTGTGTGTGCAAAATATGCACAACAAATGGTGACTCACTAGGGAAATGCTCTAGAGCATTTCGATGACAATTTGGAATAATGAACCCATAATCTCTAGTTCTAATCCTCACACTAGGACAAACAAGTTGAACACTTGATCAAATGGTCAAAATGACTAGTCAACCCAACCTTTAGCATACTAAAAATCCAAGCGTGTGCAATTGCATTAATTTCTATCCTTAAGTTGCTGCAAGGACCTAAGCTTAGTCAATTTGAGCTACATAGCTTATTCTAACTCCAAAAGCATCTGGGACATTGCTTCGCTGTCATTTGAGCATCCATATCCCCAACGAGGTTCTCACTATGATTCTCTTGAACATAGCTCTACTACTAGCCAGGAATCCATAGCCCTAGTAGAGTTGCTCGGATCCCGCTAAAAGTTGAATTTATTTCTTTCTTTTTGTTTCTTTTGATTTTAATTTCTCTTCTTTATTTTCAACCCACAAGCAATAAAGCTCACTCTCAAGACTGAGAATCACAATGGCATTGAAGTGGAATTTTAGATTTTTTGCTTAACTCAACTTCACAAAAGGGCCCATAGCAACCTCAAGATTCTTAAAGTGTGTGAGAGATATGAGATTTTAGAATACACCTGAGTCAAACCAACCAATGACCTATCCCCTTTAAACCAAACATCCAGGTCACCTAACACTAACAAAAGACCTTCACCATCCATTCTGAAAACTTGATTAAAGTTTATCAAAGAAATACATAAAACAACCCTAGACAATAAAATGGTAGTTGTGCACATAAACATATCCAACTAAAAGTAGAGGGACCCCACAAAGAAGCAAAGCAAAATAAAATGGAAAGAAAAAACCTATACTAACCAAAACAAGGAAGTGAAAGCAGACAAACAACAATGAAACTACTCTACAGCACCATAACCTACAAAAAACCAACTAACTTAATGAAAGCAGGAAAGCGAGACTATATACATGAAACCCACACTACCCAAAAGCAACTATGTACATATATATTTACAAAGGACCATGTTCAAGAAAAGAAAATTGACCCTTACACTTGTTGGGATTCATAATTCATGGACAAGTAGAAGGGAAATCGTTATAGTTCTAATCCATGCAAACTCATCCTTATATTCAAAAAAAGAAGGTCAATATTGTAGCATTCAAATTTAATCATATAGACCCAAAATATGAGCAGCTAAGGATGTTTTTTAAACCCATGGTCAACTCATAAACAAGTCTATCTCCCTTCATTCCCATAGTCAAAATGATAAACATAGCTATAAGAATTCACAGGAAAAAGGAAAGATAGAACCTGGATTTTGTCATATGAAAGTGGCAATGTTTGATAGTTGAGAGTGAGCATTGCATCATTGGTTGTTGCATTGGTAGCTTCTGGTGGAGGCATTGGATGTTGTAGCATCCCCAATCTTAGACTTGCATAAGGCTAGGAGAATTACAAAATAATCACCCATTTTAAGCTCTATGTGGGATCCACAACACCTATCAGCTATTCCTTGAGGAGGTACACTTCATCTCATTGATCTTCTACAATCTTAGTGTCCACTTGATTGTTTTCTTCAAAATAAAATGTGTTGTCCCATCTCCTTGCCCAAGTGTTGACTTTAATTTTATAATGTTCAATGCCATGAGAACATGGCATGGATGAATCTATCCTATTGCAACTCTTGGGATGTGTGGGAGGATCAATAATCATTGAGGAAAGACTTTTAGTTGCTACTTGTCTTTGTGATTGGCAAGGTGTATAGTCTTTGTGAGTAACCTCTAATACCTTTCTTCCTTGGTCTACCTCTCTTATTTCATGTGGTGTACCGAGATGCTTACTTTTCTCCTCTTGTTCACTATTGTTGTAGATGGAAAAGGAGTTCCTTTCCCAATCCAAAAAGTATAATTTTTTGTCATTTGTAGGTTCAAGTAGTATGTCCTCATCAATGTCATCTTCTAAAATGTAATCTTCCTCGGTGTTGCTATATTTTTGTGGCACAATTCCAAGTGGGAAGAAATTAGCTAGTGATACTAGTCTGTTAAGGAGATTGGTGTATGATGAGTGGTCCAACTCTTCAATTCATCCATTAATCCTATCGTCCATAACATATAAATGTTCCACAAGAGGGGAAGGCTCTTGACGATTAATGGACTACTCTCCCACTTGGTTTGCTTCATCATTTGGAAGCTTTGAATGTTTTTGTTGTTCTTTAGTTGTTGTCCCAACATCTGCATGAGGGCTGCCTTCAACTAATTCATCACTTGGTTCTAGCCCTTGGACCTTTAGTTCAATCCTAGAAGCAACCATAGGAGGTAGTGCACTTGGTTGCTCTACTTGTTCTTTAACCTGCTCGATGGCCTCTTGGCATAGTTCACATGTGAACTCAGAATGTGATGAATCATGTAGCCAACACCATCCCAACAACAATAACATTTCCAAATCTATTTGGTGTCTTAGTTCCAATGAATCCCTTGTAAGCCTTGAAACAAGGTCATTGTATCTTTCAACCACCAGATCCTCATCATCACTTAGGAAGGAAGTTTGACGATAAATAGTTGTGACTTGTACTTGTTCCCACTCATCTAAATATTTTTTTTTAGATGCTTGATCATTTTCATTCATGAAGGAGAGGTACTCTAATCTTATTTCACTTATGTTTTCATTCTCATTTTCTGCTGCCCTAAGGAATTCAACCTCTTCTCCTTTTTATTGACATTTTCAATGGTTGTCCCAGCATATGCTACTACAAAATTTGTTAATTCATTCTCAATTTCCAATGACTCTTCTTCTAGAGTGGAGGGATGCCCTTTATTGATAGAGAAAAGGCTCCTTGATTCCCTTATAACCGAGCTTTCATCAAATATCATTGTTGTGCCAAGGAAGTCAGCTCCTTCCTCTTGACTTCTATCCTCAGTGTTTGTTGTCTCAACACTAACTTGTGTCAAATTTCCTAGTTCAACTTGAATGTGATGTCCTCCAAATGTTTACAACTATCCTACCTCATGGGATGACTCCTCTCCATTGAGAGTTGGCTACTCCAACTTGTTCAAAATTTCCTTGACTTGAGTGATGATGTTTGCACATGATGAACAAGTAAATTCTAAATGTGGTGCATTTTGAAATCTACACCAACTTAACATTAAGACCTCTTCCTTTTTGAACCCATCCTTACTACTTAAGTGCTCTTGGATTAGCTCCTTGAAGGATTTGGCTACCCTGTTAGAAATTTCCTCCTCTAGGTCTACAAGAGCCAAGGGTTGGTATATTTCCCAAGAGAGAATCTCTTCTTGTAAGACTCTTTCAATCCTATCCAAGAATTTAAAACATTCCAATTCATTGTGTGTGTGGGTGCCATGAATTCTAAACCTATATGCCAATGTATTTGTTGTAATGGTCTCTTCAATCTCCTATTTAGATATGCATGTAGATGAGTAATGTTGATTTGAAAATTTTGTTCAATCTTAGCTCAACCATTGATTTTCCATCCAACTTTCTGACTTTAAATTTCTAGCATATGATGAGATCTCCCTATTTCATATTTTCACTTGAAAGTGATTTTCAACTTCCAACTTTCAGCTGTGCATCCTTGAGCTTAGACATGACCTCCTTCTAGTGCCAATTATGTTGATGGGTGCTTTTTCACCTTCATAACATAGACAATGCACAAGTACACTACCTCTCTTGAAAGGTAGAAATCTGCAACAAGTTACAAATCACCAACCCAAGGTCTCTTGGGTGTCAAGTCATGAGAATGCTTGGAATAGTTCAATTAGTTGATTTTTTTTTGGTAAGATAGGGTTGACCTTTATGGTTAACAAAGTGTGGGATGTTCGGTCTGCAAATGGAGTTTCAAAGTGTTGGAAGTGAATGAACAGTAGCCGCCCACTCAAAATAGAAAACTAAAACCCACCAAGTTCATCTAATTTAGCTTCATGGTGATGCTTGGAATCCTACTCTAACCAAGGACCAAAAGAAATAGAAAAAGGAAAAGTGTGGGGAAAGCTATTCTAAGCCCTAAGCTATGAATGAACAATAACAATGGTGGCTGCTATAGTAGACAAGCTTCCTAAGACTGAGTTTTTCTTGGCCAAGAGGAACCTACAGTTACACAAAATCAATGCAATCTCCTAAGGTCTGCTAATTTTTAGATTGCATATCCACATCATGAACATGCAATTAAACTAGGTTGCAACAATGACATAAAGAATCCCAGGCTAACTTTGCACAATAGCTTATCATCAACAAGTGGCAAAAGTATGGGTTGAAAGATCATCAAATACCATAATAACAATGTCCATCATCACATCCATTCAAGAAAATAACTAAACTAATAGGGAAGTAGAACCATGCATGCATAACGAACAAAATCAAAAGAAACACCCATAAACCATGCAATGTTGCTCTCTATTGCTGCAGAATTCCCTTACACTAGCTCTCCAACTATTTACAAATGAGGAGCAAGCCCCTATTTATAGTTTTCCAAAGCCCAAATGAATGACTAGGATTATTTTGCATTGTGTGGCTCATATTTTATTTACAGTAGGGTTTCACCTATCCCCCATTATATAGCAATTTAAAATACATATTTTTTCTCATTCCTATTTTGTCTTGTAGTGACAAGTCACTGTAGTAATTTTTTCTTCTAGTTGACTGCCCTTTTCCTATAGCTGAAACTATTTGAAGGCTACCCTCTATCTAATGTGTTTCTTACATCCTTTGGCTAATCAAACAAGATTCATCGGTGATTTGCATTATTGCAAAATAGATTAGCTTCCCCTATTGATCATGTAGAATAGCTCTTGATGGATCATGATTATTTAATGAAAAGCAAGACAACTCTCCCAATGGGCCTCTTCTATGGACCTACAATAGGCTCCATAAATCCTGCATACACAAAATGTAGTAAGTACGGTCACATATAAATTTCGGTGAATACTAATCACATCCAACAAATCAAGCATTAGATCCATTAATGAATTACCAAAAGATCATAAAATTCATGTTTGGAGCTCATTTGGGCCATAAACATAAATGTGGGTTTGAGGGTGTGAGCCTCCCCTAGGGCAGAAGGATGATGGAAAATAGACAATGGACTACTAGCAGACGGAAGGAAGATGGTGGATGACTATTGGATAGAAGACTAATGGAAGGTGAATGGAAAATTTTGGACAACCTTCTGTAGGAGTAGACCTGCAAGTGGCAGATGACTGACGGATGAAATGTGGATAGTGGACGAATAATAGATGGTGGGAAAAAGGAAAAAGAAAGATGGTGAATGGATGGTGGATGGTAGACAATGGATAGTCTTTCATAGGAGCAGAACCGCAAGTGGCTAAACGATGAAGGATGAAAGGTGGATAGTGGACAACCGGTGAAGGGAAGGCTGATGGTGGATGACTGACAAATGGCTAGTGGATGGAAGGCCGACAGTCGGCAGAAAGAGGGTGGATGGTGGATGGTAGACAACCTTTTGTAGGTGTAGACCCACAAGTGACAGAAGGATGGCGGATAGCAGATAACCTTCTATAGGGGCAGACCCACAAGTAGTGGATGAAAGGTAGATGATAGACATCAGACAGCCTTCCACAGGGGAAAACCCACAAGCAGTGGATGAAAGGTAGATGATAGATAATAGACAACCTTCCATAGGGGCAGACCCACAAGTGGTAGGACAGTGGATGGAAGGTAGATGGAAGATGGTCAGTGGAAAAAAAAATGAAGGCATACAATGGACAACCTTCAGCAAGGGTAGACTTGCAAGTGGTGTACGAAAGGTGGAAAAAAGGCGGACAGTGGATGACTGGTGGATGGAAGGTAGATGGCGGATGACTAGTGGATGAATAGGAGAAGGAAGGTAGACAACGGATGGTGAAAAACATTTTATAGGTCCAGACCCACAAGTAATAGAAGGATGGTGAATGGAAGGTGAACAACAGATAGTGGACAACCATCCATAGGGGTAGACACGCAAGTGGTAGAAGGATAATGGATGGACGGTGGACAGAAGCAGACTACAGATGGTGGAAAAAATTCCATAGGGGTCAAACCACAAGTAGCCAAAGGATAATGAATAGAAGGAAGATGAAAAATATCCAGTGGATGACAGATGGTTGATAACCTTTCGCAAGGGCAAACCGTAAGCAACGAAAGGATGGAAGGCAGAAGCTGAATGAAAGATGGATGACAGATGACCAATGGATGGAAGATGGACGATTGACAGATGGTGAATGATGAAAAAACTTCTGTAGGGAAAACCCACAAGTGGTAGAAGGATGGTGGATGACCGGCAGTTGGAAGGAAAATGGAAGGTGGACAACTAATAGTAAACAACCTTCTGCAGGGGTAGACCCATAAGTGGCTGAAGGACAATGGGTGGTCAGCGGATGGAAGTTGGATAGTCAATGATGGATGGTGGAAAGACTTCTACAGGGGAAAACCCCAAAGCACTTGACTTGGTGGTTTAACCATCTTGAACCTAAATTCTGGGTCACTAATAAAATCTATGAACTGCACAACTTGGTATGGCCATGAAGGCTTCATCATTGATCAACAATGAAACTAGTGTAATGGGTGTGGAGTCCACAATGCAGGGGAAGTTAAGGGTTGGAAGCCCTTATAAATGGCCTTGAGAACATGGTAACCCACACACAGTGACCCACAAAGGAATTTCTATGGATGGCGATGGAGGGACATCGGCCCACAAAGGAATTCCTGTAGACTGCAGTAAAGGGACGGTTGCCCACAAAGAAATTTCTGCAACTTCCCAAAACTTAACAAAACCTTGTCAATTCACTTAAGAATCATGAAAAAATCCCAAATCCATAGGAAAATTTTCCCCAAAGTCAAAAAATGAAGGAAAAGGAGAAGCAAGCAAGTGGGGACAAAGTCAAGAGGAGAAAGGAAAAAGTGAAAAGAAAGGGGGTCCCTACCTTCGGTAGGGTGTGTTTGAAAAATATGCACAACAAACATGCTGCCACACTTACCCTAATCACCATTCACAACTTTATTTCTTAGATGATAAGTATTTTTTTCTTGGTTAGCCAATGCAATTGTCATATTTTGAATTTCTTCATTTGATGGTCTTCTCAGGCAGATGCCATCTGACTCAAGAGTGTAGTATTGCAATTATTTTCTCTCTCTTCATGTGAGAACACTTTATGATGTTATACACTCACTTCTTGTCTTGGCATATCAACATCACCTCTAACAGGCTCATCATTAGAAGAATAATCATTGTAGGTGAAGCATGATGTAGTCATGAGTACATTTACTATTTCATCTTGATCATGAGGGGAATTGAAACCTCCTTGATCATCTTGTGACTCCCTCATAGATCTTGCAACAACATTGTTGTGATGAATTAGGTAAATGACATACCATGCACCATGGAAAATCTCCAGTGAAATTTGTAGAATTCTTTTACAATGGGTCAGGTGTTCCTTGAGCTTGAACATTTTTTTGATTGTTGTGAACTAGCTTTCCATTATTCCAATTAGTATGATAGGGATAATATTGCAACCTTGGTGGCTTTCCATTTCTTTGGAATTGAGGTTTCTCATTCTTTGCCACCTTCTGAAACAAACTAACAATCTAATCCATTTTTTTACTAGGAGCTACAACTTTAGCATCTTTTCATTTTGAGTTGTAGGATTCTTCAAAGTTTTAGGGTCATCTCTTCTCCCTACCTTACCCAGTGCTCTTCTATTGTTTTCTATGTGTACTGCCATTTTATAAGCATCTCTCAGAGTTTGTGGAACCTTGCCTCTAAGTAAATAACACATTTTTGAATTAAATCCATTACAATACACCACTAAGCATGCACTTTCATTAGGCCTTAAATAAGTTGGAACTCTATTCATGTCCTTTTGAAACATTGTATTAAATTTAGTTTCCATTATTGGATGTTGTGGTTGTGTTGCTGATATGTGGTTGTCATTGATGTCAAAACTATTAGCATTAATGCCATTTAAGGTTGTATATGTCAAGAATATTGAGCAAATTGTTAAAAATGAGTTGCAAGTTGTCAATGATGAAGTAAATTTCTATCTATTGGCATATTCAGTACGTTGATGATCAGAGGTTGTGGATTAAAGGGTCTCTTTTCAAGTATATCTAGTCTATCGATGTTAAGTTTTAGAGATCCACATGAAGATTTGATCGAGTTATGAGTTTCAATGTTCTAACAATTATTCTATTGCTTCAATTAGTATTCCTAATTGAATATTATGTGATTCTAGTAATTTTAGTTATTGTGGATGCTTCTTTTGTGATTCATGATGTTTGTGGATGTTTATAGATCATTCTCTATCTGTGTTGTTGGTCCACATTGATCGTTGTGCTCACAACTAGTTTTTTTCTCTTGCGTGTTCATTTTTTTCATGTCCATGGCCGACAAGGTGATTGTAGCATGTTGTGGATCTTCGAGGAGTAATTGTTTGAATTTTTTTGTGTTCGAGCAAGTTGGTTTGGGTCTTCACTATGTTGTGGCCAACTTTGGTTTGTGTGCATTTAAAATTAATTGTGATTTGAACCGACAGTTCATATTCGTTTTATTATTTTGTTGAAGCCGACATGTAGTGATGTAATTTCTTGTTGTGGATATATATAAATGATTGTTTATATCATTTGAAGGGATGTGTGTGGTGTGAGATATGCAAATAATGTTCAAATCATTTACAGGTAGAGCAGAGTGTGAAGAAGAGTGAAGAAGAGTGAAGAAGTGTTCATGTGCTTAACTAGAACTATAATCAGGCATTAGCAAATGCTATTTTGTTAGTTCAAAATCCTACAGATGTAATTTGAATTTTTTTGTAAGATAGTGTCTTCCTTGGGCAGAAATCCTTGTTGTATTTGAGTACTGTTCTCTAGGCAATATGCCTAAATGCATGTGCATTCTCATTTATTCTTTATACTTTGAATAGGGTATAATCTTGTGGACTAGCCTCCACAACATTTTTTCCCCTAATAGAGTTTCCATGTAAAAAATATTGGTGTTATATGTGTTTCTAATATGTTGATAATTTATGCTTTCATGGTTATTAATTAGATCTGAGAATAAGGGTTAATAAGTTTAATAAGTTTGAATTTTTGTGACAACTAATTCACCCCCCCTCTCAGTTGTCTTCCCTTGTGTTGCCAACAACCATTTCATTATGTCCTTTTATGATGTTGAAGTCATTTATCTTAAACCTAGGATTGGTTTTGTCCCCTTATTGCTCTCTAAAAACTCTATAGAAAGCATATTTTGAATCAATTCTTGTATTAGGAAAGCCTCTGTACCAATTTATAGCATCCTCAGTCAAGGATTGCATGAAATACTTCATTGCAACAAGATCATCCCAAAGATAAAAATATTCAAAAAAACTCTGAAAGGCTTTCAAGTGATCTTCACCACTAAAAGCATTGTTACTAGCGAACTTAGGTAAATGTTTCCTTACATTATCAAGAATAGGATTTTGATACCTGGGAATCCTATCAAAACATAGTTTCCTATATTTGTTAACAACCATTTTTCTTCTTGGAAAGGGTCCCTCCTATTCATTTTTATTTCCATGATTCCTTCTCCCTTCTTTGTTTTTGGGACTTCCAATGTCACTTACTCTTGGTTGGGAATCATGTTGATCATTTTGTTGATTATTCCTAGCTTTATTTTGTAGTTGTGAAGATGAAGTGGAATGATTTTGTATTGCAAAAGGGAATATAATTCAAATGAGAATTTGAAGATGATGCACGTGAATGGGGGATTTGGGTTTCAAGAACATAATATTTTATGGTAGATTCTAAAAAACCTAGTTTCTTTTTCATCTTTGTGTTTTTAGCTAACAATTCCATCTCCTTCACTCTTTTTTGCAAATCTTGATTTTCCTTTATGGTCAATGACTCAATATTATTATGTGTTGTGTCCCTTTAAGAGAAACCTCCCTCATTTATATTCACACCTCTAAGAGGTTTCTTTCCCTTATCAATAGTCTTAGAAGCAACATTTGCATTACTAGGGACAAGATCAACTACAACAAAAGCGATCACAACAGGATTGGTCCATGTATTTGAACAAGAATTGTTGGCTAAGGCAGTTATAGACTCCCTACATACAACTTCTTTAACTATAGGACCATTTGTATGGGTAGATTGAGTTGTTAACCATTCTAGTTCTCTCATTTTATCAAATTTTCTTCGTAGATTATCTCTCTCAACCATAGAATTCCTTATCCTTTCTTCTTCCTCCTCATCCCTCCTCTTTTTTTCATCCAATATTAATGCTTCTCTTCTAAGTTGTTGAACATCATTGAATATTTCCTCCTCTCCTTGTAAGGTAGTATTAGAATCTAATGTCTACAATTTCAACATAGCTACAGGCAAATTCATCAAACATAGTTAATAAGTCATGAGGAAGAGGGGAATTTGTGTAATAAACTAAAGCCAAATTCCATGCATCCCTAGAAAAAATAGCATTTATATTATCATGCCGTATCCTTTCCCTCTCTCTTCTTTGTTTAGCAGTTAAGCCTTGATTAGAACGTTGCTCACTCACAACGGTTTTGATTGTAACTTTCCCTCTTTTAGGAGAAGCATCATCACTTAACTCTAAAAAAATTCTTTCATGTTAAGAACTAGAATTAGAACAAACTTCATGCTTAGGAGTTGGATGAGGACTAGACTTACTTGTTCTTGTATCCTTTGCTTTCCATTTTTCACGAGTGTTCTTGGGAAATTCACCTTCTAGTATTTGCTCTGGATGTTTCTTCATATTGGAATGAGTTCCTCACATTTGTGCTTGTATTTTATTTTCTCTGATCAACCTCTTCAAATTTTTTCTTGTTTTCTACTTAATTTCTTTGATAACTTCAGGTACTAGCACACACTAGTGCAAAGAATTGAGAGTTGCCACCCAAATTGATTGGGATTAATTTATCGCATATTTTCTAAGACTTTATGAAAAATTTTACAAGACCCTTCACATTTATAGGAGATTTAGCATTGATATTTATGGACTCAAATAGTCTTGTGCAAATATGAAGCAATTTCGGTTGAACTTTGGGCAATGAATTCTAAAGATAGAAATGGCAGGAAATTTGGAACAAATCTCAGAAACGGTTAATATAAACTTAAAATAGATTGAATCTAAGGATAAACATAACTATAATTCATAGTGATCCTAGAAAAGGCATATTGTAGAATAATATTTATCAAACGTATCACCAGTGGAGTCACCAATCCGTTGGTTGTTTTTAAAGAACCAAGAAAATTTCATTAAGCATCTATGAATTTTCCATATTCAATCCTTGAATACTCATGAGGTGATTGGACAATGAACGATACGAAGCTATAATACTTGGACCCTCTTGCACTTTGGGCCTTGCAAAACCTGAGAGGGTGATCCCACAATGTGTATCTTGAAATCTCTTAAACAATTATACCACACATTGTATACTAAAGAGATATATTCTGATTGCAATGTTAAATAAATAAAAAACTTCAAGAAACTGGTGATTCCCTTGAAAGGATTAAAAACCTAAAGCTAAGAATAGAACATAAAACCAACCTTAAGCTAGATAAAAAGATTATAAACTTGTTTATAAATATTGCTCTCAAATTAAAACATGAAAACCATAAGAAATGCACTAACACCTATTAGATTAGTTTCTTATCTTAGGGCAATGAGTCAAACCACAATAAATTGAACTATAAGGTAAATTTAATTTCAAACCATGATCTATATGTAAATGCATTACAACACACATAAAATGCTCATATTCTATGACTACTTATTGAATCTACTAAATGTACACATGAACTCAAGTTTTAATCTAGGTATTTCAACTGATTCATTAAATCAGAGCCAGAATCAAAAGATAATTCACTACAAAATAAAATGAAAATTAATGAATGATCATTGATTTGGTTTTCATTAATAACTTGTATGAAATATTACAGATGGAGAGACAATAGACTCAATTTTTTTCATTTTTAATTCAAACATGCTTGAAAACCATATAATTTAGAAAACTTATTTACTTGACTCGAAACCTAACATATAGACTCAAAACATACTTTCTATGTCTTATCAATTTGCATTTTCAGATCCATAATTCAAAAAGAGATGTACACTAATGACCCTAAATTATATTTTATCAAAAACAAGGGAGTGAAACAAGCTTCAAGCCAAAAGTACACTTGTCAGATTTTCATTTAATGACCTAGACCAATGATTCCATGAGGAATGGTTACAATAGACTGAAAGAATATTCTCATATGAGACAAAAGTTGTATTTTTGTCGGTAAAGAAGATAACAAGAAAGAAAAAGGAAAAAAATGGGGATAAATATCCAAATCAGCATCTAGCACTAGTCCAAGTCATGAACAGTCAAAATTTACCTATTACAATTTGAATTTGGAGAAAAATATATTTTATGCATTACAATTTTAGAGGATAGAACTTCAGTATACTCAACCATGTATATGTATTCTCCATCCTTGTGCCTACAACTCCAATTCATCAATGAAAGTCTTCTTCCACAATTTATATTTTTCTTTAGAAGGCCAATTGAAACCTAGGAGTCCATCCATCTTCTTTCTATAAGGAGCATATTTGGCCATTACTGAATTGGCATCTTCGTCATATTCTTCTAGGAAACTAATGGTGAAAGATTATTTTTCAATACATCAATATCAACATTTTCACATATTAGGGATGCTTGGGAAGCAATAGTTATATTTACTTGATCCTTCCATTCATGTAGAGGTTTTACCTGATCAAATGTGTGTTGAATATTTGGTAACAATACCAATTTTTCTTCATCAAATTTTGACTTTAATTCTCTTATTTTTACCTCCAAAGGAGTAGCATACCCTTGAAACCTTTGTTCTTTAACTTCATTAACAATTCTATATGTTGCGCCAATCTTTGGATATTTATCCTTCTAATGTGTAGACCCAAATGCTATGAAATTTAGATTACCAAACCTAGGGATCCATATGTCCATAATTGGGGTAGCTAAATCCCTGTCTCTCTAAGAAAACTTTATTGCTTGCAAAATTAAAGAATGATTCAAATGAATACTATTTAACTTACCTTGAATTTTATTTTTTATATACTCCAAAATAGTATAAACAATCTTTGAGTTATTCTCATACATTGTGTCTTGAACTTGTGAAAATAATTTCTTATATACTTCAGCCTAAAACAATAATTGTTCCTTTGTGGGCTCATTTGGTGGGGCTGCACCTGATGTGCTTGGCTCCTCAACTGCAATTGGTTCCTAGCCCAAATTGTAAGGCATTACTTCTAATGATTTCTCTAGTGGAGGAGGAGGAGATTGAGGATGTGCCAATGGGGAGGTAGGTGCAACATAGCTTGAACCTGATGGCCATGGGTACTCAATGTTTCTAATTGTTGCTTGAATAACACCAACTCTATTTCTAGCTCAACAAAAATTTGTTGAATTTTGTTATATTCATCAATAATCTCATTATGCTTGCTTTTGTATAAGTTTCTTTTTGTAGTGAAATTATCCAGTGTTGCCTTAGTGAACTTGGAAACATTAACTACCATTTTTTTTTCCCCAAATGTTGGAGTGTCAGAGACTCTTTTGATAATCATCTATCCCTTGAAGTCGATTGGTTTTGCAACTTTTGGCTTTCTTGACCTGAGAGAAAATGACCAAAGGGCCAAGGAATCCCATTCTTGACTAAAAGTTGAACCTTGCAATTCCAATTTGGCTTCTTCCTTAGTCTAAAACAAGTTTTTTTCATGCCTTATTATTTTGTCTAACACAATTGCATCTACAATATCCCATTCTAACAACAATAATACACCACTTTTATGCACTAAATCTTTGCCTTCTTCACGTGTAATATTTTGGAATTCCTTCCTGGTCATCTTCCTCACATTTGCTTGCACAACTTCCTTTAGAAGTTTAGGGTGCAATCTCCTCTCCTTTGCAACATTCTCAACATATTCTTGATGCATAGCTCTCCATACAAAGTCCTTGAATTCCTTGGTTTCCAAAAAAAAATTATCTTCCAAAAATGTCTTGTAAGCTACATGTCTTAGGTAATTAGCATTTATTAAACCACTAACATCTACTTTCCCCAATATAAGGTTTCTCTCTCCTTTCCTTGATGCAATCTCCCTTGGGGGAGAAGGCATTCCTTGTTGCATCTCTTCTGGTGTCACCAAGATATCATCTTCTTTTGTCTTAGTGTAATCAAATATTTTTTCTACCTCAATCCTTAGCCTCTTGGGCAGTGGCTACTCTGATAGAGATGGAAATCTTGGTGGTGAATCAAGGTCAATTATGGAAGGGGAAGCTTCTCTAGGAGGAGATGGTTCTGACCTCATAGGAGAAGATACTCTTGACCCCTCTGATGCAGTAGGGTTGGAAGTGTTTGTTGCTTCTTAATTACCTCCTTCTTCTTGGAGTACACTATAACATTTTGTGGTGGTTGATAAGAGGGTCTTTCCTCTAATTTTTTTGTTGGTTCTTTTTTATGGTCATTGCATTTATCTTATTATTTATTGTGTTTTACTCCCTTAATACACCCACTATGCTCTCAAAATTGTCAAGTACATACATAACTCTATTCAACTCATCCTTAATATTGGATAGAGGATCAAAGTTGGCATCTGAATTTGTATCTTTATCCACCATTTTTTTGAAGGTGAGATACATTTCCTTCCTTTCATCTTGGACTTGAAAATAAAAATGTTCTTGATCACATCTTTAGGATAATAGAAATTATGAACAAAAGAGCCACTTCTATTCTTTTCTTTTAGAGCCTCAATGAAACCCTCTAGGTCATGGTTCCTTGGGTAGATAATTTTTAGTTTGGAATGTGCAATAACCTACTCCAAGTCTTTCCATCCTCCCTTTTCCATGAAAAAAATATTAAAAAAAAATCATTTAGGAAAGAATGAGCCCTTCTTCTATTACTTTGGCGAGTGTACCATTTGTATTGTTCTGAATTGCCTCATAATATCAATGAGTCCAATTCTTAGTGGCACATCTCTTTGTAATGCATGTGGATTCAAATTTGTTCCATAGACCTTGTAAATGGTTTTACTGGGGTAAGGAATTATGTCCCCTCAATTATGATTCAATTTCAAATCATTCCTCCTTTCCATGGGCCTTAGAAAATCATGTATCTGCTTAAGAATTATTGGTGGGTCATAAACCAAAAAAATTATTAATTTGGAGGAAAATACATTGTGGAAAACAACATAATCAAACTTCATATCATCTTTGTCCAAAATTTTAGTCAAACACTGGACAAGTAGCTCTATATCCTCCTCCACCTTTTTTAATGTCATTTCTTCACAAAAATTCTTCTCTCCCTTGTATAGAAACATGTGCATCAGGAGAGAATACCACCAAAACTAACCCAACACTTTCCTGCTTTAAGTGTAATCAAACCCTTATGCGTGTTTTCTACCAGATATGTGGCATAGTCATACACTACATTATAGGTCAGGTGTTGAAGGTGTGCAACCATATACATTTAACCTCCTGGCATGGTGGATGGCGGATCAAAATCAAGAATTTTACATAAAGAATAAACTAATTCCTTGAAGTAATTAGCAAATTACTTCATGGGGAAAGGCTCCTTTTCATTCTGGCCAATTTTTATCTATTTCCTAGATTTCCCAACCCATGTACTTGTAGTATGCATGTGAAACATTGTTAACTTGAACATAGCCCTTGTCTTATCATATTATTTTCTGAAAGTGTTGAGGTCAATGGGAATCATACCTTGACTCTATTCATGTAACTCGAATATTTCTACAATTTCCTCTCTAGTTATCTTAACCATTTCAACACCATCATATGCTCTAATCACCCTTGAGATAGGATCATATCTCATAGCTATATACTTCAATAAATATACATACATGTATATGTTTGGAACAACTAACTTTCCCATGTATAATCTCCAAGTGTTGTAGACAAGTAATCCACATTTTCTTTTTCCAAACTAGTTTTGGAACATTTCCCAACTTGTGTATGGCATGTCGACATCCTTGATATAGTGTTTCTTGTCAAGAAACCCCTCTTTAATCTTAGTACCTTGGAATAGGGCCATTCTCTCATCCCCTTTTTCGGTTGAGGTTTTAGTTGGTCAATGATATATTGGGAAAGTGGTCATGATGTAGTTTTAGAACCAAAAACTTGAGCCTTGGAAGCCATTAGTGATAGGTAGGTTAAAACTAATCTAGGGTTTCAACACTAGTGAGGTTCAAAACCTAGTTCTTTTCTTTAAAACCTAGGGCATGGATTGACAATAAAATTTCAATAGGCTCAATAGAACTTTAAACCCTTGAACAAGCTAAAACTATCAAATAACAATTCAAAAATATGTAAAATAATTTGATAGCAAGATGCAAGGAACCTCTACCCTAATCCAAGGAAATTTAATGAAAACATAGAGAGGAGTGTTTTTTTTTACTTACAACTTTTTGCTTGAATAAAACCCTAACTATAACCACCTTAAACTCTGGAATGCTTGATTTGATCTCCTTATTGCTTTAAAACCTGTTTTAAATATTCAATCATGTGAAAAATAATATTTTATGTGCCTTAAGATCAGATTTGGGTAGGTCTAAATGTCATTTCTGCCATTACTACTGGCTCGTATGATGTAGAACGACTCCCATAGCCACTTCTTCAATTTTGAATGTTAGTTGTTGATTACCTTGTGAGATGGCATGTTGGATGACTCAGATTGAGTCAATTTTTTTGAATTTCTATCATGTTTGCTCACCCATCTCATGCCAATAATATTTCACCACCTAGAGTGCTGACTCATTCATTATGTGAGCTCCACCATTTTTCAAAGTGATAGGAGAATCCATGTGTCATTCACTTGCTAGACCCATTGATTTTTGTAAACATTATTTTACTCTTGCGAGGTTAGTGGGGAATAGTTAAGGTTAAATCTCAAAAACTCATGGTGTCAGATGGAGACGAAGCCCCACACCTACAATAGTACATGTTTCTTCAACCCGTGAACCTTGCTACTTTTTGGAAAGTGTTATCTTATTCATTTAGGGGTAATGGGGAATGGCTAGGATCGAATCCTCAAATCCAACCATTTCCAATTCTATACATGCAAAAAGGTTATTCATAAAAAAGGGGACCGACTAGGTCGATGATACCAAGACCCATGGGATAAAAGACTTAAGACTTAAGTTGTTTTTAGTGGGAAATATTTCACCTGACTCAAGAAATATTAAAACGATGGTCCAACATTTGATGAATGAGAAACCTAGACCAAGTGGTTGGTGACAATACATTTTTGATGGCTTAAGTTATGACTCAAGTGACCTACAATCGGGTGTAGCATGTCAACAATGGAATCGAACGCTTAGGGAAAAAGACTATGAAACTTGAAACAAGGGATTTTAAACTAAAACCCTAAACCCTACCTTAGGGAATAGACACAAAGGATAATGACAAGTCAAGGAACCAATGCAATTTTTTTGAAATGTTTAGAGGTTCATCCATCTCTAATGATTTTACTTTTTGAATTATTCTTCTACACTTACCTAGGTATCTTAGGGGACACTGCTGGAGATTCTTCTTCTTTTCTTTCTTCATTCTACTTCTCTTTCTCATCCTTTTCCCATTCTTACACAATTTCTCCAATTCTTATGTTATCAATTTCATTAGATACATATCCATCAACATTAATTGAATTCTTCATTGCTTCATCAACCTTGACATTTGCGCTTTCTACAATATTCCTTAGTCTTTTATTGAAACATTTATAAGATTTGCTTCTAGTAGAATATCCAAGAAAAATGCCTTCATCACTTCTTGCATCAAATTTTCCTAAATTTTCTTCATCTAGTCTGATATAAAATTTGCTTCCAAATACCTTGAAATAATTAATAGGAGTTCTTCCACACCATAGGTCATAGGGGGTCTTTGTACCATTTTCTCTTGCTTGAATTTGATTGAATACATAAACAACAGTGTGAATAGCTTCTCTCCAGTAAATTTTCAATAGACTTGCCTTAGTAATCATTGATCTAGCAACCTCTTGAATTGTTCTATTAATTATTTCAACAACTCCATCATGCTGAGGATTTCTTAGGGAAGATATTTGTCTTTTTATTCCATGCACTTCAAAAAACATATTAAAATCACAGGAGGTGAACTCGCCACCTTTGTCAAATCTTAGGCATTTTATCCTCAAATTCACTTCATCCTCAACCATAGCTTTGAATGTCTTGAATCTATCTAATGCATCTGATTTCTCTCTAAGAAATGTAATGCATATATACCTAGAGTAGTCATCAATCAAAAGCATAAAGTACCTTTCACCTTGTACAATTATCAATCTTAGAGGACCATAGAGATCTGTATGTATTAAATCTAGTAGTCTACTAGTATATTGTTCCTTCAATCTGTAATGGTTTCTTGCTTGCTTTCTAAACTGATAATGCCTACAAATAGCATTAACATGATTTTTAATCCTTGGTAAATATCTCATGGAATGAATTGCATTAATCCTCACCAATTTATCAAATTCATATGACACATTATCTAATGCCATAACCAACTATCATTGATTTGAGTCATAAATTATCATCCATCAACACCCTTAAGTTGATAGATATTTCCTTTTGATTTATTTCTTGTAGAAATCATGGTTCTAAATTTTTTCTTGATCACACATCTTTCATCCTAAAATGCAAGATTATATCCTTTAGTGCACATCTATCCAACACTCAAGAGATTATGCCTTAAACCCTTAACATACTAGACATCATCAGTATTATGCTTTCCATCAAAACTTACAAAGAATATCCCACAAATATTAGCACCAATATCATCTCTAAACATAACTAATCCTCTATCATATTTTTCAAGTTTAACAAACTTACTTTTATCACTAGTCATGTGATGTGAACAACCACTGTCAACAATCCAATAGTTCTTTTCCTATTTAATATGTAGGAAAGAGATAATAGTACCTTCATTTTTCTGCTTCGAAGGGCATTCCTTCACCTATTTTTTAGAATTAGTAGAAGTAGGTTCATCTTTTATAGGAAAGAACAAGCATTCATTATCATTAGGATATCCATAATTGAATTCCTCATTACATATAATAGCATCCTCATTCACATAATATGCTCTATTAATCTTCTTACCTCTTTTTTCTTCCCCATATCTTTGTTTATTCATTTTAGCTCTTTCTAGACATCTAGAAGCATAATGTCCTATTCCTACACAACTAAAGAATTTAAAGGGTAACTTACCTTCATACTTTGCAGAGCCCTTCTTCATCTTTCTCACAAAGTTTTCTTCTACTTCATCAAGACTTTCTTCATTTGGATCTTCAACTTTTGTAGCTTTAAAAGCAATCTTTGATTTGGTTCCATTTCTCAAATTTGGCTTTCTCATCTCATAATATGTCCGAGTCCCCAACAACTAATATTTAGTGTAAGTCTTGTAATCTATATGTTAGTAAATAGCACATACCTTTTTGATCTAAGAATCAGGGAGTGTTCTAAGAATATTCTTTAAAATATTGGATTCATCTATTGTAGCACCGAGTCCTTGCATTCCAGCTACTACCTCATCTAATCTTTGTACAAAAGCTTTAACATTCTCATCAAGTTCTACAACTTTTCTTCTTTGACCATTTCATCACCTTCATGTTCCTTTTCCAAAGCATCCTAAACTTCCTTAGCAGTCTTCAAATTTTGAAATTTAATCAATATAGTGTAGTAAAATGAATCCCCTTTCATTTTCACAATTGTTTGGGCCCACCTTGCTTTATTTATGTTTATTTATAGATTAATTGATCCTATTTTTCATTTAAAATCCCTATTAATTATAGTTTTCTGGCTAATCCTGACATTCTCCAATGCATAAATGACAATTTAATGATTTCATTAGAGTGTTCCCAATTTTTGGGTTAGGACTAAAACACCACCTAGGGTGTCTTTATCCCCTAAGGTCTTGAGACTTTTATTTTGAGATATCTAGATTGGGCCCCTTTTTGGTGTCTGTGCCCCAAGTTTTTAGGACTTGGGACTAAAATGCCACCTTGGGCATCTTAGTCCTCCTTGAGCCTTTTTTGTATTTAGTTTCAAATTATGCCAGGAATTAGCCTCCATTATTTAATGAATTCATATGTTAGATTGGTGTGATGTAATATTAGGATATTAAGCATAAGTATGAATACAAGGTTCCTTCTCTCATTTTCTCCTATCAAGCTACCAAGATACCTAAAAATCTAATAAGCAATCAAGTATTTTGTGAGAGAATTCTATCAAGAATTTGGAGCATCATCGAGATTCAAGCATCACATAAAAGATCTTTCTTGTATCATGTGTGTTGTAATAGCATTTGTGATGTAGGGTTTTGATTCAAGCAAGCAATTCAAGATCATTTCTTTGGTTCAAGATCCATATCCATTGCATCCATTGCACACAAGTTTGTAAAATTTTCAAGGGTTTGATGAGTTGTAGTATTGCATATTGCTCATTCACCATTTCCTTCATTATTTCTATTTCATTTCAAAGTTTAATTACCAATAAGGGGTTTGACCAAGGCAAACCCCCATTCACTAACAAACAACAAGTTTTTCCCATCTTGCATATTTGTGATTGCAAATCTAGGTTGAAGTCTTGAAGATCACTTAGATTGAAAATTTGTAAGAGTTGCAAAGTTACATTTCAAATTTTTCATCTTCACAGAAACTCATCTACAAGCCATATTCAAAAGATTCAAAACCTGAAATTAGAAAGGAAGCAAGTGCAGACCCTGGACCTCGGGACCACACTCATAGATTTTAGAAATTCAGAGTGGGACTAATACACCACCTTGGGCATCTTAGTCCTCCCAAACATATTTTTCAAAGATTCCTTTAGATTCGGTTCTGACATCCGAAGATTTTGTATTTTCCTTGAAAATAGTAGTGAGACTAATACACCATCTTCTTTGTCCTCCCTTGCATTTCTAGATAACTTGTTTTCATTTTTTGAAATAATCACAACATCTCAAGGCTTCCTAGGTACACATATCATATCTTCTTGTTACAAAATTTCATCATTTTCATCTCTCATTTAATTTGTTTTACGTCATTTTGCATATCACACTATGTTTTACAAAATTTTATTTTCTAGTCATTTGCTTGGTGGTGAACCCCTTAGAGTTGAAAGAACCCATCCTAGGCCTTCCTCATTGTGAATTGAATCACCTCGTGAGGTTTTTAGTCAATCCAATTAGGATCCCTAGGGCAGTATCGAGTGAATACTGTGGAAAAAGGAGAGATATTTATATCCCCTCCCCTTTTTCAACATTATTCGTTTTGGTGAGACCAACCATCATGAGCATTCATTTTCTGATTTGGAGTCCATTAAATTCCTTAGATCTAGATTTCATTCATTCTTGCATTGCATATTGCATTAGTGAAAGTGCATCTAAGGTTTCTTGCATCTTGTGTTAGTGAAAGTGCATCTAATGTTTTCTATACTTTCATTAGTGTAAGTGCATATAGGTTGCATCTTTACTTTCCTTGTTTCATTTCATTTCATTAAAAAACTAAAAGTGCATTATTCACATTTTAATTGCATTCTTATTGTATTCAAAATTGGAAAAAAATTGCATTCAATATAACATTCAATTGCTTGTTCCTAGTTACTTTTTCTTGCACTCATTTGCACATTTTTCTATTTCTAAACATCAACATCCTAAATAGGAAACCCGTAAACACTATTCAAATTCTATAATTCACTATTTTTCTATAAAAAACCTCTATTAGGACTAAAAATCCCTTACTAGCATCTTAGTCCCTCTCAGGAATTTTTCCTTAGAAGTCTCTCTCTGTCGTTTATTGTTTGTTTTAGCCCCTGGAACTTCAAAATCTCACTAGGAAGACCAAGATTCCCTTCCTGGTATCTTAGTGCCTATTGAGTTTGACTCTCTAGTTTATAGGGTCAAAAATTTCTTTTCTATTTTTCTGTGGGCTTCCTTTAGATTTCTATTTCAGTTTCTAGGATTGTTGTTATTCCAATTTGTCTCATTTCAAGTGTAATTGCAAGCATAGGATATTGTATTCATTACAATTTCTATGGTTTATTACTTTTATGAGCTATATTACTTAGTGTCCTACTATTAATAAAATGGTTAGATGAAGTGCAAGACTCATGGAATCCTACAATAAAACAGTTGTTGTGGATCTTGGGTTATCAAGCTCTCTTAGTTTTGCTGTTGGTATTAGTTCACTAGGTATGGACCATAACTTTGATACCTCATTTTCTATGCCTACCCTATGTACAAGCATTGTGCCAAGTGTTCAAAAAAAGGTTGATCATGTCCCTCAAGGAAACGTAATGAAAATGCATGAAGAATTAGCTCATTTACAAGATAGTGTGAGTACTTAAAAACATTTCCAACACTGTCATACCTGCCATAGATAGTATTCTCCACATGATGAAAAGTGATGAAGGATTGGAAGTTGTGTGTAACATAGCTCAAATATTTGGAAAAAATATTCCTTCCACCGCTAAGGTGCTCAAGCTTCAAAATACATACAAAACCAAGGAGGAAGTCAAACTCCTCCCTCTTCAACCATAGCCTCAATTCCCACCTATACCAACCCTCAAATGACCACAACAATGCAACCAACTAGTAGCATCCTTCCTACCTTGAACATTTCCACTAGTGCTCCTTATACCTATGTGGCATCTAATCTTATCACTCCTCTTGTAATCAATCCATTCATTGGCCCTTCCAACACATAAATAGTGTTAATGGTGTTTTTATGCATAACTTAGTCTAACCCTCTAACCCTTTACAAATGAGAAGGCACTAACCTTTTATAGATATTACATTTCAATTTCAATGGCCAAGATTAAATCAATCCAAGGGCCTAGATTGTACATCTAGAAACATCAAAATGTTACATTTAATTTGGGAGCTCATGGTACATCATCATCCAATCAATTGCATTTAGTTACACTATGGCCCAATAACATCAATTTTGAGAAAATACTCATTGGAGAATAAATACAACTTCACATGTCTTTCCTTGTTAAAGGAACCTCTCCAATTGGAATATAGCTAGTGGCACAGATTCATAGGAAGGTGAATTTTAATATTCATTTATAAAATTTTCCAAATTTTCCTCCTAGCATGAATCCATATGCAAGTCACGTCTTAATTTATTTAATCCTAAAAAGTAAATACAATCATTAGTAGCTCACATGTAAAAATTCAATCCATATAACATTAAAATTAACCTCAAATAAACCTTTGGAAAATTCAAATCCATATTAAATTTCAAAAATTTAACCCTATTAAGAAATTTTGGAGGTCAAGAAATTCATGATAGGAAGTTCAGAGAATCCGCTAGGAGGTGAATTTTTTGAGCGAGAGGAGTGACATGAGTGAAAAAAGCTCAAGGGTAATTTGAAGGGAGCTAAGATTTTATGAATTCTAGGAGCTTAGGTAATCTAAGGGAGCTCAAATTTTCTAAGTGATAGGAGTGACAGGAGCTTGGGTAATCCAAGCGACCTCAGATTTTCTGAATTTCAAGATAGTTTGAAATACCCAAAACCCCATAACTTTTCACCAAGAAGGAATTTTCAAAAAGTTCAAAAAGAAACTTAGCCTAATTTTTCATTCTCTACCCATGGGTGTAAGAAATATTTACATATGACATTGAAAATTCACTTCAGCATCCTCATTTCCAAAATCCATGACTAGTGGATTTCTCCTAGACCCTTGAGATGCTTTAAAATATTGCCTTTATCAAATCAAACCTAAAATTAATCACAAAAGAACCTCCCAAGAAGAGAAAAACTGAAGATTGACAAAGACAAAATGCCAAGATGTAAAAGAGGAGAGAGGGTTCCCACCTCTGGTGGGGCGTGTGTGCAAAAATTGCACAAAAAATGGTGACTCCTACTGGGAAAATGCTCTAGAGCATTTCGATAACAACCAAGAATCACAAACACAAAATATCTAGTTTTGATCTCCATGTTAGAAAAAAAAATCAAAATGCAAAATCGAAGAATTAGAACTAAAGGAATTTCCCTCCTTAAGCTACTGCAGAGGCCAAGCTTAGTCAAGTTAGGCTATGTAAATGATTCTAACTTCAAAAGCAACCTGGATAGGGCCTCGTTGCCAATTAGACATCCATAGCCCCGATGAGGTTATCGTTGTGATTCTCTTGAACATAGCTCTACTACTAGCCAGGTGTCCATGGCCCCAGTATAGATATTTAGATAATCTTGATAAGTTGAATTCACTTCTTTTGAGTTTCAATATTTTCCTTTTCTTTCTTTTTCTTTTGTGATATTCTTTCTTTTCACTTTTTATTTCAACTTGTGAATAATGAAGTTCACACTCAGGGCTAAGAACAACAATGGCAATGAAGCAAAAATATAAATTTTCACCTTACAAGACTTCACGAGGAACCTACAACAACCTCAGGATTCTTAAGATGTATGAAAGATATAAGATTTCAGAATATTCCAAGTTCAAATCATACCAATGACCCATCCTCTTTAAATCAAACATTCAGATTGCTTGACACTAACAAAAAATCTTGACCATCCATTCAAGACACATGATTAAAGTCCATCAATGAAATAATCTAAACAGTCCTAGATAATCAATTGATTGTTGTGCAGATGAAAATATTCCCAATAAAAGCATAGGGACCTTGAACTAGAGAAGCAATGCAAGACCAAAGCAACCTAAACTAAAGCAGACCTAAACTAACCAAAAGCATAAAGTAGAAGTAAAACAAAGTAAAGTAACCCTAAAGAAAACTAACTCTAAATAACCCTAGCCTAAAGAAAATAGAAAGCAGGAAGGAAAAAAAACAAGAAAAAAATCTACACTAACAAAAATAGAAAGACAAGAGAACAAGAAAACTACCTACAACAAAGAAAATATATTTATTCTAGTAAAGTAACCCTAAAGAAAACTAACTCTAAATAACCCTAGCCTAAAGAAAATAGAAAGCAGGAAGGAAAAAAAACAAGAAAAAAATCTACACTAACAAAAATAGAAAGACAAGAGAACAAGAAAACTACCTACAACAAAGAAAATATATTTATTCTAGTGAAGCGATATACAAAGAGACTCACAACAAATCATGATCAGGAAACTAAGAATCCAACCATTTTGATTCTCAATTTTCCCTATCTGATCATGATTTGTTGTGAGTCTCTTTGTATATAGCTTCACTGGAATAAATTCTGTTGCTCTATTGTAGGTAGTTTTCTTGTTCTCTTGTCTTTCTATTTTAGTTAGTCTAGGTTTGATTTCGATTTGATTTTCCTTCCTACTTTTTGTTTTCTTTAGGTTATGGTTCTTTAGAGTTAGTTTCTTTAGGTTTTCTTTACTTTGTTTTACTTTTGGTTAGTTTAGGTTTGCTTTAGTTTAGGTTTCTTTGGTCTTGCGTTGATTCTTCGTTTTGAGGTCCCTATGCTTTTGTTGGTAATATTTTCATTTGAACAACAATCATCTCATTATCTAGGATTGTTCAGAGTATTTCATTGATGGACTTTAATCATGTTTCTTGAATGGATGGTCAATATTTTCTATTAGTGTCAAGTGGTCTGAATGTTTGATTTAAAGAGGATGGGTCATTGGTTTGATTTGAACCTAAAATATTTTGAAATCTTATGTCTTTCATACATCTTAAGAATCATGAGGTTGTTGTAGGTTCCCTATGAAGTCTTGTTAGGTGAAAAATCCTATTTCTGGTTCAGCGCCACTATGGTTATTAGCCTTGAGTGTGAACTTCATTAGTCACAGGTTGAAATCAAAAGTGAAAAGAAAGAATATCAGAAAAGAAAAATAAAAAAAGGAAAATATTGAAAATAAAAAGAAGTGAATTCAACTTATTAGGAGTATCTAAATATCTCTTTCAGGGCTATGGATGTGTGGCGGGCAGTAGAGCTATGTTAGAGAGAATCACAACAATAACCTTGTCGGGGCTATGGATGCCTGACCTATAGCGAGGCTCTATCCAAGTTGATTTTGAAGTTAGAATCCTTTACGTAGCATAACTTGACTAAGCTTGGCCTCTGTAGTAGCTTAAGGAGGGAAATGAACTCACTTGCACACACTTGAATTTTTTAGTTTATGGAAGGTTTGGCCTACCTTTGGTTATGATTCATCGATCTTGCATTTTGATCTATTTGTCTAATATGGAGATCAAAACCAAAGTTTGTGGGTTTGTGATTCCTATTTGCAATTGAAGTGCTCTGGAGCATTTTCCCAACAATCCAGTAGCCATTTGTTGTACAATTTTTGCACACACGCCCCGTGCTAGAGGTGGGGACCCACTTTCCTCTTTTACATCTTTGCATTTTTGCTTTGTCAATCTTTAGTTTTTCTCTTCTTGGGAGGTTGTTTTGTGATTAAGTCTAGGTTTGATTTGATAAAGGCAATATTTTAAAGCATCTCGAGGGTCTAGGAGAAATCCACCTATCATGGATTTTGAAAATGAGGATTTTGAAGTGAATTTTCAATGTCATATTTAAATCTTTCTTGCACCCATGGGTAGAGAATGAAAAATTAGGCTAAGTTGCTTTTTGAACTTTTTGAAAATTCCTTCTTGGTAAAAAGTTATGGGGTTTCAAGGATGTCAAGCTATCCTGAAATTTAGAAAATTCAAGCTCCCTTGGATTACCCGAGCTCCTAGAATTTGGAAATTTTGAGTTCCCTTGGATTACAGGAGCTCCTTTCGCTCCTGTCACTCTTGTCACTCAGAAAATCCACCTCCTGGCGGATTCCCCAAACTTCCTGTCATGAATTTCCTGAACTCCAAAATTTCTTAATAGGGTTAAAATTCTAAAATTTTATGATGGATTTGAATTTTCCAAAGGTTTATTTGAGCTTAATTTTATTTTTTTATGGATTGGATTATTACATGTGAGCTACTAATGATTGTATTTATTTTTTAGGATTTAATAAATTAAGATGGGACTTGCATATGGATTCATGTTAGGAGGAAAATTTGGAAAAGATTATAAATGAATATTAAAATGCACCTGCCTATGAATCCATTCCACCAACTGTATGCCAATTGGAGAGGTTCCTTTAAGAAGGAAAGACATGTGAAGCTGTATTTATTCTCCAATGAGGATTTTCTCAATATTGATGTCATTGGGCCATAATGTAACTAAATGCAATTGATTGGATGATAATGTACCATGAGCTCCCAAATTAAATGTAACCTTATGATGTTTCTAGATGAGCAATCTGGGCCCTTGGATTGATTTAATCCTGGCCATTGAAATTGAAATGTAATATCTATAAAAGGCCAGTGCCTTCTCACTTGTAAGGAGTTAGAATAGCTGGTTAGAAGCTATAGAAAGACAAAATTGGTTAAGTTAGGAGTTAGATTCTACAAGGAAGTAGCTGTAAGAGGGGAGAAAGACTAGAAATTGTTATGTAATATGAGAGAATTGAATGCAATTATATTGTTGACTTGGAAAGATTTGTGTTACACTTTGACATTTTATGGTTTCTTGTTCTCAACTCTCAGATATTAGATGTTAGATAAATTAGTTCCTTTGCAATAATGGTGAAATGTGAATGATGTTTGATCGATCCCTGGTCCATACTTTTAGCAATTTGTTGATTGTAGCTTGTTGTGTAAAGTTAGTTTGGGCCTTGTTTTGTACTAAGTTCAAATGTGAATGCTTGTTTACATTGTTCCAATAATTGAGTATGTGAATGAATATTCATAGTCTAAAAATATTCAGTTTCCTTAGAAGATTGCACTATTTCTATGGAGTTGTAGGCTTGTCCTTGATTAAGTAGAGATTAGTTTTATTCGGGATCTATTCATTTGCAACTTTCATCATTGTTGTGATTGATCTTAGGAGTTAGTTAGAATGTAAATATCTCTAAACCCTTTATCTCCTTTTGTTATTTCTTTGAAATATGGGTTATTTATAAGATTGAAAGCATCACCATATTGTTACATCTGATGAAAAAATACTTCTAGCATTATTCATTTGTAAGGCCCCTTTTCATTACCAATATTTTCACATTTATCACTGAGTTGTTTTTGCATTGTCAAGACCTGACATTAGAGACCTTGGGGTTATCTCTTGAGTCTTGTTGATAGAGATTTTCCTTTCAAGAGAGATAGAGTACTTTTGTTCTTTCTAAGTTGTTGTTGTGAAGAAAACACCATCAACACACAACACCACCATATTCATCTCCATCACACACTAAAAGAAATTATTTCATCATTAACCATATCTTACAAAGTCTTTCATCCATTCAATGTCAAGTTTCCACCATAAATCAAAATCAAAATGGTCCACCTTCATACTATGTCAAGAGAAACCCACTATCCTTTGAGATATTGAGATCTCTAGTGCCACAAGGTATAGAGATCCCTAGAATTGAGAAATATGGAGGAAAGGGAGATCCTACTAATCATGTTAATGCCTTCACTACTTTGTGTAGTGACTTTATCCTTGAAGACAAACTTTTGGCCAAAATTTTTCCCCAATCCTTGAAAGAAATTTCCTTGGACTAGTTTTTTCATTATCGAATAACTCAATTTGTTCATTCAATGAACTAGTTGAGGCCTTCATTAACCATTTCCAAGTGCACATGGTTCCTAAAATGACATTAGCTTATTTGATGAGATATAAGAAAAAATGAGGGTGAAAAGGTCATTGACTTTATTTCATGCTACTAGTCGCTTTATTCCCAAATTAGTGTGAAGATTCTTGATTCCCACCTCCAAAAGATGTTCGTTTAAAATTTACAAAGAAAAATAATGGATAAGCTCACCATGATGAAATTCCCATCCTTCATACATTTATGCACTACCCTTCAAGACTATCAGAATTTTGTAACCAATAGTCAACTAAAAGCCACCCTTACCCATCCTAAGAAATATGAAGCTTCAAACCAAAACACTTACCAACCTTTCAAAAGACAAAATAAAATTTTCCTTCAACTAAATTCCACCTCTAAATCTACTCAACTATTTGATACCCAAGTAGCTACTATAAACAAGAATAATCCTTGTATCTTTTTGGATTTGTAAAGGAAATTTGCACCCTTACCCTACACACTTCACAACATTATGACCTAGCTCTTAAACAAAAATGTGCTTACCTTACCTCCCATTCAACCCCTTTCCCCTAGCAAGCCATTACCTATGAGCTTACAACACAATGCCTATTTTTCTTATCACCAAAAAAAGGGACATGATACAAAAAAATTGAAAGTGTCTTAAACATATTGCGCAAGACCTCATTGATTCCAATCATATCTTAATTGGAGGTGTGAATGAAAAAGGTAGTAAGTTTTTAGTTCCTCCCAACCAAAATTTGAAAATCTTTACCAATCCCATGCCTAACCATAATATTTCATTTGTCAAGGCTAGTGAAACTAAGCTTGATTATTGACACAAATGATGACAATGGAAGTAATCATGAATATTGAAATATATGATGACAATACAATTAATCAAGCATCATAAACAACAAACCATCATGCCCACTAAAATTACTTTCTTTTAAAAAGAAACAATTCCACATGCACCTAATGGTCTTCTTTACATAGCTAACAAAACCAATAGCAGGCCTACTCTTGGGATTTTAATTGATCTCATCTATGGATAGAATGTGATCATAGAAGAACTATTATATGTGCATGAACTCACTCAAGATAAATAGATAAGATAAACCAAAAGCATGGATCAGAAAAAATGATGGTTTTTCTCATGCTATGATGGGGTCAATCACACTCCCTTTATAAGTAGGAATGAAGAAATCAAATGTATCATTCTCTATCAAATCTAATTCAGACCAATTTCATGTGAAGTTAGGCTACCAATGGCTTCACTCAATGAACGTGGTCCCATCCATTGTTCATAAGTGCTTAAAGTTTCTAGTCAGCAATGAAATATTTACTGTGAACCATAGTGTCTTTAGACCCCTGAATTCCCATGGAAACTTTTCCTTAGATTATTTTTGACCTAAGCCTATGGAATTGTTATCTCTTAAAGTTGCATCTTAGCTAAGTTGCAGAACTTAGCACTTTAGATAAACATGGAAACACTCCTAGGCTATGGGTCACCTAGAACTTGGAGTGAATCTCGAGATAAGGCTAGATCCTAGTTGGCTATCACCTAAAGCTAATCTACTCTACTGATTTGACTGGAAAAAGGGTAGAAACAAATAAACAATTGAAAACTAAAAATTGAAAATAATATTTATACACAAAACTAAAAAGGACCATGAAACTTAGAATTTCATACACTTTCTTGCAATAACATAAACTAAATATGCACAACCTATTACTATATATCTTTGCATAAATATTTCACAAGAAATGTCCTAGAACTCAAACTTCTAGTAGGAAGATATCTTCACAACTAAAAGTTATTTTTCACTTAAAGACACAAGTTGCATCCTCCATTCACACACTTTCTGCATAAAGGTATCAAGAAAACATGAGACAAAGTTAAAAGGAAATAATCAATACCTTGCAGATAACTTGATCAATCACATACCAATACACAATAATGTAGAGAATAAGTAGGAAAAATCTCATATCAAATGCATCCAAGGTTCTCACTGTATTTCATATCCAAAACTGAGTTACAAAGTATGCTCCAATCTGCCAAAGGACTACAAAAGTCACTAAGTACCAAATGGATAATAAGAACTGAATATAATGAGTCAAATAGAGTGACTATATCCATTAAATCAATCCAAAAACCCACCAAAAAAGGTTCTAGAAAATAGAGTTGGGTTGGATGCCTCCAAAAAGCCTAAAATATGGCAAACAAATCTTCCTCAAAAAGGCTCGAAAGTGTGGAAAAAGTCAAGTTTGACCATGTCAAACATTAAGAACTCCCAAAATCACTCCAAGATTCTCCAAAAAGCCTCAAAAAGGAAAAGAAAATCCCTATATTCTTGCAATACGTTGTCCAACTGAATCTAACATCCCCTATATGCTTATAAAAGCATAAAGACTCAATAACATCCCTTCAAGGAATTTATAAAACATATACTTCATTTTTGCATTAAAAATAACACTTTGATTAAAGTGATTTATAACAATATCACTTAATCACATGCTTTTCATTTCATACTATGCAAAAAAGAAAACAAGGTTCGACCATTGAGAAAAATCAGAAGTAAAAGACTGAGTCTTAAAGACTCCTAAATATATAGCATGGTGTACTGAAAACACAAGGCATAAGACTAAAAGTCTTAGCCCACAGGTGTACATTAGTCAACACGTATTATTCTTTTTTGAAAGAAGGTGAAAAAAACCTTAAACCATCAGCCTCTTAAGGGTTTCAAAACCGTAAACACAAAAGTGATGGTAAACATTGAAATGGATTTCATTTTACCTTACTAGATTTTTTGGAAGGCTAGAGAGAGAGTCGACATAGGGTTTTGACTTGGAGATTTTTGCATACTAATGGTGAATCATGAGGCTTCAGTAGATTTTTTCCTTGCAATTTATACTAATGGTGAATCATGAGGCTTCAGTAGAATTTAAATTTTGTGGTTGTATAGGACAAGCTTGCCTAGTTTGGGAAGAGTATCCTTGCTATCATTATGTGTATATGTGAAATTGTAAGTAACTATATTATGGCATACCTATGAGCTATGTGAGAAAGATAGTAACAATGATGTAGAGTTAACATTCCTAGAGACATGGTACGAGTGCCATGGTTATAAGGTAAATTGTGCTCTAAGAACATATGTGGACAAATGTGTAGCTAGTAATTTTGGGACATGATTGGCAATCGAAACAAAAATAAATTTCTAACATCATGAGTGATGTTTACGGTGCAAAGAGGTTTTGACTTGGATCAAAGGTTATGAATTCATTTAGATATATATTTTTATGTAAATTAAAGTTGGTTACATTGTCAGGATAAAATTAGATCTATATAGAAGGTTGTTGGCAATTATTAACTTGAGCGCATATCGCATAAATATTCTATTGTGAGAAAGTTTGTTTAAGTATTTCAATGTTTACACCTTGGAAGGAATGTTTCTAATGTGTGCTTGTAGTGAATATTTTGATTCTTTCATCATGAAATAAATTAATTAGTATAATAATAGATATAAAAGCATTGATATGTGGAGGCTATGTCCCTGAACCTTAGTGATTTCCGAGAGGAAGTCTAAGCTAAGGGGAGGGGGATGTAAGGCCTCAACTTTTTGTATGATAGATATATGTACTTTAATTGCACCATTGGTATAATTCCTTTTAGTGATAATTAGTTGGGTTAAATGAATGAGCTATACAACTTAGAATTAATGAAGAACATGCAATATACATGGTTTCAGATTCCTAATTAAGGTGATAGTATGTGGACAATATCATTGGATGTTTATATGATTGTTTGGTACCATTCACTTATTTCTTAAGACCTAATCATGCAGAGTGACTAAAAGATTTATAATTCATATCAATAGACTTTAGACCTCATTTCATGAATATGGGTGCAAATCATGCTAGTTTCATATATAAGATAATTCAATTAGAAAGGGGTTGTATGTATCATGGAGAAATATTAATCTTAGATAAGTACTATTTCCCTAAATGATCAATTACGTGGGACTAGAATGGAAATAAAGGTATTCTATAGGTTATTATTTATTAATATTGAATTAGCGATTTTTGTGATTCTTCAATACTAACGAGGGATCAACCTTTCCATAAGAATTCATTATGCTATTGTGGTGCAAACTCTTGAAATGATTAAATTAGTTAGTTGGAACGTCATTACTAATGTATTGTTGTTCTCCCATAGCTAATATTTTCCTTACATGGACTAGCTAGTTGTAAATTTAAATGATATATATATATTTGCAAATTTAAATAATATATATAGAAGGGAGTTAATGAGAGTATATGTATATATAAATATGTTGTAGTTGATTATGGAATGATCGTGTGAATTATCATTTAATTTTTTAATGAAGTAAATCCATCTTAGTGGTTTTTTTTTATTTGTTTTTGAAAAGGAAAAAACAGGTTTTATAGGGACCTGAAACCACAGAGTTTAAACAACAAGAGATAGATAGAGAAAGGACAAACAACTGGATAGCTATCCCGAAGAAGGAAAAGACAACAACAAAAGACAAAAGGGCCCTAAAAAAGTACCACCCAAAAAACCAACAAACAAAACATTACATTACTCCAAGGTGTTAAGTAAATCCTCGGCTTCCTTTTCAACATTTTGCATGTCCTGTAACCCCTGCTTGAGAATTTGGACCGTATGAGAAGAAGTTGGGGTCTTCCTCTTGATGTTAGCTCTGGTACAAGTCAAAATCCCTTCACTAGCCGATCTGTTGCCACCCCTGTCCGCATCCAACTCCACAACCAGCGATCCCTTTTGGTTTTTTTCAAGCTTTTCCACCATCGCATTGATGATGATGGTATTATGCCTTGCAATTTTATGATTATTAGCAACAGTAGCCCTAATGTTTTGTACAATCTTGGACATGTTGCACTCGATGCTAGCCAATCTATCCTCCTGTAACTACTATCTTTTCCTTGGTAAAGGAGTTTCCTGTTCATCATTGTCTCCACTGTTCCCACTAATTTTCTGCTCCATATCGTTGACCTTGTTGCTGAGATCAGTAACATGACCTTTCAATTTACAAACTTCTTTCTGGGTCCATTTGAGAACGATAAAAAGGCCATCTGTACTTTTTTCTGCTATACTGACTAGATCCTCAGGCTTAAGCTTGGTCAAGGCAGAATTGATTTCATCCTAAATAGGGGACTCTAAATGATCATTCTTAGAATTACCATAAGCAGGAGCACTAGGGACCGAATCCTTACTGACCATGGGCTTGTCAGAGAGGATTTCCATAGAATTCCCTGAATACGAAATGAGTTTCATAATAGGGTTACCTTTCACACCTGGGGACAAACCAGGAGTAGGGCAACCAGGAGATGGCTGGGGATTAAGATAGGGCGAGGTGATAAAACCCAGACTAGGGCACTCAAGCAGAGGTTTTGGCTTAGGAAAAGATAGCAGGGCAGAGCCTTTAAGGGTTTTCTGACAAGACAAGGACTGGGGATCAATGGTATCAGGGCTAACAAGATCACAAGCTGGGGGGGCCCGGGGTTTGATCTCCCTACTACTTTCTGTCTCCTCATCATCCAATTCTTCAATATCAATAGTTTTAGGCAAAGCAGGTAAATTTTGAAAATGTTCAAAAATGAGCCTAACAAGACCAGGGTGAATAATAGCATTCCTCCTAGGGTTTCTTTCCACATCATCAAGGCAATTCTTCAAAGAAGAAAATAAGTAAAAAGGCAGAGATATATGAACCTTATGCCGGAAATGGTTCAGAATGGCAAAGTGGTAACCATAGACTCTAGTAAAGCGCCCGTCAACCGTGATATATTCCATAACAGCTCTTAAAAGTTTCCTCCAAATAGATTTGATGGACTCCACATCAAAGTAGCTATTAGCTACCTTCACCATCTTCGCTTTCTCCTTATCTTTTTTGGGAAATTTAATGACCGCTTCATTAGAGAATCGTCGGTCCCGATAGAATTTGACACCCTCAGTAGAAAGACCAGTTATCTCCCTAATTAAGTCCTCACTCAGCTTAACATTCCTGCCAAACAGTACGATCTCTCCATTTTTCCAGTTTTTAACAAAATAGTTCAGAATCCCCTCATCCGTACCATGACGCTTTTCCATATATGGGACTAAACCCCCCTTTTCAATTCTTTCCCACGCTTTAGCATTCTTTCTATGCTCCTGGAAATTGCTCGACTCTGCCCATTTTCTTTCTCCACCCATAGTCAGCTCACTATAAATAAGCATAGAACAGTTGCTCTGGGTCCCGTTTAGGTATTTTTTGTCGAATACCTAGAAAGTGTGCCACAGACCCTTCTTAAAAAAAAAGTGACGCCGGTCCCATCAAATCTAATGAAATCGATGTACCTGATCTTTATCCATTTCATTATGACTAAGATTGCCTTCTCTTCCATGCACTGAATCATAATAAATAAGTGCTTTCACTTCAGGATGAATGTAATCATTCTTCCTCCACGTGTTTTCCCCACCCTTCCTTACCCATTCATTAGCGAAGAAATCTGCCACCCTATTGGCTTCTCTATAGGCGTGGGAAACATTCACTTTATTAAATATGCTTAATAAAATTCTCGTGTCTTCGATCCATTTTTTGATGGTCCACAAGGGGGTAAGCCCAAGAATGCAATTTATTATATTCAAAGAATCACCCTCCAACCAAAGATGTTTTGTGTTGATCTTGAGGGCTAGACTGACTGCATGAAAAGCCCCAACTGCTTCTGCGACATGATTAGTTTGAATTCCAATGTCTATAGCAAAAGCCGCAATAAAATCCCCCATGTTGTCCCTTAACACACACCCACTACCAGCTTTCCCAGGGTTACCTTTAGCCGCACCATCAAAACTGGCTTTCACCCAGCCCAAAGGCGGCATAGACCAAATAGCATTATCTCTCCCACTCACTCCAGGTTTGATTATATTTGATCCAACTAATTTAAAATTCCATTTTTCGGCCATAGCAATATCAAAAGGAGACCAAAAAGCTTTCTCGAACATTTTTCCAAGAATTAAGGATAAAATTTCCTTTATAGCCCTAACAATTTTAGCAAACAAATCTCCTTCCAACATTTCTTTATCCCTAAACACTCTATTGTTCCTTTCCTTCCATTTATTCCAAGACACAAAAGGAAGAATAAAAGACCATAGCTTTCTCACAAAAGGATTTTTAGAGGGAGCTTTCCATTGAATGAAAAAATCTTCGATAGAAGCAGGAAAAACCCACACCAAATCAAGAAGCTCCAATAATTTATCCCAAATATTCAACACAAAAGGACAATGAAGGAAAATGTGATTAACAGTCTCGGCTTCATTCCTGCACATATAACACCTGTTTGGTAATTGAATTCCTCTTTTTCCAAGATTGTCCAAGGTGAGAATCTTATTTTGTAGCATAATCCAGTATAAAATATTGATTTTCGGAGTCAAGTGATTAATCCAAGCCTTAGCCCAAAAGGGAGGAGGCTCCTTCATACAAACCAACATAGAAGTGGCAAAGGCAATTGAAAAAATACTAGACGGATTGTCTAACCAGACAGCAGTGTCCTCCATCTGGTCTTGATCTGGTCTAAGGGCTCTAAAAGCTGATTGAACAAGGCCAAGATCCAGACTAATGGTCTTCAAATCAACCCAATCTTCATTCCTCCAATAATCTTTAACTAGATTCCAAATTCCTTTTTACAATCATTCATCTATTTACTAAATTTCTCTATTCTGATTAAAGGATCTTTAAAAAGCCACCTGTCTTCCCAAAACCTGACTAAATCTCCATTTCCAATCACCCATCCGATTCCCATTTCCAAAAGCTTTCTTCCTTTACCCATATCATTCCAACAGACTGACCCACAAGGTAAAGAAGAAGAGTTTATAATTTCATTTAAAGACTCATAATTATTAAAATATTTAGCCTTTAAGGTATCACACCATTCTCCATTTAAATTAAGAGTTCTCCACAGCTGTTTAGCAAGAAGGGACATATTCAACACTTTAATCTTCCTTAAACCCAGTCCCCCCCTTGATTTGGGTTTACAGACCAGATCCCATCCAACAAGTGGCATTCTCTTCTTGTCCTCCACTCTAGACCATAGAAACCTTTTCTGAATTTTTTCAATGGCCTCTGCATATTTAGCATGGATTTTAAATATACTGAGAGCATAAGTAGGAAGATTTTGCAGAGAAGCCTTAAGGAGCTGGACTTTACCTGCCTAACTAAGAAGAGCTCCTTTCCAACCTGAAAGCTTCTTAATGAATTTTTCAACCAAAGAAATCCAAAACGATTCCGAAGGTTTAGAACAAAGAGGTAAGCCAAGATAGGTTGACGGAAGAGACTCAACACGACATCCAAGGATACGAGCAAGTTTGATTTGTCTATACTCCGGAGTATTGAGGAAAAAAATGGAAATCTTGTCCCTGTTGACAACTTGTCCAGAGGCAGATTCATAAAGGTTCAAATTTTTTTTAAAATTCTTAGCTTCAGTCACAGTAGATCTTCCCATAAGGATGGTGTCATCAACAAATTGTTGATGGAAACAGATGAGAGGAGAAGAGGACGGTTTTAGGCCAACTAAGGATCTTTGATCGATAAGATTTTTAATATTTCTCCCTAAACTCTCAACCAAGATAGTAAAAAAAATAGGAGAGATAGGATCACCCTGTCTAAGGCCTCTAGATGTCTGAAAAAACCTTGATGGTGATCCATTCACAATGACAGCAGAAGAAACTGTCGAAACAAGCTGGTTCACCAGTTGGATGACTCTGTTATTAAAACCAAACTTGTCCATAATTTTAAACAAGAAATCCCAATCAACCCGATCATAGGCTTTGGAAATGTCCAGTTTAAGAATAAACCCTTCAGTTTTCGAAGCCATTAGCGAATGTAAGTTCTCATGAATAGTAACAACAGAATCCATAATATACCTACCTGGCACAAAACCATTCTGCTGCGGAGCAATAATTTGGGGAAGCACTGAAAGCAATCTTGCTGTCAACACCTTCGAAATAATTTTGTAAATAGAATTACATAGGCTTATTGGCCGAAAAGCTTGAAACTCTGAAGCCCCAAGTTTTTTAGGAATAAGGACCACAAAAGTAGCATTCAGTTCTTTTAACAAACATCTTGATCCAAAGAATTCCTTGACAGCGTTCACCACATCCAGCTCAACAATTTCCCAAAACACTTGGAAGAAGAATAAAGGAAAACCATCATGTCCAGGTGCTTTATTGCCATCAAAAGAGAAGACATTTTCTTATTTCAGCTTTGGAAGGAATAGCAGTGATTAAAGAATTTTCATTTTGACCAATCACTTGAGGTATAGCTTAATCAAGGAATTTTGAGCTTCAGTAACAATCTCTCCATTACATGAAAGAAGGTTCTTAAAGAATAGGACTGCTTGTTCCCTGATATCATTTTCCTCCTCAAAACTAGTCCCATTGTGAACAATATGAGTGATTCTGTTAGCAGCCCTATGTTTTGAAGCAGTCAGGTGAAAAAATCTAGAATTTCTATCTCCCTCAGTCAACCAAGACACCCTAGATCTTTGACGCCAAAACACTTTCTCTGTAGCAATTATGTCATGCAATTGAGTGAGGAGTTCATTTTCTTTTTCTCTAAAATTTTCAATGTATCCCCATTTCTGGATTTTAAATTGAATCTCCTGAATTTTGCCCTGAATTTCTATTTTGGATCCAAAAATATTCCCAAAAGCATCCTTTTTCCATCTTCGCACATTCGTTTTCACTTCCATTAATTTTTTAGCAATCCTAAACATAGTTGTGCCGAAAACATCTATATTCCACCATCTACGGATTTCCTCAAAAATTCGAGGATGAGAAAGCCAAAATTTCTCAAACCTGAAAGGGAAGTTATTTTTCACCTTGGTAGAATCCGCCAAAAGACAAGTGGGAAAATGATCAGATCCAACCCTTGATAAAGCTCTCAAAGCACAAAAATATTCTATAAACCATTGGCCAAAAGCTAGGGCCCTATCAAGTCTCACTTGAATCAGATCAGGCCCTAATCTCCTATTAGTCCAGGTAAAAGAAGCTCCTTGAAGGTCTAAATCAATCAAGGCATTGTTATTTATGAAGTCGGAAAGGCCAAATTTACTATCCCAATTGACTTGAGAACCCCCAAATTTCTCAGCATTAAAGAGGGGGGTATTGAAGTCACCCATGACCAACCAGTGTTCATTGGCCAAACATCTACGATAACTAGATAACTCAAGCCAAAAAGAATTTCTAGCATTCTTACAATTTGGGGCATAGATATTGGAAAAGACCTAGCAAAAATTGTCTCTTATGTGGGTGAATCTAGTAGCCACAACATTACCATTCTCCATTAAGGGTTCACCTTTAATAAACAATTTATTCCAAAAAGTAACTATACCTCCCGAAGCTCCCGCATAACTATTTCCATGAGCCCCATAGTTCTGAATATTTTTAAGATTTTCTACTTTATCTTTAGGCATTTTAGTTTCTTGAATAAGAAGAATATCGGGTTTATGATCCCTAACAAAATTTTGCAAAACATCCTTTTTATGACAGCTATTCAGCCCTCTTATATTCCAGGACATTATTTTCATTTCTTACCTTGTGATTGAAGTATCTTCGGGATGGTCATTTGGATACCATCCGCAATATCCTGAAGGCTACCTTGCTCCCTTTGCCATTTTTCAGATTTTTTTCCTAGGTAAGGTTTGGACATCCCACAATCGGCCTTGGCTCTAGTTCTGGTGACCATACCGCTAGAAGATTCCTTCACCTTATTTTTTTCTTTTTTGGATTTTGAATGTGAGATAACCTCCTCCCATTCAGTTTCATCTTGGCTTTCCAGTTCTCTACCAAATTCCCCATCCTTCTCAGGTAACAGTCTTTGGTCCCAAGGGAGGGTATCCATTAAACCATTCTTGGTTTTTGGAGTATTGAGATTAGGTGTTTTCATATTCATACTTTGGATCTCATAAATGTCCTTCACTACTTTCAGATTGGCTCCTTCTTGAGACTTAACCCCATTAGAGCAAGGGTTAATAAAAGGAACTGAGGCCAAAATTCCTATCTCCAAGGATAAACCCATAATGGGTATTTCCTCCAGCCCAGGAACACTCATACATCCATCCAACAACATAGGAGAGGACAGAACTAAACTTGAAACATCATTTCTGGCAGCAGCCATCTCCAGATTTTTCCTGGCCCCCTCCTCGGAAGGAAAGCCATCCTTTCTTTCCCCAAGGGGGAGACGAAATATTTGGGATCCTTAGGAGCCTAAGAGCAGGTTCCTTCAGACTCAAAGCAAGCATCCTCGTTCAAGTGTTTATGAGTATCCTTCAAGTTTTGAGGGGAAGTACATCCTTCAAGATTCTCCTTCAAATTTGGAACAGGCACAAGCTTCACCTCCTTAGATTTTTTTTTCTAGACATTCTTAGGGTTGGCCGCTTTCTCCTTTTCACTTTTATTATTCAGCGGACATTTCTTAGCCCAATGCCCAGATTTTCGACATTTGAAAAAAACAAAGGGTGTTGTTTCAAATTCAATAGCTTGCTTCCACACTCCTAACTTAGATTGGATGTCAATCGAGGAGGGAAGATCAACATTTTGAGAAACCCCAACACAGATTCTTGTAAAGACCAGCTGCTTTCTTGCCGCATTCATTGAGTCAATGGACAGAAGTTCTCCAAAAGAGCTAGCAATCCCATTGAAGATATCAGTATTCCAATACTCCAAGGGAAGACCAGGCAATCTAGCCCATACTGGCACCATTTCAAATATTGAATCAGATAGATCTACCCTAGAAGACCATTTCTTCAAGGCCAAGGAAGACTTTCTGATAATCCAAGGACCACCACTACGAACAGCCCTAGAGTCCTCTTTACAGGAGAACTGAAAAGCAAAGAAACCTCTAGGGAGCACCGCTATCGAAACCAAACCACTGGTTTTCCATTTATTCTTGACAAACTCCCTTACCACTTCAATATTAGGCCTAGGACCAAAAAATTTACCAACCAAAACATTCTCCATCCTAGCAATATTGTGGTCTATGATTTCATCCGGCACAGATATAGAAAACTTTCCAGACCCCGGATCAGAAAGGATGCGCACAGGGGGAAAAGAAGATTTTTTATTTGGCTTAAAGCCAAACAAAGAAGTCCATGACTTACCTTTTTCCCCCTCCTTGACCGACACATCCATGACAACTTTGGGAACAGAGGATCCATCCTTTCCACCTAGATCCACCTGGATTTTTTCGTGGACATCCTTATCATCAGTATCCAACTTCCCTTTATCTAGACCCGAAGTGGTCACCGCATTTGCCTAAGATTCCCTCGAACCACCGCCCTCCACGCTGTTCGAAGATTCAAAACCTGCTTTTTCCCGCTCACTCGCACCAATTTCCGCTTCCATTGTCTCACTGCATATCAAGTTGCTTCTTCTCTTTTTAAATTGAATTTTTTTTTATTTGTTTGTTTTGAAGTAAAAGTGTAATTATATTGGAAGAATGTTGTTAGGGCATTCATATAACATTTTAAATATTGATGGCTAAGTTACTTTATATTGAATTTAAATTATTATGGGTACAATTAGCATCATAAAATGCTAACATGTAGTGGCAAGAAGAAGTGTTCCAACATTGGGAATTGGACTATAATCATTCAAGCAACATTCGATAAGCATGATCAAGGTAAGCAAATTTCATTAATATTCAATTAATAGTTTCATTTTAGATATGCCATTTAAATTATTTCATTTTGGAATATTGACAATGGAAAAAGTGCAGGATTATTTAGCGGTCAATGGAAGGCGAGAGGATCACCAGGACCCTGATTGTTTCCCCTTCACAATGTGAAATTTTGTGTTAATTTTTGTGATTTTGGAATTTGTATTCTTGTCTAGTGTGGACTAGTATGGACCTTCAACTATCTTAAATTTTTGAGAAAAGGAGGTGAAGTCATAATGTTTATTTGTGGGAAAAAAAAAATGTAACCCGTAAACTGTATGGTACTTTTCAAGTCATGTTAAAGGGGAAATTAATTCAATTCTTTGGAAAAAAAAAATCCATGCCCAAGTTTTAGGTTTAGGGCTTTTAGGGAGGCCATATGAAAAGCCTAGAACCATTGTTTAGGTGGGAGGTTGGTTGGTGGGGGAAAAAGCTCTACATCGAGAGGAGGAGGAAAAATGGAGACAATGCAAGTAAGAGGTATGAACCTTTTTGTTGCACAGGTTCTATTGTTAATATTTCAAATCCTTGTTGTTGTTGTCACAAATTTTTGTGGTAGTCATTGCAAGCTTAGTTTTTATGGTAGTGAGTTAGACTATTGTCAATGGAATGAGGCTTGTAGGAGTCTATCCCTGTATCTGGTGTTAGGAATTTGTATCTCTTTGTGTTTCGAGTGGGGTGTCCAGTTTTTCTTGTGCCTCTATTGAACCCTTGTTGTGTGAGGAACCAGTAAATCTTGCTAAATTTCTAATCATGTGAACCATAGGTGAGGGTCTCTGGTGATTACTCTTGGCTCGGGGGTTGGCTAGAGCCCTCTGTGGCTTGATGATGCCAAGATGGAAGGGTGGTGAGCTTTTCCTTCCATGGCTAGTTTTATTTTCAGGGTTGCTAGCTGAAAATTGCTCACCATTTGCTCATCTCCTGGATTTCATATCAACAAGACTGAGTTAGACAAAGAAATAGATATTTGTGTCAAAGCTACAAGAACATGAGGAAACAAAATTTAAAAAAAAAAAAATGACATCTATGTGATTAAAAGCTTGAGCAGTATGTGGAAATTTGATATTTATTCTGATGGGTCTCTTTGAGAATTGAAAACAGTGTATTCAATTAAGGTTTGTAAAGTAAGGGAAAGAAAAAGGGGGATTATAAATCAATCGTAGATGATAAACACTTCATTCATCTTATTTAAATTTTAGCTTCTATAGAGAAAAAAGCCAAAGAAGATGAATTCACTCTCTGGTATGTCCCTACTTTCCTTAATAAGTGTTTTGGTAGAGTTATTTATGGAGGTTTGAAATAACATAGATTGACAATGTAAATTTACAATGCAAAGTCAAAACATTTGAAAAATATTGACATCCTCTATGTTTTAGAGACCCTCGTAATTCATATGTAAAATATTAGGCATGAAATGGAAATTAGAAACCTCTGAATAAATACCGTGTGATATCAAGTCTTGGATGGGAGGCAAGCAACCTCTTTCCTTTTCTGGGAATTACACTATTCACTAGTTCTACTCGTTTATTTATTTTCTTATTTATACTGTTTCTGTAAAATGAGCTGCAATGTAAAACAAAGTAGATGTAAGTGTCTTTAGGGAGTTAAAATGTATCACATAAAATGTATAAAGGAGAAACCCCGTTGAAGCCATAGGGGAGTCATTTCTTTTCTCTTGGGGCGTATGTGTTCCCTAGCGTGGGTATGGTATTTGCAGACCACACCCTACAAGAGAAGACTGCTCCTATAAATCTGAAACCCTGATAAATAACTTAAAACCAAAGAAATTTACAGAAAATAACATGCGAGATGATTAATAAAATCAAATGTAGGAAATAAATAATATTAATGAACCAAATCATTTGGCGCCTTGTACATAGCTAACCCATGAAATGTGGCAGGCCAGTTAAGGAAATGGCAGAGGGCACCGGCTTGGCAACCAGCTCAAAATTCTTTCTTCTGTGGTCAAACCTGATACACGCCCTTTCTCACACCCTTTTCTCATGCCCAGATAAATCCGGCTGAACCTTTGCACTGCTATTATTGAGTTTTGTTGTGCTTCTTTTCATTGTGATCTAGGAACACATTGTTGACCATGCCTACGGACAATGGCGGCCTCTTTAATTCTTCCCCTGCAAAGCTGAAGGTGCTCATCACAAAAATGTAAATTTAGGGATTCCTTATGATGATATTGCACCTCGGAATTAGGGTGGACTAGCATAACCTACTTGTGCATAACACACATAAAATGTTATGATTAGCTTAAACCCCTATCACGCAGTTGTAAATACTTTTGTATATTATATTTTGCACATCCTACTGTTCACTGATTACAGCTTTAAAGATGCATATATGCCATTCAATTTCTATTTATTTATTTTAATGACTGCTATTATTTGTAACTGATTCTTACTGCCACAAGCTGAGGTAACAGCATCGCTAAAAATCAGCGCCAACATTATCGCTTCTCATGTTTCCCACCAACTAAATGATCATTACATTTCCCTTATTTATTATTCGTATAAACACTACTACGGCTAATATTATTATTTTAATCCTATTAATTGCTTGACCAAAAAGAGGACACACTAGATACGGTATAAGTATGAATTAAAAAAAAACTACATTCGAAACATATAGGCAATTTTATCACCCTGCAGTAAAGATAAATGGTACGTCCTAAATGTAAAAATAAATAAGCATCATTTAAATCTTCACTCCTATTTTTTCTTTCCAAGGGATGACACATTACAGAAGAAAAATAAACATAAGTTCCAACCCCAGCTAAAATCGATAAAGTAGTTGCAATTACCATCTCTTAAACCAAAATAAGACTTTAACTAGAAAGCTATATTTCTTGAATAAGAAAATCCACTAGAAGACATGTGTTATGTTTTTTTTAATTCACTAGAAAATCATAATATAAACATTCTTTTAGAATTTAAAAATATTCTAATGAAAGCTAATATAATTACGTGAACTTCCCCTTTAAGAAGTACTCATATTTATATTTATAGATAAATCGAATTATAGATTCAAGATTAATTTAATATTATAATATAATTTTCCTATAAAAATTAATTAGTAAAGATAATATAAATTATAACTTTAGGATTAAGTTGGTTAATTATAGAATTTTCTTATAATCATTATTTATATCCTTATTAAGTATAAAATATTTGTTAAGTAAATGGAAATATTGCACCTTGATAAGAATATTAATATTTCTTTATCAAAATCTTATTAATGGTATTAATGAACCAATTGTATTAATGTCACTAATAAGATCTACTATTGGAAATTATGTCAAGTGAATAAATTTAGACCTAAGTTGATATTAGATAATTTTCGTAATAATAAATAATGATAATATGAAGAGCTTTACTCAAATATTAATTATAATATTTTGTTTTAACCTAGTTACTTCACCACCTAAGTTAAGTTCCAATCTGATGTTCTTGAAGGGGTGTGTGGGAAATGCCACACACATCCAAATTTATTTTATTCCCACACCCCGCTCTTGGATGATGACTCGATTATGATGTAGCTCATCCAACCATTGAAATTAATGTGTATAGCTAGTGACTATGTGCATGCATAAGTGGTCCATAGGTCACTGTGGTAGACAAACTCTCCCCTCTTATGAGCATATTTATGACTCCTAACCTTAAGTGAAAAGTAACTTAGGTGCAAACGAATCATCATAAAAAAAAAGATGGTAAGGATATTGGTGTGGTCGAGTGTGCAAGGTTTTGCATTGTGTGAGGGAAATCCCATTTGTGTCTTAAAATAAATAAATAAATAAATAAAATTAGTGTGATTTTCTTGGCATTCTTTTTGGGCATTACATTTTGGTATCAGAGCCAGGTTGAAACACTGGTTACTCTGGGAATAACATGGGTCTTATAGCTTTTTAGGTCTGAATGTTGTCGACATGTGAATCAATTGGAGTTTAAATTAAATCTAATCAATAATTTTTTTTAATAAACCCTCTGTTATAGGAATTACAAGAGTTTTTGATAATCAAACTTAACCATATGAGACATTTAGCTAAGGGAAATTAACTAGAAGACATACAATTTGGTGAAGACCGAACCAATGAGCTCATCATGATTTTTGTAGATAATATGAATGTTGTGAAAGAGGGAAGTTTAATTAATAAGGATTATATGGAAAAATTTACAATTGTTTTTCATTCTTAATTTTGAACTTTAAAAGGTAGGTAATATTAAACACAACTAATTAGGAGTTCAATAAGCGAGTAGGAAAAAGAACAAAGCATCATAATGTCCAAAGTTTATGGAAACCTAAATTTTTTCACCTTGCACACACCCCTAGACTTGAAGGGGCAGTCATAACCTTTATAGAATTTGATTTATTCAATTATTATGAGTGGTATAGTACAACTTGGGTAAGTTAAATAAAATTATTCTTGGTTATATAGTTAAACCTTGGGAAGTTATAATCATTTCCAATGGTCATACTAGGCTTAATAAAATTTGTCGTAGAAATGTAATTAAATGTTTAACCTACTAAGCCTTATGCAAGATTGATTTAAAATAAATGGCTAAAGTTTAATCTATTAAGGGAGTAATAGGTTAATCAGTAGATTAGATATAACATAATTAATTTAGCAATCCCTAATCATAATTGGAGTTTTGATGGAAAGGAAATCAAAGATGCCACCTATGGAGAGATTGAGCCTTGCTCCATTTCTAGGTAATTATGTGCATCTTAAGATCTTAATTTAGGTTGAAATAAAATTAAATTAAATTAAATTAAATATATATATATACTTTTGTTTGTAAGTAAAATTACATAAGCAATAAAATCCACTAGACTCGCAACCTTGTATTATGTAGAAAATCTAATTTAGATAAATGGAAAAAGTTACATCTTATCTTAAGGTAAATGGTGGAACAATAAACTTGTTTAAATACCTTCCTAAGTAAAAAATTATCTAGAATAGATAAAGGAACCATAGGAGAACTACCCATCTTTTATCCTCTAATGTTTATAGACTAAATAAGCAAGCAAAAGGACATGATTGTTTAGATTCAAGTCAAGGGTGAAAATGTATGAAACATCTTAACTGGGATATGGGTGTTGATATTTAGGTAATGTGGTGCTTAAATGAGTCCTTTGGTAGTTAGTTAAATTTTAGATCTATTTGAAAGGACCTTGTTAAACATGGATTGGTAAATAAAATAATTAATATATATGGCAAGTTATTCATTTTACCTTTCTAGAACATTTACAAGGACTAAAGACTTGATAGTGCAGAAATAAGAAAGTATAGATGTTAGAAAGAAATTAATAACATATGAAGGTAGTTGTTGTACTTAAGATTTGTAGAAACTCTCTAGTGTTGGTTAATCAATTGCTAGTTTAATTTTTAATCCACTAATAGAATATGAGTGACTTATGGTGAATTATGTGAATGGAGAATTAAAGTATCATTAAAATTTCTATTATTATTGTGTGTTACTACCCCTAGCTTATAATCACTTAAAAGAATGTATTCACATGAGTATAATCAAGGAAAATTGGAGCTGGTTAAATTTCTAGTGCTTTTTACTTCTTGGGCTACCTTTGTGTCATATAAAATTTAGAGGAAATTGTGATCACAAAAATGAAGAACATAGCAAGTTAGTTGATTCAATCCTAGGATATATAGTGAAAAGTTGTAAAGATATATGAAGGCTAATGTGTTACAATAATTTGATATTTTATCTTGTATCTTATGCACTAATGACAATACTTCCTTCTAATGCAATGTTCTAAAGGATGATGGTTGCCAAATTAATTTGTAACTAGGAACATCCTTGTAACATGTAGTGTAAACTAGAATGGAATTACCCTTTTAGTTAGACTCATTAGTAAACATAACAAATATAGTTGGATGAAAATGGAAGCAAAGCCTCATTTGAACATAGAGATTTGACTTGACTAGATGTGTAACACAAGTACCAATTAATAAGATAAAGAGTGTGAAGCATTATGTATTTTCAAATCTAATAATTTAGAGTAATATCTATGCTATAGATATATATCATCTGAAAAAAAATAAAAAAAAATCTGTTATTTATGCAAATGAGTAGATTTTAACAAAACAGTTACTCAAAGTGATCATGTTTTAAAGTAACCAAGTGTGTGTGGGTGTAACAACATTTGTGCTAGGGTGTGGTGAACTAGATAAAGTGTATGGTGTTGTGGCATGTCAAGTTGAAACCCAGTATATGTGTTGTGCCCCAAGTACAAGATGCAAGGTATTTGACTTGGAATAAGGGTGGTGGACGTCTAATACGATCCCCTATGTGTACCCTTTGTGATGGTCTTTATGCAAACTAGCTAGTTGTGTGTTTATTTAAAAGTGTAAAATGTGCGGATGTGTTTATTAAATGAAATGTGATGTATTCCTATGTGTTAGTTTTATTTGTATGTTAAATGTGTACCTCTAGCATTTGGTTCCCCCCTTATGGGAGTGTGATGCCAGCTAGTGTAAATAGGGGTTGAGAGGCACATGTTCTCCCATTGGGAAATTATGAGCTCAGGGTGTTGTCCCTAATCCTGCAAAGGATCTATGTTGAGTCATTATAATCCTCCCATGGACGTTGACCATGGTCTACTCCCCCACATATAAGAGCCACACTTGTTGGTTCATAGTGCAAACCTATTCCTTGATGTTTCTAACCCATGGGTAAAGGATGGAATTTTATGGACCACTACTTACTTATATTTATGTGGTCGAGGACCACCAATGACTTATATTTATGTGGTCAGGGACCACCAGTGATTCATATTTATGTGGTCAGGGACCACCAGTTACCTATATTTAAGTGGTCAGGGACCAGCAATGATGCAGATTTATGTGGTCAGGGACCACCAGTTATTCATATTTATGTGGTCAGGGACCACCAGTTATTGCATGCTATTATACTTATGTGGTTAGAGAACCACTATTCCCATCCTCCCCTTAGGTGGCTTATCAAGTCACATGGTGCTCGTAATGTGCACTTTTTATTATTGGAATATGAATTATTGGTAATTTTTGATTGATGTTTTATTTTATTATGTGCCAGCAATGTGGACTTTTCTATTTATTGTATTAGGCTATTTAGCCACTTGAAGATTGTTATAGTCCAAATTGCCTCAAGGACTTGTTTAATTTCATTTTTGAATTAAGATTGGAATGTTGAAGTGTAGCTACAATTGATCTTTATTTGGTTTTTCTCTTGATTTTATAATTCTATGTTTTATTGAAACGTTGGTTTATGATCTTATTACTTTTCGGCTTCAGGCTTCTTAATGTTTTCTAATTGCTGGTACGCGTGGTGTAATTTGACATATGTAAGCTGCCATATCCTGGGAGGTTCCCTGGCAGGTCGTATAGGGGAGTAGATGCGTTGGGGAATTATTTTGAAAGGGGTTGTGAATGGGACTGGTATGGGACGGCCATTAATCCATTCTTCCCCTCATATTATGATTATTCTTATCTATATGGAGGAGTCCTTTGAGAAGGGCCTCAAGTGGTATCCAAGAATATCCATCCTTGTAAACCCCATTGTGTGAGCCTTGTGTTGTAAATTTTGTGGTTGTATGAGGACAAGCTTGCCTAGTTTGGGAAGAGTATCCTTGCTATCATTATGTGTATATGTGAAATTGTAAGTAACTGTATTATGGCATACCTATGAACTATGCGAGAAAGATAGTAACAATGATGTAGAGTTAACATTCCTAGAGACATGGTACGAGTGTCATGGTTATAAGGTAAATTGTACTCTAAGGACATATGTGGACAAATGTGTAGCTAGTAATTTTGGGACATGATTGGCAATCGAAACAAAAATAAATTTCTAACATCATGAGTGATGTTTACGGTGCAAAGAGGTTTTGACTTGGATCAAAGGTTATGAATTCATTTAGATATATTTTTGTGTAAATTAAATTTGGTTACATTGTCAAGATAAAATTAGAGCTATATAGAAGGTTGTTGGCAATTATTAACTTGAGTGCATATCGCATAAATATTCTATTGTGAGAAATTTTGTTTAAGTATTTCAATGTTTACTCCTTGGAAGGAATGTTTCTAATGTGTGCTTGTAGTGAATATTTTGATTCTTTCATCATGAAATAAATTAATTAGTATATTAATAGATATACAAGCATTGATATGTGGAGGCTATGTCCCTAAACCTTAGTGACTTCCAGGAGGAAGTCTAAGCTAAGGGGAGGGGGATGTAAGGCCTCAACTTTTTGTATGATAGATATATGTACTTTAATTGCACCATTGGTATAATTCCTTTTAGTGATAATTAGTTGGGTTAAATGAATGAGCTATACAACTTAGAATTAATGACGAACATGCAATATACATGGTTTCGGATTCCTAATTAAGGTGATAGTACGTGGACAATATCATTGGATGTTTATATGATTGTTTGGTACCATTCACTTATTTCTTAAGACCTAATCATGCAGAGTGACTAAAAGATTTATAATTCATGTCAATAGACTTTAGACCTCATTTCATGAATATGGGTGCAAATCATGCTAGTTTCATATATAAGATAATTAAATTAGAAAGGGGTTGTATGTATCATGGAGAAATATTAATCTTAGATAAGTACTATTTCCCTAAATGATCGATTACGTGGGACTAGAATGGAAATAAAGGTATTCTATAGGTTATTATTTATTAATATTGAATTAGTGATTTTTGTGATTCTTCAAAGGGATCAACCTTTCCATAAGCATTCATTATGCTATTGTGGTGCAAACTCTTGAAATGATTAAATTAGTTAGTTGGAACGTCATTACTAATGTATTGTTGTTCTCCCTAGAGCTAATATTTTCCTTACATGGACTAGCTAGTTGTAAATTTAAATGATATATATATATATATATATTTGAAAATTTAAATAATATATATAGAAGGGAGTTAATGAGAGTATATGTATATATAGTTATGTCGTAGTTGATTATGGAATGATCATGTGAATTATCATTTAATTTTTTAATGAAGTAAATCCATCTTAGTGGTTTTTTTTTATTTGTTTGTTTTGAAGTAAAAGTGTAATTATATTGGAAGAATGTTGTTAGGGCATTCATATAACATTTTAAATATTGATGGCTAAGTTACTTTATATTGAATTTAAATTATTATGGGTACAATTAGCATCATAAAATGCTAACATGTAGTGGCAAGAAGAAGTGTTCCAACATTGGGAATTGGACTATAACCATTCAAGCAACATTCGATAAGCATGATCAAGGTAAGAAAATTTCATTAATATTCAATTAATAGTTTCATTTTAGATATGCCATTTAAATTATTTCATTTTGGAATATTGACAATGGAAAAAGTGCAGGATTATTTAGCGGTCAATGGAAGGCGAGAGGATCACTAGGACCCCGATTGTTTCCCCTTCACAATGTGAAATTTTGTGTTAATTTTTGTGATTTTGGAATTTGTATTCTTGTCTAGTGTGGACCAGTATGGACCCTCAACTGTCTTAAATTTTTGAGAAAAGGAGGTGAAGTCAGAATGTTTATTTGGGGGAAAAAAAAATGTAACCTGTAAACTGTATGGCACTTTTCAAGTCATGTTAAAGGGGAAATTAATTCAATTCTTTGGAAAAAAAAAATCCCTTCCCAAGTTTTAGGGTTAGGGCTTTTAGGGAGGCCATATGAAAAGCCTGGAACCATTGTTTAGGGGGGAGGTTGGCTGGTGGGGGAAAAAGCTCTACATCGAGAGGAGGAGAAAAAATTGAGACAATGCAAGTAAGAGGTATGAACCTTTTTGTTGCACAGGTTCTATTGTTAATATTTGAAATCCTTGTAGTTGTTGTCACAAATTTGTGTGGTAGTCGTTGCAAGCTTAGTTTTTATGGTAGTGAGTTAGACTATTGTCAATGGAATGAGGCTTGTAGGAGTCTATCCCTGTATCTGGTGTCAGGAATTTGTATCTCTTTGTGTTTCGAGTGGGGTGTCCAGTTTTTCTTGTGCCTCTATTGAACCCTTGTTGTGTGAGGAACCAGTAAATCTTGCTAAATTTCTAATCATGTGAACCATAGGTGAGGGTCTCTGGTGATTACTCTTGGCTCGGGGGTTGGCTAGAGCCCTCTGTGGCTTGATGATGCCAAGATGGAAGGGTGGTGAGCTTTTCCTTCCATGGCTGGTTTTATTTTCAGGGTTGCTAGCTGAAAATTCCTCACCATTTGCTCATCTCCTGGATTTCATATCAACAAGACTGAGTTAGACAAAGAAATAGATATCTGTGTCAAAGCTGCAAGAACATGAGGAAACAAAATTTATAAAAAATAAAAAAATGACATGTATGTGATTAAAAGCTTGAGCAGTATGTGGAAATTTGATATTTATTCTGATGGGTCTCTTTGAGAATCTGAAAACAGTGTATTCAATTAAGGTTTGTAAAGTAAGGGAAAGAAAAAGGGGGATTATAAATCAATTGTAGATGATAAACACTTCATTCATCTTATTTAAATTTTAGCTTCTATCGAGAAAAAAGCCGAAGAAGATGAATTCACTCTCTGGTATGTCCCTCCTTTCCTTAATAAGTGTTTTGGTAGAGTTATTTATGGGGGTTTGAAATAACATAGATTGAGAATGTAAATTTACAATGCAAAGTCAAAACATTTGAAAAATATTGACATCCTCTGTGTGTTTTAGAGTCCCTGGTAATTCATATGTAAAATATTAGGCATGAAATGGAAATTAGAAACCTCTAAATAAATACCGTGTGATATCAAGTCTTGGATGGGAGGCAAGCAACCTCTTTCCTTTTCTGGGAATTACACTATTCACTAGTTCTACTCGTTTATTTATTTTCTTATTTATACTGTTTCTGTAAAATGAGCTGCAATGTAAAACAGAGTAGATGTAAGTGTCTTTAGGGAGTTAAAATGTATCACATAAAATGTATAAAGGAGAAACCCCGTTGAAGCCATAGGGGGGTCGTTTCTTTTCTCTTGGGGCCTATGTGTGCCCTAGCGTGGGTACGGTATTTGCAGACCACACCCTACAAGAGAAGACTGCTCCTATAAATCTGAAACCCTGATAAATAACTTAAAACCAAAGAAATTTACAGAAAATAACATGCTAGATGATTAATAAAATCAAATGTAGGAAATAAATAATATTAATGAACCAAATCATTTGGCACCTTGTACATAGCTAACCCATGAAATGTGGCAGGCCAGTTAAGGAAATGGCAGAGGGCACCGGCTTGGCAACCAGCTCAAAATTCTTTCTTCTGTGGTCAAACCTAATACACGCCCTTTCTCACACCCTTTTCTCATGCCTAGATAAATCCGGCTGAACCTTTGCACTGCTATTATTGATTTTTGTTGTGCTTCTTTTCATTGTGATCTAGGAACTCATTGTTGAGCATGCCTACGGAAAATGGCGGCCTCTTTAATTCTTCCCCTGCACAGCTGAAGGTGCTCATCACAAAAATGTAAATTTAGGGATTCCTTATGATGATATTGCACCTTGGAATTAGGGCGGACTAGCATAACCTACCTGTGCCACATAGGAGTTGGGAATGCCAAAAGGAACAGCTATTAAGGAAAGTCATTCTCTTATCATCTTAAATTATTTAGTGATTATGTAATCACAACACACATAAAATGTTATGATTAGCTTAAACCCCTATCACGCAGTTGTAAATAATTTTGTATATTATATTTTGCACATCCTACTGTTCACTGATTATAGCTATAAAGATGCGTATATGCCATTCAATTTCTATTTATTTATTTTAATGACTACTATTATTTGTAACTGATTCTTACTGCCACAAGCTGAGGTAACTGCATCGCTAAAAATCAGCGCCAACATTATCGCTTCTCATGTCTCCCACCAACTAAATGATCATTACATTTCCCTTATTTATTATTCATATAAACACTACTACGGCTAATATTATTATTTTAATCCTATTCATTGCATGACCAAAAAGAGGACACACTAGATACGGTATAAGTATGAATTAAAGAAAAAACTACATTTGAAACATATAGGCAATTTTATCACCCTGCGGTAAAGATAAATGGTACGTCCTAAATGTAAAAATAAATCAGCGTCATTTAAATCTTCACTCCTATTTTTTCTTTCCAAGGGATGACACATTACAGAAGAAAAATAAACATAAGTTCCAACCCCAGCTAAAATCGATGGAGTAGTTGCAATTACCATCTCTTAAACCAAAATAAGACTTTAACTAGAAAGCTATATTTCTTGAATAAGAAAATCCACTAGAAGACATGTGTTATGTTTTTTTTAATTCACTAGAAAATCATAATATAAACATTCTTTTAGAATTTAAAAATATTCTAATGAAAGCTAATATAATTACGTGAACTTCCCCTTTAAGAAGTACTCGTATTTATATTTATAGATAAATCGAATTATAGATTCAAGATTAATTTAATATTATAATATAATTTTCCTATAAAAATTAATTAGTAAAGATAATATAAATTATAACTTTAGGATTAAGTTGGTTAATTATAGAATTTTCTTATAATCATTATTTATATCCTTATTAAATATAAAATATTTGTTAAGTAAATGGAAATATTGCACCTTGACAAGAATATTAATATTTTTTTATCAAAATCTTATTAATGGTATTAATGAACCAATTGTATTAATGTCACTAATAAGATCTACTATTGGAAATTATGTCAAGTGAATAAATTTAGACCTAAGTTGATATTAGATAATTTTCGTAATAATAAATAGTGATAATATGAAGAGCTTTACTCAAATATTAATTATAATCTTTTATTTTAACCTAGTTACTTCACCACCTAAGTTAAGTTCCAATCTGATGTTCTTGAAGGGGTGTGTGGGAAATGCCACACACATCCAAATGTATTTTATTCCCACATCCCGCTCTTGGATGATGACTCGACTATGATGTGGCTCATCCAACCATTGAAATTAATGTGTATAGCTAGTGACTATGTGCATGCATAAGTGGTCCATAGGTCACTGTGGTAGACAAACTCTCCCCTCTTATGAGCATATTTATGACTCCTAACCTTAAGTGAAAAGTAACTTAGGTGCAAGCGAATCATCATAAAAAAAAATATGGTAAGGATATTGGTGTGGTCGAGTGTGCAAGGTTGTGCATTGCGTGAGGGAAATCCCATTTGTGTCTTCAAAAAAAAATAAAAAAAAAATTAGGGTGATTTTCTTGGCATTCTTTTTGGGCATTACAGATTCTCTTAGAGAATCACTGGTGAGTCTCTTTAAAAAACAAAATAGAATGATAATCTCTATTCTTTTGCTAATTCTAGGTCTTCTTAGCCACATAACTTGTAGCTTTTCGAATGTATTTTCTTGTGCTTCAGTTTTCTATTGATTTCTTCTCCACTTGGATACCATGGAGGCCTCCATATATAGCTTTGAAAAGAAATTCGCACATGGATTTTGGAGAAAAAAATAAAACAAATATTGGGTAAGCCTTTTGGAAACAACTTTGTCCTTTCATTTTTGGCTACATTCATGATTTTAAGATAAAACCCAAATGGGTCTTTTATTTTGAGAAAAAAACACTGCTCCCTAAACCATGACTATGAAAGCATAAACTGAGCTTTGAAAACACTAATGTAGCCTATATTTTTTTCCTTTCAATTTTTGTGAAAGCAATGAAGATTCAAGCTTCAACTATAAGGAAAAATGATAAAAATGCTTATTTCTCTTGTGTTTCCATTCCTCTATACTCAGTCTCTGTAGGCATGACTTCTTCATATACATTTTCTAGTGATTTTAATAAGGTTATTTTTGCATTCATTTCCTCTATAGAAAACCCCAAATGGGTTTCAATATATGGTGAAAAAGATGTATTCTCCAATATATTTCATTAATTTATTTTAAATGATCGCAGCCATATGTTGTTGTATAGGCACCAAAAGTTGTTTATGGGTCATCAAAAATTGCGTCATCCATTCATTATTCTCTCCTGTACATTTTGTCTCTCCTATGGAAGATGGCCATGGATTTTCCTTTTAGCATTCTTGATTTCAACTCATGCATTCACAACATTAGGGTTTCTTTTTACAAGCTTCAAGGTTTATATCTTTTGCACCTATGAAACATTTTCCCTTAGACATTTAGTTTTTATATTCCTTGGCTGAGAGTTTTGGTACTCTATGGATTGCGACATCTTACTCCTCATTTCTACTATTGATGTATTCTTTTCATTATCTTTCTCAGTGACTACCTTCAGATAGATGTAATATTTCCCTGTAAATTCCCAAGAAATGTACCCTATCCACATAAAGCATCATGTAGTGTTTCTTGCTCACTATTTTTACATTATTACTTACTCATTCTAGAATAGCTTTTTCCAAATTTCATGAATTAAAATAGAATGCTATTTAGTTTCCATTGTAATGTCTCCTTGACACTATGGCTTACTTCCCCTTATGTTGAACTATTGAAACTTGTTGGATACACTTCCATTGCCAATAGAAAAATATAACAAATGCATTAGTTGGTTCGTGTTACTATTATTGAGTTGATGTTATAAATCACTGCCATGGACCACTATTTCAATGTTATGAATGAATCCATAATTATGAATATGATCACCATTTTGCATACATCTTTAACTATTTTAAATGATCTTGAATTCTCTGTATCTGATCAATACCTGTTCGATGCTATCATTGAGTTCAAATATATTTTTATTGTCTCAATGCATTTAAACAGTTGTATTATAGTTTACTTTTGATACTCAAAATGTAAATGCTTTAATTATGTGACTTTAAGTCCTCACTATTTTCAATTCAATTGACTCAAGTAACCTAGGACAGTTAGTTAATGCTTATGTAAAGGCCACCTCATGATGTTTTGATCACTTACATTAAAGAACATTGATGGTTATCCTTCACAAGGAAAAAACCATTCCTTAGAACATTCTGATGCATTGCTTTTCAACTCATATATTGTTGTTTGGAACAACATGTTGGCATGGAACTTTGTACTTGAACTTCATTTTATTTATCATTTATAGCTGCTCCCTTTTGATAACTAATGACAACTCTTGATGTCTCACAAACATGATGGCTATCAAAAATACATGTTTTATACCGTGCTTTCATGGATCAACACACCAATCCATTTTCTATAATCTATTTTTGATACATGATATTGTATTCATCCTTAATTATTTTCTTGAGCAATTATATGTCACCTATGAAAGTGACTAAAATTTCATGAATCATAGATGATGTGTTCCTTCTTGAGTGAACAATAAACTTATGATTTACCTTTCTATGCCTCTTTAAATCACAATAAGGAAACATGTTGGGCTCAACCCTTGTGGGAGCCACATTTTATCCCACATGCTATAATTAGATAAAACAACATAGTAACAAGTATTTCACCTATACCTACACAAGAAGAAAACATCTTAGATAAAAACAAGAATATGATAGATGTATTTGATTACGCTCTCATTCTTTCCTGGAAAATTATTGTATGCTTGGATATTTGAATGCACATGAGGATCATATTATATGCTTAGATATGTATGCACATATTTTTACTGGTGATCCTTCACTGCTCTAACAACACTTTCACTTCAAATGTAGGGAACCTAGGAGTAGTATGGAGAGCAATCAATACAAGCGAGAGGGAACGAAGATCTTGTAGAAAAGAACAAATGTGATTCGTCACTCAAGCAATGAAGGGTCCCCTTTCACTTGATGTGCATTCTTTTCTTTTTGTATCTATAAATGTATAATGTTTTCCATTATATACATTCATATAGTTAGTCTTATGGCTTGTGCGAGACATCATACATTTATATTATCAATAAAGATTACAATTTTGAAAAGATTGTGCATTTTCTCTTATGTTATATGCTTCTCCAAAATACAATGTAGTAATGTAATCTTTTTATTTTCCTTTTATGCACATGAATGTGACATAGAAAAATAAAAATGTACCTTCCTTTCACTTGTAAAACACAAACAACACTACTTGTTTAGGTTAATAGCAAAAATATGTAACTTTTTTGGTGACATCTAATATATGTTTGCTTGCTAAACATCTGAACTAGTTTCCTGAAGCTTAATCATTGGGTATTGAGTCACCTTAAAGTTGACACAACTTGAAAATAATTTTAAACAATACTATAACTCACTAGATCAGTGCAAGATACCTTATAATCCTATTCAAACACCAAAACTTCAAAAGGGAAACTTCTAACTATGTTGAACAACACTTATTGAAAATAAAACACCTAATCTAGCATCTACAATGTAGATAAAACCTCAAAAAAATGTTTGAGGTGTATCCCATTAACTGGTATAGGAAGAATTTCTCCATCCATCTTTGATAATTCAAATGCATTATGCTCTTTACATTTTGTAATAAAAAAATGAGCCACTCCACATGCTATCAAACTTGGAGTGCTTGCCTAGCCTGCTTTTTAATTCATCCCATTTGAGTACAACATCACCCTCTCTAAACACTCTGGGTGTTGCTTTCTTATCAAAGACTCTTTTTATTTGAAGCTAATGATACCCCAAGGAATTCATTTCCTTATCTGTTGTCTCTTCTAGCTCCATGAGCTAAGCATACCTAACTGCCATTGGGTTCTTTTCATCAAACATCTCTAGTTGGTGCATAATATCAAGAGCTAGAAGCTCCATAGATAAAGGAAATATTACCTCCTTACTATAAACTAGTACATATGGGGAGTTCCCAATAGACCTTTTGGGAGTTATTCTATCTTCCCACAAGGTATATTTCAACTTGGTATGCCAAGTTCTCTTATTATCATCCATGTTTCTTTCGATAATTCTTATCAAATTCTTGTTTGCTAATTCTGCTAAACCATTACCCTATGGATAATAATCTGATGATGTATTCAAATGAATGTCATTCTTGATAGCCCAATCACTTACTCTCAATCCAAAAAATGCTAAAGCATTATCTAAAATCATTGATTCAAGTGCTCCAAACCTGGTTACTATATCATCATAAAGGTTTAAAACATCACTTTCATTGGATTCTTTCAAAGCCACTGCTTCAGTCCATCCTATAGAGTAATTGGTTCTAGTAAGTACTCATCTATGACCTACACTAAAAGGTGGGTTAATGGAACCTATGAAATCAATGCCTCATCTAATTAAGAGTTGTTCCACTTGAATTGGCTACAAAGATAAAGTTGGTAGCCTCTCTTTGCTTTCAAAAATGGCACATTTTACATATTCCCTTGCTCTAGCATGGCCATCCTTGAATGAGCTAGGAAAATAATATTCAGCTCTCATTATTTTCCATAGAGTTGTTCTTGGGGAAAAATTTCCCCCAACAGTTCCATCATGGAACTCATGAAGCACTTTATCCACTTGATCATGATCAATAAACCTCAACAACACACCATTAAAGTCTATTCTGAAAAGAAAATTATCAATCGACACATAAGGGATGGAATGCAGTTTGAAATATCTCATCTTATCCTTATCTAAACCTAGTGGACACTAACTAGTTTGCAAGAAATAATTCATATCATGTAGCCAACTTGCACCCAATGTAGGTGCAACATTCTAAGGCTCATCATTAGTGATCAAAATAGTCTATGTTTCTATCTTTTCCTCATTTTCAGACCCTGTAGCTAGCTATTCACACAACCCTTTACCCCTCACAATCTTGGTTACCTTTATGTCTATATCATACTCCATTACCTTTGTAATCTAGCCAACCCTCTTTTCATTCAATTCCCTGCTTAACAAAAACTCCTTCACACTAGGGTGAGCAACCATTAGATGTATCTTATTATTGGAAATCAAAGGCTTAAAATTTTTTAGACTTCTAATAATAGGAAGTGCATGCTTCTCCAAAAAATTATAACTCTGTTCATAATCCTCTAAACCTTGATTGAAAAAGGAAATGGGTTGTTCTAAACCATCACCATGTTGTTGTACCAGCATTGCAGAAATTAAATCTATGCTACCAAAATAATACAAAATGAGGTCTTTTGAAAAATTTGGATTTACCAAAGTAGAAGTTGCTGATAAGGCCTCCTTAATAGCTTCAAAAATGCGCTTGGCATCCCTGGTCTAGCTAAAATTTACATTTGTATTCAACATGGTAGTTAATGGTTTCAAAAGGTTTGTAATATCTGGAATAAACCTTCTCAAAAAATTAATTCTACTAAGAAATATTTGCAGCCCCTATTTATGATTGGGTAAAGGCTAGGCTAAAATAAAACTTACTCTCTCTAGATCAATGGTGATCCCCTGTATTAACAATATGTGTCTAAAATCTTACCTTCATGAACAAAAATAATTCCCTTTTTAGGGTTAAGGGATATACCAAACTCCCTACACCTCTCGAACACTTGTCTCATATGGGAAAAATACTCATCTGCATCTTTAGAAAAAAATTGTTATGCCATCAAGATATATGAGCACCAATTTATGAATCAACCCCTGAAATTCCATGTCCATGGCCCTCTAAAAGATGGAACCATCATTAGATAGACCAAATGGCATTATTTTTTAGGCCATAGTACCCAAATTTGTGGTAAAAATAGTCTTGTACCGGTCCTCTTCTTTGACTAATACCTAGTTATAATGTGAATAACCATCATGTAGGGAAAATATTTCTAAAGCAGCAAATAGTTGAAGGATTTGCTCCATATAGGGCAGTGGATAATGGTCCTTCAATGAGGTTGTCTTTGAAGTCTACACAGAGCCTAATTTCTCCATTTTTCTTTCTAATCGATACAAGTTTAGAGACCCATGAGGTATGCTTGATTGGGAAAATAATACCTCCCTCAATCAGCTTGGTCAACTCTTTGATCATAAGGGGCTCAAGTTTTGGATTTAAAGGCCTTTGTTTCTACCTAACAAGCTTTGAATTTAGATCTAATTCTATGGTGTGCTAGGCAATCCAGGGATCAAATCCTTTTAAATATGAGTATTCCCATACAAATACATCTTTAAATTCTTAGAAAAGAGTAATAAAAGCTTTCCTATCTATTTGTGAAGAGTTTTCCAAGTTTAAGGAGCTTACCTTTGAATATCTCAATCTCTTTGTAATGTTCCTCCTTGACCTACATGGTGATTTTTCTCTTTTTGAGCTGATCATCAATGTTGAAGATGGATTCTAAGGTAACTAGACCCTTGGGCAGCTTGTTAGTTCTCAACTGAATGACTTGATCATCATATTGCTGCTTAAGTTTCTCTTGATTTTCCACTAAAACCTCCTCTTCTTCAAGTAGAAAATTCAGCACCTATTCATCACTCTCAAATACTTGCCAATGAATGTTATTATCAGGAATAGAAGGCCTTACGAAAACCTTAACATATTGCTACACTTTTTCTTTTTTAATGTCATTAGGTATATCAAACTCTGTACCTATTGTAGCTAGTCTATCTGCATGCTTGTTCTAATTCCTAGGAATATAAATCAAATTGAAAGCATCAAATTCCTCTATCATATCCCACACCCTATGATTATAAGACTTAAGTACATCATTTTTTAGTCATGTTCAAGCCTCTTACATGATTGACTATCAACTCACTATCTCCAAATACCTTAAGGAAGCTTATCTTTATTTTCCTTGCCCATTCCAAGCCCTATATCAAACCCTCATGTTCAATAGTATTGTTAGAACAAGAGAAAGAAAATTTAAAAGTAGAATAATACTTGTCACCCTATGGGGACACAAGCATTGCACCCCCACCAATTCCATTCCTACTTCTAGAGCCATCAAATAACATCTTCAACACTTCATCTTGTTGTACTAGCTATTGTTTTGCCCTCTTCTCAAGGTTTGACATTACTATTTTAGGTTCATGTAAGACATATACCCCCAAAACAACTTCTTTAATATTATCATTTGGATTATCCTCAACATTTTCTACTACCCACTCATTTAAGAGTATATTTGGTACACTTTTAGCTCCCAATTATTGAGCAACAACAAGCTCATCATCATCAAAAATAGCAAAATTTGCATTAACAACACTTCGTATATAAAGTTCTATGTGATCATTGGCAAGTGTCTCATATTTTATAGTCACTTTTGTCCCATATCTAGTCCTAAAAAACATGTGGGACCAATCTGAGGACAAATAACTTCCTATCTTGGTAGTAAAATCTCTTGACAAGCATAATGCAAAATAAGCTGGCAAGTCGATGAAAAATATGCCTTGGGGAATGGAAAAGTTTGGACAAGCATGAAGTGTAAGGATTAAGTTCTTAATGAAACCTATAGTGTTAATAGATGACTCATCTAATTGGACCACTCCTTTCTCTGGGGGCTAATATTTCAGTCCCAACTTATTAGCAATCTATTTGGGCATGACAAAACTACTTGCCCCACTATCTACTGTGCAATTATGGAACAAATTATCCCCTACTATCAAAGACACATAAAATTGAGGGGGTTTGACATCTTTACCTGATTGTTTATTGTTGTCATGAGGTGCATTTGTGAAAACAACTTTAACCTAATTTATTGGTGCATCATTTCAAACATTCAAATCAGATAAAGTAGAGTGTAACAAGTATTTTTGGCCTAGGATAGATAAAGAATCCCACATAGACATTGATACATTCATTTTATTCATACTCTCAATAATATTATAAGGTGCAACAATGTTTACCTTCTAATGAGTCCTTACAATAGCAGGGTCTTCTTGTAAGTGGGGTTGCTCCTTGATAGCACCTTGTGTACTCCTTTATAGTATGTGTGGTATTTGATATGTGGATAGTCCAAAAACTTCCCTTCCTTTATTTGTTGATTGTTCAATCTCAAAAGCCCTCTTTTTGGCTCTTGTATTAGCTACAATTGGAGACTCATCCCTATTTACTCCACAAAATTATTCTCCTTTCCAATTCAAGAGAGTTGTATCACTTGGAGGGAGATTTTGTTGTTGTGGAGACTCCTCATTAGCCATGCTTTTCTCATTTGAGAAATTCTACACCATCAATGCTTGATTGATTACCCCATTTGAACATGTAGCTTGATTGTAGGGCTAATTGCATGGAAAACACCACTCATACTTAGCTACAAGGTTATTTTGAATAGGTATGAGATCCTTGGCTAAATTGATTCGAGCTATATTATATGCTTGAAAAAGGCCTTTGATTAAGATTTTTCCTTGCTCCTTGATTGTTACCCTAAAAAGGTTGTTTGTTAGCTTGGTACAACTGATTATGACCTTGGTTTTGAGGTTGATAAGGCTTAAAACCATGAAACTGTTGTTTCTTAATGCTAACCAACTCATTACCAAAAGTCTAAAGTAAATTTTCAATATTTTGAGCTGGTTGTTTTTAATCTCTTGAAACTCCCAAGATGGACCTAGAACAACAAATTTTTGACTAACAGTAGTTAGTAAAGGGGCTATTTGAGGTGTTGGAAAAGTCATGGGAGGTTGTATGTTAGGAAATATGGGCATGGGAGATCTAGGATCTATTCTTCCATCTTGTATGAGGTTGTTCTCACCTCTAATTTCTATATCATAGGCCTGTAGTAATGTATTCCCACCCATGGACTCTATCATAATAGTAATCTCACTATGTAACGACCTCAAAAAATCTAGAAAGGAATATTCAGGTGAGGGCCTAATATTCTGTGGAATTTTGTCCCAAGACTTCTGGAAGTAAAAATTAAAGTCTATCATATGTTCATGGGGAGCCCTCTTTATGGTAGTGAGCTACTCTACCAATGAAAAGTGATCCAAATTGTCTTCAAAATGTTTACAAAAAACTTCCCCAAGTTTTCCCCAAGTAGAGATTGAATTGATAACTAAAATCCTAAACCACTAAAGGGATTTCCCCTTAAAGGATGATTCTAACAATCTAATGGCTACATCTTCTTGTGTTATATGATTCACTAAACACAAGTTAGCTACATCTTTTATATATTCAACAGGTGTAGTTTGGTCTTCTCCAGTGAAAAAAGGGATACTCTTAAGAGAAACAACTGGGATATCATTATGTTGTGCCAAATTTAACATGAAACCCTCGTTAAAAGTTACAAAGGGTTGATTCCTAGCCATTGGTGCAACAAAAAATTGAACTCTTACAGTATGTGAAAAAAATCTTATTGAGGGAGTAGACTGAGTTTTTCTTAATAAAGCAGAAGCTCATTTTTTTGCTCTACCTCATCTTTTGGGTGGGAACAACTGTAGGTATTTAAAAGGTCCTAAGCTTCTGGTTTGTATCATTTTCATAAAAGTAACACAACATTGCTTTTCCTATTTTATCCACACTTAGAGTCATCAGATATGTTGTTCCTAACCTATAAAAAGGATTGAAATTCACTGGCCACATATCAAGCCAACAAAAAATATGATTTTTCTTCTACATTCTTAAATTGACAATCCCACCGGGCATGCAAAAATTGTTCTCTTAAAGTTGCACCCTAGTTAAGCTACAAAACTTCGCACTTTAGAGAAACATGGAAACACTCTTAGGCTATGGGTCACCTAGAACTTGGAGTGAATCTCCAGATAAGGTTGTCTCCTAGTTGGTTATCACCTAAAGCTAATCTACTCTACTAATTTTACATGGAAAAGGGTAGAAATAAATACACAACTTAAAATTGAGAATTGAAAATAAGAGTGATTCACCAAACTAAAAAGGACTATTAAACTTAGAATTTCATACACTTTCCTGCAATAACATAAACTAAAGATGCACAACCTATTACTATATATCTTTATGTAATATTTTACAAAAAGGTCCAAGAACTCAAACTTCTAGTAGGAAGATATCTTCATACCTAAAAGTTATTTTTCACTTCAAGACACAAGTTGCAACCTGCATTGACACACTTTTTACATAAAGGTATCAAGAAAACATGAGAAAAAGTTAAAAGGAAATAATCAATACCTCAGAGATAACTTGATCAATCACTTAGGAACACACAATAATTTAGCAATTGCATCCAAGATTCTTAGTGTATTTCAAATCCAAAACTGAGATACAAAGAATGTTCCAATCTACCAAAGGACTGCAAAAGTCACTAAGTACCAAATGCCTAATAAGAATTAAATATAATGAGTCAACAATAGAGACTATATTCATTAAATCCCTCTAAAAACTAACCAAAAAAGGTTCTAGAAAATAGATTTGGGTCGGATGCCCCCAAAAATCCTAAAATATAGCAGCCAAATCTTCCTCAAAAAGGCTCCAAAGTGTGGAAAAAGTCAAGTTTGACCATGTCAAACATTAAGAACTCCCAAAATCAATCCAAGATGCTCCAAAAAGCATCAAAAAGGAAAAAAAAGCCCTCTATATGCTTGCAATATTTTTTCTAACTAAATCTAATATCCCCTATATGCTTGTAAAATCATAAAGACTCAACAACATCCATTCAAGGAATTTACAAAACATATACTTCATTTTTACATTAAAAATAATACTTTGATTAAAGTAATTTATACCAATAGCACTTAATCATGCACTTTTCATTTCATACTATCTAGAAAATAAAACAAGGTTCGACCATTGAGAAAAATCAGAAGTAAAAGACTAAGTCTTAAAGACTCCTGAATACATAGCATGGTGTATTGAAAACACAAGGCATAAGACTCAAAGTCTTATCCCACGGGTGTACATTACTCAACATGTATTCTTCTTTTTAAAAGAAGGTGAAAAAAACCTTAAAGCATCAACCTCTTTAGGGTTTCAAATCCCTAAACACAAAAGTGATGGTAAACATTGAAAGGCATTTCATTTTACCTTATCAAATTTTCTGGAAGGTTGGAGAGTGCAGACATAGGGTTTCAACCTAGAGCTTTCTACATACTAATGGAAAATCATAAGGCTTTACTGGTATTTTTCCTTGCAATTTCTATTGATTCTCTTAGAGAGTCACTAATAAGTTGCTTTAAAAAACAATACAAAATGATAATCTCCATTCTATTGCTAATTCTAGGTCTTCTTAGCTGTGACACTTGTAGCTTTTCTAATGCATTTTGTTGTGCTTCATTTTTTTGTTGATTTCTTATCCACTTGGCCACTATGGAGACCTCCATCTTGAGCTTTGAAAATAAATTTACATGTTTATTTTGGAGAACAATACCGAATAACTACTGGGTAAGCTTTCTGGAAACAACTTTGTCCTTTCATTTCTAGCTACATTCATGATTTTAAGATAAAACCCAAATGGGTCTTGTATTTTGAGAAGAAAAAACTTCTCCCCAAGCCACAACCATGAAATCATAAACTGAGCTTTGAAAAAATTGATGTAGTCTATATTTTTTCCTTTCAATTTCTGTGAAAGCAATGATGATTCGAGCTTCAACTGTAAGGAAAAATGATGAAAATGGTTATTTCTCCTATGTTTACATGCCTCTATACTCAGTATTTGTAGGCATGAATTCTTCATATTCCTTTTCTTTTGAGTTTTATAAGTCTCTTTTTGCATTTGTTTCCTCTTCACAAAACCCCAAAAGGGGTTTCAATATATGGTGAAAAAGATGTATTCTCCAGTAGATTTCATTCATTTATTTTAAATGGCCATGACCATATGTTGTTGTATAGGCACCAAAAGTTGTTTATGGGTCATCAAAACATGCGACTTTCATTCATTATTCTCTCTTGTACATTTTATTTCTCCTCTAGAATACGGGCATGGCTTGACCTTTCAACACTCTTGATTTTCCCTCATCCATTCACAATGTGAGGGCTTATTTTTAAAAGCTTCAAGGTTTATTCATTTTGTACCTATGAAGGGTTTTCCCTCAGAAATTTAGTTTTTTTATTCCTTGGTTGAGATTTTTGGTACTCTACAGGCTGTGACATCTTACTCATTTCTACAATTGATGTAATCTTTTCATTATGTTGCTCAGTGACTACCTTCAGATAGCTGTAAAATTTTCTTGTAAATTCTCAGGCAATGTACCCTATCCACATAAAGCATCATGTAATGTTTCTTGCTCCCTATTTTTATATTATTACTTACTATAGCATAGCTTTTTCCATATTTCATGAATTAAAACATAATGCTATTTATTTTCCATTGTAATGCCTCCATGCAATTGTGGCTTACTTTCCCTTATGTTGCACTATTGAAACCTATTCGATACACTTCCATTACCAATATTGAAATAAAACAAATGCATTAGATGGTTCCTATTACTATTGATGAGTTGATGTTCTAAATCACTTACATGGACCACTATTTCAATGTTATGAATGAATTCCAAAATTATGAATATGATCACCATTTTGCATACATCTTTAACTATTTTCAATGATATTGAGGTCTATGTATTTGATCCATACCAGTTCGATGCTATCATTGAGTTAAAGTACATTTTTCTTGTCTCAATGCATCTAAACAACTATATTATAGTTTACTTTTGATACTCAAAATACAAATATTTTAATGATGTGACTCTAAGTCCTCACTGTTTTTAGTTCACTTGACTCAATTAACCAAGGATAGTTCCTTAATGCTTATGTAAAGGCCACCGCATGATTTTTTGATCACTTAAATTAAAGAGCATTGATGGTTATCCTTCTGAAGGAAAAAGCCATTCCTTAGAACATTCTGATGCATTGATTTTCAACTCATTTATTGTAGTTTGGAACAACATGTTGGCATGCAAATTTGTACATGAACTTCATTTCACTTATCATTTATAGCTGCTCCCTTTTGATAACTAATTACAGCTTTCGATGTCTCACAAACATGATGGCTATCACAAATACATTTTTTATACCATGCTTTCATGGATCAACACATCAATGCATTTTCTATAATCTATTTTTGATACATGATATTGTATACATCCATAATGATTTTCTTGAGAAAGTATATGTCACCTATGATAGTGACTAAAATTTCATTATCACAGATGATGTGTTCCTGCTTGAGTGAACCATAAGGAGATAATTTACCTTTCTATGCCTCTTTAAAGCATAATAAGGCAACATTCTTGGCTCAACCCTCATGGGAGCCATATTTTATCTCACATGTTGCAATCATAGAAAACAACACAGTAACAAGGATTTCACCTATACCCGCACAAGAAGAAAACATGTTATATAAAAACAAACATATGATAGATGTGTTTGATTATGCTCTCGTGTTTTCTTGGACATATATGGTATTCTTGGATATTTGAATGTGCATGAGGATTATATTATAAGCTTATAGATGTATACACATATTTTGATTGGTGATCCTTCATTGCTCTAATAACACTTTAATTTTGGATGCAAGGAACCTAGGAGTAGCAAGGAGAGAAAGCAGGACAAGCAAGAGTGAATGGAGATGGTGTAGATCAAAACAACCAAGATTCATCATTTAGGCAATAATGGGCCCCCTTTCAATTTATGTGCGTTCTTTTCTTTTTGTATCTATAAATGTATAATGTTTTCCATTATATGCATTCATGCAGTTAGTCTAATGACTTGTGTGGGATATCATACATTTATATTATCAATAAAGATTACAATTTTGAAAAGATTGTGCATTTTCTCCTATGTTATATGCATCTACATAATACAATGTAGTAATGTAATTTTTTTATTTTCCTTTTATGCTCATGAATGTGACATAACAGAATAAAAATGTACCTTCCTTTCACTTGGAAAACAAAAACAACACTATTTGTTTGTGCTAGTAGAAAAAATAGGTAACAGGAACCTATAAGACCCCATGAAGATTTCCTTTTCCTATCCTACTAGAATTTCAAAGCAAAATGCATAGCCAGACTATCCCTTGAGAACTTTCCTCCACCCATGCTTGAACCTCTACCATGGTCTAAAGAAAACAACGTTGAACCTAAAACCCCTCCAATAAACCAAGACCCATCCATGCAAAATCCCTTACCTATTTCCTATAAAAGACCTATAGAAAACCGAACAAGTCATAACCCACCTCCTAAGAAATTTTATAAATCCAAAGAGAAGGTGGTTGACCAACCTCTCATGGTTTCTTTCGTTCTTCCCTCACAAGAAGAAAAGGAACCTATGGTTGAAAAACCTTCTCCTACACAAACACAACTTGGAAACCATAATAAAAGAAACAAAAATATTAGAAAGATTAGGCATAGACGTGCTATTGCTTGAAAGATGAATGATGAGAACAAAATTGAAAATAAAAATCAAAACTTTACAAAAGCAGTAAACGATAACCCTCCTCTCTTATCAGATAAAACAAAAGATACTTATCCAACACAACAAGAACCAACATCTTCTATGGATATTATCATTTCTCCTCCTATTGTGGTTAACTTGGATGATGATGAGGAAACAAATAAAATTGATGAGGAAGTGCATAAGGAGTTAAATTTTTTATTTTCCTCATCCACGAGCTTAAAAGATAACAACCTTGATGATCCTCATAAACCGAGCGATTCACCATGTGTTGAACTTGGCGATTCTCCTAGTACAACACTTTATGTTGTCCCTCTGGCTCGTAATCCACATTCTGGATATACTAAACAAGACTGGGATGTAGATGAACTACTAGACGATTGATTTGCATGTGCTTTACTAGTCGTTTATCTTTTATTTTTCTTTTGCTTACCTTTTTGTTTTCTTTTCTCTTTTTATTGCATGTGTGTAATGTGATCCCTGGTGATGTTTTATTTGATGTTTCTCTCTATATGTGCATTCCTCTATTTGTATCTTCATTCTTCTATATGTCGTGCACCTTTTCCTTTTCATTAATCTTTTATCTTTTCTTTTCATTTTCCTTTTGTCTTATTTTTTCCTTTTGGGGATCATCTAAGGCATTGAGACATTTGTGTCTCCTTCATGTTGACCCAAAACCTTTCTCTTTTTTTCTCTCACCTTTTCTTGTTCATTTTCCTTGTGTTTTCCTTTTGGGAATGATGCAAGGCATCGAGAAACCCTATGTCTCTTCTAGGATTTTCTTTGTTTTCACTCTCTTTGTGTCATTCTTCCATATCCTATCTCTTTGTTATCATTGCAACAAAGAAAAATACTAACCCCAAATCCATAGATCCCTTGTGTGTTCTGGGGAGCAATCCTCTTTCCCTTTTCATCTTTTGGGTACTGTTGATGCCAAAATTTGACTAGATAATAGTGCCTTTATGGGAAACTCAGTTCAAGGGGGACCCCTTTGCGCCAAACTGAGTGACCTCTGGATTTTAAAGAAGTCGGCTTCTTCTATATAATTGGTTTTGGAAAGGGAAAAGGAAACAGATATAATGAAACAAATATTAATCTAAGGCGATGCGCCAAAGCTTTCTGATAGGCACGATAAATCATAGACTCAAGGGCCTGAATATTATTGTTATGCTCCAAAACACCGGAAGCTTAAAGCAATAGCATAAACAATTCATTTAATTGACATAAAACAGTATCGCATACATTCTTACTGCTAAGAAGAGTCATTAAGACATGATTTAGACCAGCAAGTTTGCATTCAATATATAGAAGTCTCCTCAAATGAAATGCCTAAGACAGTAAGAAGCACAGTTCACAGTTTAATCAAGACATGAAAAACAGAAAGGCCGAATAATAGGCACAGTCTGAAATTTTCTTGCGAATAAACATGCAAAAGAGGCCTGGTGTCTCTTGCTTAAAACCAGTATTCTTTCTAAAAATCTTGGACCTTTCTTTCCTCAACAGAGAGAGTATATATAGCTGGAGAGCAAAATCCCACCGCCTGGAGAGTTGTAACAGAAAGATTCCACAATCTCCTGTAATGATGCCCGAATAAGAATATTCCCAATGCCGTTATGAGAGCAGCCAATCAGAGCACCGCATCCAGCCGATCAGTTACAGGCGTGCCCTTTGATGATGGCAGTGGTCCTAACCATGCTTTGAAACGACAAGTGCCGCCCACCGCTTTAGAGAACCATGACAAGTAGCACCCAATAACACCATTCCGCTCGGCCATGTCTTAGCTTGCTTTGATAATTAATGTAAGGCACATGGCAGCAAATCGGGGCCCAAATGAAAACTCCTCCCCCATCAACCGAGAGCTTGCGGAGGAATGACACGTGTTCAGGGGACTGAAGTCACTTTGAAAATGGAGAAAGGCCGTATGAACCGGGTGGTGAATGACGTGTGGCCGCGTTTCGCAACCCGGGGTGCTCTCAGCCCGGTCGCTATTTAAAAACTGCGCACCGCTGACACGTGGGCGAAAGTAGGTCCCGCCAGAAAATAAAGAAGGCCAAATAGAAGTCTTTCGCAGCCCGACATAGCATATTCTGTCCTTGCTAGGAAAGTTTGCGATACATCACCACGTACAAAGATGTGGGCTCCTCGATGAAACCTAGGAGCATCAGACCTTTATGAAAGGCTTAGCAACCCGAATGAAACACAAGGCAAAGAAAAACCCCCGCAGGTGAGACACGTGGGTGCCCAGCGCAGCATTTCAGGAGCCGAAAGGGGTTTTTCCCGCCGAAGTTGTGAAGTGAGGAATGTGCAAAGGGAAAGACCAGAACCTGCCGGGAAGCCGAAGAAACGCGGAGACGCACAGGCCAGCGCACGAACATGTGCAAAAAATGGGACCCAAAGGGAGCTGCTGAATCATCATTTCAACAGCTTTTGGCGACTAACAGGGGCGTTTCGGATAAGGAACAGAGAACCCAAAAAATCTCTGGTTCTACCGACCAGAGCCTTCATCTATAGGGCGAATGGAGTTAGAGCTTTGAAAGTGCAGCCTGCAAAGACACCCATTCATTTTCGGATGGCTTTGCCATACTGCGCAAATTCTCTTGTGCCCCACGGAGATCAATAGCTTCCTTATGAGGCAGCACCTCTGGGAGGCCAGCGCCTGCTTGGATATGGAAAAGTAGCTAAGAGAGTGGAAGAATGATCGCCTCGATATCTGCTGCTGTTGGGGGGCTGCCAAATTCCTTGAATGCCTCTGGATCATTCTCTTTCTGTTTAATAACCTCCATAATCTGCGCAGCCGTGGCAATAGTGCCATCCTCAAGGAATGGAGACGACAATCCCAGCCTGCCCAACTCAGAGAAACTCCCTCGAATGCCATCCAACGCTTTGTTTAGAAAAGCCGCTGCTACCTTAGTACGCTGGAAAGCGGAGTGGCAATGAATGAATCTATTTGTCGTTTGAGCTGCGGTGTCCCGATCTTAAATACCCGCCCCGGCAAGGATCTCGTCTGAGACCGAGTATAGCTTATTTAGCAAGTCCCTTGCCTCGGGCACCCTTTCCAAGATGAAACGCGAGAATTTTTCTATTGTGTCATGGGCCTCCTGATTGAGTTTTAATGCCTTGTCGATGAACCGGAGTGTAGGCTACAGATTTAGGCAGAAGGATTTGATTTTCTCCCAGTGAGAAATGTATAATTGTCTGACTAGTAAGATGATATCAGGTTGGGTAGGGGCTGGTAACAGGGAGGACTTGAGCAAAGAAATATTCGCGTCTCTTGAAATGAGGGCCTCGGCGAATTCTTCCTTCTTCTTTTTTTCGGATGCCAACTGCTCTGCATAGCTGTTCATTTATTTGTTCCAAGTTTGTTCAGCTCTGGAGTGGTTAGCCGATTGCTCTTCTAATGAAGCTTTTATCTCTCAGAGCTCCTCTTCTAGCTTGGTCTTTGTCTCTCGGAGCTCCTCTTGCAGTTTGGTCGTCAAACCTTTGAATTCGGCCTCTTTTTCTTGTACCTTTTGCTGATACTGCTCCTGTAGGCGCTCCATCTCCTCACCTTTCTCTGCCAGCTTCTGGCTGTACTCAAGGCGAAAACGTTGAAGCTCCTCCTCTATCGACCATAGGCTCTATTGCGCCGCTTGGTTTTGATTTTGCAATTCTTTTAATACGGCTGGGTCGGCTACTTGGGCCTTTGCAATTTTGCCCTGAAGCCTGTTTCTCTCATTCTCTGCTGTTAGCGCCCTTTCTGTCATTCGGGCTATATCCGCCTCTAGGGATTTTTCCTTTGCCTCTAGAAAGCTCACCCTGTCCTTGGCTGCCTTGAGCTGTTCATCCTTCTTCTTCAACTGGTGACCAGTCTTTAGGAAATCAGAAGTGACCACCCGTTGTGTCTCCTCCATGATTTCGACTTTATCTTGTGGCTGGGCTACCTTCATGTCCAGTCCGATAGCATAAATTTCATAGTCCTCTAGTTGCATTTCTCCCTAGGTCTTGTTTATCCTTGGGTACATAGTTGCAAACTTTAATTCTTGGCGGGCCTCGTCATACGAAGCCTGTACTCTTGGCTCGGTGGGGGCATTGTCATCCTTTGCCCTTTGTCGCCTCATTCTATTTGCGCGCGCTTCCTTCCCACAATCTATCTGTGCAATGAACTCAGCTGGTGATGAAACCAGCCCACCTGCGAAAGGAACACTGGAAGGCAGGGCGTAGGGATAGGTAACTTTCATAGGCGCACGCATTTGTTTCTTCTAGAGGGTGACGGTTTGTAGAGAAAAGTGTGGCACGTTCCATAGCTTAGCCTGGGGGTTATCAGCAGGGCTAGACATTTGCAACAGCTGAACCAGAGATTCAGTCGTAAGGCCTGTTGGCCGAGGAAAAAGAGTCGCTGTCTGGGGCTCGGTTCATTGCAATGGGAAGGGATCTGTGAGCATCTCGGAAAAAGAGTGAGGGCCAATGGGAGAAATATTTTTGGAAAGCGAGGTGAGGAAGGTCTGGGTGGTAGCAGTAGGCGTTAGCATGCTCGGAGGGGTAATTATAAATGGTTGGGCTTGCGAATATTGGGAAAATCCCCCGGAATAAGCTGGACCGGAAGCAGAGGGTGGAGGGCACGGACTAATGTAGGAGTTGCCAATTAAGCAAGGACGGACGTGAAAGAATGAGATGTAAGAGAGGAAGGAGCGAAAAGTACCTGCTGACTGGTCGGCGGTGGCGTCAGGATCATTCGAGAATCGCCCGCAACTTCTGGCATTTGACTAGTAGCGGGTGCCTCCCCTTCGGCTGGTTCATGTGAAACTGTCCCAACAGCACTTTCCGTGCGTTGCCTCTTCGCGGGGGGACACTCACTAACCTTGGCAATCGGATCCTTCTGCTGGGGCACTAGCCTGACCGGTTTAGCAGCCCATGTGCGCGTAAGCGAGCCCCTTGATATGTTAAAGTGCACATTAGTGCCCACATAGGCGGCATGCCCGGGGACATCGCCTTCCTGCGCTGATATCGTTGTTTCTTCCTCCTACTCATCGGAGCCTTCTGCTTCGCTTTTGTTGGCACTGGAGATCAGGCTGGGATGGCCTTCATCCTAGTACCTTTCAAACTCCTGGTCATCCTTCAATTGATTATAAGGAGCTTTCAACTGCCCTATTTCCTGGCGGTATCTCCAGAAAGCTTTTATTTTTTCATCGCTCCATTCCTCATCCACTTTCAACTTGTTATGCATGCTTCGCTCTATCGAAAGGTTGTCCCTAGCCACGGCCACTGGAAAATAGAACTTGTGCCATGGGCCCCTGGTATCTGGCGTAGGGATTTGTGCTAATTCAACCAGATCTTCATCTTTATCAGTCCGGTTATTTCACCGCTTCTCCCAGTATGGTCGGGGAATATGTGTAACTCTCATATGCGGCTCAGGCAGGTCATTGAAAGGGTTGTAATCCCACTTATCATTTACTAGTACCAACCCCAGGTGTGCCAGCTTGTCCCCTAGTAGCTCATGCGATCATTTTTTGACAAGCGTTATTGATTTAAAACTCTTTAAGCAAGTGAAGAATCCTTTCCTCTTGACACTTTCACTACTACAGAACATGAAATCAATGATGCATACCTACCGGTAAACCTCCAGCGCGAGCACTCTATCTGTGATGCAAGCCAGGAGTAGGAAAGGCCTACCAATAAAGCCCTCATTCGGAGGATCGTGAAATCCTTGCCCAAGAACCAGTCGCAAGCGGGGGTGTAGCCTTGCAGAAATCCAGTCGGCTCAGTGTTAAGCCAGACGATATCACCCTCTCCGATCAAATCATTCAGGACCGGGGCTATGAAATAATCCACGAAGGCATAGTAGTCATATGTTGCGGAAAGGTAGGGTGTCCATGTAGATACCGGCTTTCTTTTGTTCTGCTCATCAAAAATTGATAGTGGGATAAATCGGGCGAAGAAATCTGGATTCTGATGCAGGAACATGTGGACCAGGTAGGAAAGAAATCTAAATTTCTCCTTCGCCTGATAATTCTCTATTTGCTGTATCATTTCTTCGACCATGAACTGAGTAAAATCATACCAGAAATGTTCACGCTGCCTGCGAAACTGCATCGCCGGGCCTAGCTGAAAAGCCTCAATCTTTTCATCAGAATCACGGCCGCAAACAAATGCCAGCATGGAGATGGGGTCCTGAAGGTCATCGCGGAATGAACCACGCGATAATGAGATACTCGGTGCCTTAGCAGAGGTGACACCCTTCTTATTAGTTTCCTCTAGCAAGAACTCGGAGCTGATTTTCATCTTTTTCCATATTTTTTCCCCTTTGCTTGGGCGGAAATGCTCGATATTCTCATTTCTCCTCTTGTGATCAAGGATGCATAACATATGTCAGATGGCTTCTGGGCTGATATGAACTCTTAAATTGCGACCTTCAATGCAGTGGGTTTTTGGATTATAGCGTTGAACAGCTGCGTCGACCACCTCCGGGCAATAGTGCACCAATGGGACCATGTGTTGTGGAAGACCGCTAAGCCAGACTCTGTTTGCCATGGCTTGGTCTGCCTTTGACGCTGATAACCTTGCACAAGCCCCCTCTCTCAGAGATTTAGGGTTCTTGGCAAGCTTTGGGTCGTAGATATTAGCCCACTTTTCTCTAACCCTTTTCGGGTTATTCCACTCTTTGGGCCTTTCCAGCTCCTCTGTGTTTGCTCTTCTTGTCTTTGCGGGTATACTTGGAGTTGCGTATGCTACGTCATCGAACACATATACCTCATCCGAGGAACGAATAGCCACAAACAGGTCCTGGCTGATCTCTTCCTGCGTTGGCTGGGCTAAAGATTTTGACATTTTTCTTTGCGGCATAACTTGTGATCTCCCTGGGCTTTGAATACGCTTGCACTGGAAATACAGACAGAAAACACTTCGCACACTCCTTAGCTTTTTGGAAAAAGACTTAGGAACAATAAGCATTTCCATGCAATAATAACAACTTTCCTCAAGGTGGTAGGTGAGCGCGAGCCCTTGCATTTAATTCGGCATGTACCGTTAACTCCACAACTCGTGCAAGATGAGCTGATTTCTTTTTTTGAGGTGGCTGGATTTCATCATTGCTTTTAGAAGATCGTGTGATACGCCCTGATTTCCTTGGAAATTGAGCTTGCAACTGGCCTCCTCGCGTTGTGCTAGCATGTACCGGTAATTAATATCCCTGGCCAGAATGATTATGCCAAGCAAACGATCACCGCCTGAAAGAGATACGAATATCGCCTCGGGTTCTGGGATGTGCTTGAGATTTGACACCATAGCATACGGCCATATGTCCCTTCATCAACAAGTGCCACCTTTTTAAAGCTCAATTAATTAACTTGATTTAATTAAGCATGCCTTGAACCGTGCTACCATGCATGTACTAGCCCAAAACGTGAACAAACGCAGACTCGGCCCTTGAGATTGCGACCAATATACATCACGTTGCTTATGGGCGGATTGGCATATGTCTTGTCAATTTTCTATAAATAGGCCAGTAGATAGCGAACATACGCACTTTGCGTCGAGAAGTGATAGGCAAGTAGAATACTGCTAAGCAAGTCTTTTCATAGGTTAGGTGGTAAGCAGCTTTCGGCATACTCAACAAATTTAGGAATAGTTCTAGGAGAGATGGATACTCCCATTCGCCTAACCTCCTTCAAATCACAGATGACATTCATAGGTGAAATCTCCACTAGGAGGCTTAAGAGAATGACGAAGAACAAGCACTCGCTGGTTCTGGTAGCCATCAAGTGGGTTCTCGGCAAGGACTGTGTCGAATATGAAGACAAGCATCGGGTGAACACTGATGTGTGCTCACACTTTGTAGCGTCTATGCTAGACATTTGTGTCCCCCGACCTCTTATCTTGAAATTGGTCAAGGAGATCTTTCTGAAGAAGTACCTGAACGGGCTTGGCGAGGTTGTCACACACGTCGCGTATGGAATCGGCCTGCCATCAGCCAGCGACCTACGTCACTATATTGAAGAAGAAGCTGTCGTGGCTTGGCTACCATTCCTTAGCGGATTCCGCCTGCAGACCCGTGGTCAGCATCAGCAAAGGGTTACCCAGGCTCTTCAGTTCCTGTTCAGGAGCTACAACGTGATACCATTCTATGACGTAGAATGGTATACTGACTTCAGGAACCTGGTGTACCCACCACCGACGACAGTTGAGCTTCAAGATGCTGCCAGTGCCGCCGAGGAGCCTGTTGACGAGGAAGAAGCAGACGCTGTCTTGAATGCGTTCGGTTGCTGCTAGCCACTCCTGCGGACAATGATCCCCTTGCCTTGGTGTTTGTTGATGTAACCCCCCTGCTCCATATAGGCCTGATAAAAGGCCATCAAGTGTATATATGCTCTAATACCTTGTATATTTTGAAAATCGGCATTCATGCCGTTTTGTAACCCAGAAACATATATATATAAATATATACGTCTCTCGTTTTAAAGGAAAACTAAGCTCCCTTTGTTTTTGTGTTTAATTTTTCTGGGTTTGCAAATTTTCATGTCTTTTCTCCGTTTACGAGCATACTTTTGCGTTTTAAGAAACTCCGGTGCTTTACCCATTAATAATGATAAGCGAATGCGTAGCAAATCAATTGGTTTAGCAAAAGGATAGGCCAAAAATAGGAAAGGAAAAAGAAAAAGCGTTATTTACAACTGTACAGGGTAGGGCTTGACGCTTAATGGAACAATTTAAGGTGAATCCCATTAACCGGGATTCCTAAAGGCTCCTGTTCCATATTTTCCAGCTCGAAGGCATTGTGTTGCATGCACCGAATGATTTTAAAGGGTCCTTCCCATAGGCTATCGAACTTACCATGTTGACCTGGCTTCGCAGCCCTGCTGTCGTATTTTAGCACTAAATCCCTACTTTTTAGGCCTTGGTCGGAAGCCTTTTTGTCAAACCACCGTTTGACCACCTGTTGACGGCCTGTCATGGCCTTTAGGGAATTCTCCCTTTTTTCTTGTACTTCTAATAGTTTGGCAAGCCGAACTTCCATGGCATCATTTTGTTCTATCTCAAGAGATTTCAACAATTGTATCGCTGGAATCTCCATAGAGATAGGTAGCAGCGCCTCTTTCCCATATACTAGCTCATAGGGCGAAGTCTTGAGGACTTGTTTAGGAGTTATGCGGTTGGCCCAGAGTGCTTTTCGGAGATTTTTATGCCATTCCCTCTGGTGTTCTGAGCCAACCTTTTTGAGGAGTCGGACTAAAATTTTGTTTGTTGACTCGGCTAGGCCATTTCCCTGTGGATAGTAATTTGATGATGTTTTAAGGAATATGCCATTTTTTAATGCAAAGTGACATACCTTTGTGCCTACAAATGCTCTAGCATTGTCCGAAATGATTGTCTTCGGAGGGCCAAACCTTGTCACCAGAGCCTCGAGGAAATCCACAATCTCTGCCTCTGTTGCCTCTTTAAGGGGAACAGCCTCAGCCCACCTTGTGAAGTAGTCTGTAGCTGTTAAAATCCATTTATGTTCGGAGCTGGAAACCAGGTTGATCATTCCGATAAAGTCCAAGCCCCATTTTGCAAATGGTTCATCCGCCACGATAGGTTTGAGGGGCATCACTGAATTCTTCCTTCTGTCGGAGAATAACTGACATTTTTTGCAAGTCTTTACCAGAAATTAGGAATCATTGAAAAGAGTAGGCCAGTAATATCCAGCCCGTAGGACCTTGATGGCAGTAGTTTTAGCGGAGAAATGTCCTCCTTTGTCGCTATTGTGAAATGTGTCGAGGATCCTCTACGCCTCCCCTGAAGTAACACATCGTAGCAGCACACCATTAAAATTCCTTTTGAAAAGGACTCCTTCTATCAGTGTGTATCCGCAATTCTGGAGCCAGTAATACCTTCTATCTGGGATGAGAGGCCTGGCGGATACTTTTCGGTTCACATGAAGTTCATTCTATCTTTCAGCCAATCATCCTCCGATCCTGATCCATTTATCAAGACAAGTTCTGACTGTTCCTCTTTAGCGGGCATCTCCCCTTCCTGTGTCATATACTCACACAGACCTCTGCCTTTAATAGTCCTGGTGGGCCTAACCTCAATGTCATATTCCAGGATCTTGGTGATCCAATTAGCCCTTTTTTCTGTGATTTCTCCCTCCATGATGTATTCCCACATGCTAGAATGTGCGACATATACCAGGACTTTGCTACAGGAAATTAGATGGCGGAACTTTTTAAGCCCCTTTACTATTGCGAAAGCCTGTCTTTCAACGAAGTTATAATTCACCTCATATTCCTTTAAGGTTCGGGAATAGAACGCAACTGGATACTCTCCCTTTCCTTCTCTATCCTTTTGAGTCAGAACAGTAGCGATATTGGACTTGCTACTGAAAGCATACATTATAAAATCTTTATGTTGATCTGGATTGATTAACACTGGGGCTGAGGAGATTGCTTCCTTGACCCTTTCAAATGCCTCCCGAGCTTCTGTTGTCCATTTGAAAGCTTGATCCTTTTTCAGCATTAGAGTGATCGGCCTAATTATTCCCACAAAATCGGAAATAAATTTACTGACGAAATTTACTTTGCCCAGGAAGGATTGGACACCTTTCTTATTTACCAGGAGAGGAAGCTCCTTTATAGCCCTTACTCGTTCTGGGTCAATTGAAATACCTTCCTTCGAAACAACATGTCCTAACAGCTTACCCTGAGGTACTCTAAACACACATTTCCTCGGATTTAAGGAAATCCCGAACTCCTGGCACTTTTGAAAAACCAACTCCAAATGATCAAAATGATCATCTTTAGACTTAGAGAACACAGTAAGATCATCCAAATAGATTAGGATAATCTTATTGATCAGTTCGCTAAATGCAACATCCATAGCTCTCTGGAAAGTTTCCCCTGCATTAGATAAACCGAAAGACATTTTAGCATATGCAAATGTCCCCCACTTGGTGGTGAACGTAGTCTTGTGCTGATCTTCCTCTCTTACTCGAATCTGGTTATAGCCAGAGAAGCCATCCAGTAGAGAGAACATTTCCGATCCCGCAACAGTTTGGAGGATTGATTCCATAGAAGGCAACAGATAGTGGTCTTTTAGAGATGCTCTGTTCAGGTCTCAGAAATCCACACATAGGCAGATATCACCATTCTTCTTCCGCACTGGCACTAGGTTTGATACCCAAGTACTATGTTTGATTGGGAAGACTATGCGTGACTCAATGAGCTTGGTTAGCTCTTGTGCCATCAAGGCTTCAACTTTAGGGTTGATTGGCCGCTGCTTTTATCGGACTGGTTTCACACCTTCTGTTAGCTCAATAGTATGTTGGATGATGTCAGGATCATAACCTTCCAGATCATCGTAAGACCAGGCCACAACTCCATATTTTCTGCAGAGACTGATAAGCCTTTCTCTATCCTTTTGGGAGACATCTTTTTCAACCTCAAGGTTCCTGTTATCAGAAACCCGAAGGTTTTCATAATCACCTTTTTCTGCCACAAATTTTTGCTTATCATTTCGGGCGTCACTACAATCGAATTTTTTTTCGAGAGTAACCAATCCTTTCGAAAGCTTATTTGACTTTAGCTGCATAATTTGTCCTTCATAGGCCTCGACGATCTTTGGTTGGAGTTGATCGGCAAATTCTCCTGAGTGTTGAATAAACAAGGCGATGTGTTCATCGCTCTCAAAGACTTGCCAACTTTGGTCATTGTCGGGTATTGCTGGTCTAACCAGCACTCATACTGAATATTTGTTCCGAAGAAAGTCGGAGACATGATCAAACTGAGCACCGATTACCACCATGCGATCTGCATCGCCATTCTGCACTCGGGGAATGGTCAGGATGTTGAAAGCTTCAAAACTTTCTACAAGGTCCCAGATTCGATGCCGATAGGATCTCATGTGGATATTCTTTGCTGCTGAGATTCCTCGGACCTGATTAACTACCAGTTCTGAATCTTTGAATATAATCAATTGCTTGATACCCATTCGTTCCGCTAGGCTTAGGCCTTGGACTAGCCCCTCATATTTAGCCTCATTATTTGAACAAGAAAATTGGAATCGGAAGGACCTCAACAACTTTTCATTCTGTGGGGATATTAGACATATCCCTGCTCCAGCTCTAACTTTTCTCCTTGCTCCGTCAAAATACAATGTCCACAGCTCACTTGCTTGGTCATCGTCGGGTTCTTTGACGACCTTCGGAAGAACTTGGTCTTCATCATATATCACATATGTGCCTAATCCAGTAGCATGATAATTTCCGAAGGGATCATTGTTTATATGTTCACTCAACAGAGCATCTTCGTTATCACTTCGGTCTCCGTTGACCTTCTCCTCCTCTAGCAGTTCGACATTGTACATGTCTTGCTTGGTGATGGAGGTATGTGCGGCTTCAAAGTTAATCAGGGCCTCATTCGCCACATGTTCAGAATGCAGAGCCTCCAATTCTATCTTCATCTTCGCACCATGCTTGGTTCTAAGTATTAGATGTGACCAATCTAAAGACAAATAGCCACCCACTTTTGAAGTAAACTCTCGAGAAAGGCAAAGACCAAACATTGGCGGAACATCTATCACTGTATCTTGCGGGACCGTGATACTCAGGTAGGCAAATAGAGTCAACGGAAGTGCTTTGATGACGCCCACAGTATCAACTTTATTTCCATCTAGCTGCATCACCCCTTTCTTCATAGGTTCGTAGCTGAGTCCCAAGGCTTCGGCTATCAGTTTCGGCATAACTGTTGTACTAGCGCCAGAATCAATCATAGCGTTGTGTAATAGCTTCTCTCCTATAATGAGGGTCAAGAAGAAGGGTTGAGGTTTTGGCCTACCTCCGCCTTCCGCATTGGATTCCTTTGCTTTTTTTGCGAGAACCTCAGTTGGTGACATTTGATAAACCGCCTCGGTACCGGCCGAAGGCTCAGTTAGTGTTGGGTCCATCTGTTGCTGAAGCGCCTTTTGGAGTATGGTTTTCTATTCTGGGATAGCTAGAATGTCCCATAAAGACACATTAGCGGGTGATTTCTTCAACTGCTCCACCACATTAAGAGGTGAGGAGCTCAGAGATTTCTGCTCCCTTGCTTTTGTTATAACAATTTCCTTCCGCGGTTGAGAAGACAAAGAGACGGTCGGATTGCTAGGAATTTGGTCCGAAACGTCTTTGCATTGCGGACTGTCCGAAAGTGAAACAACGGCCTCACCAGTGAATCTTCTCTTGGAGCACGTGTTATAGTCAGACTTTACCCGCGGCGTTTCGGCTGTGGACGTGTCATTAGCAAACACCATTTCCTCATCTTCCATCCATGAGAAGAGGGCATGATCAGGAACAATGTCAGACTCTTGCTCTAGGGACATTCCTTGTATTTGCGTGGTAAGGACCACCTTCTCCATTGCCAGGGCATATCTGTATTCTTCGTTCTCTGTCGCAATACCTTGACTACGTTGCTCTGCTATCCTTTGTTGTAAGTTGCCACGCGGAAAATTTTGGGGCATATGCGCATCGTTGCAAGGGAAGCACCATGGATTGATGTCATCAATAAGATTGTTTTGTCCCGCCGTTAATTCCCTGCTAGAGCTCGGCGACGCCCCTGCCAGCGGTGTAGGCACCGAAACTATTTGGTTCATAGCTGCCGTTGGTGAATTAGTGCGATGCGCATTCTGATATTGATTTTGCTGATAGGTAGGCCGCCCACTTGATAGTTCTGATATGCAGGCTGCCGAGGCATTGCTTGGTTCCGCTTGAGAGTTGTTATATCATTTGCCATAGTCTGCAACATCTCCCTGAGGTCGCCTATCTCATTCTTGGGAGAACCCAATGTATAAGCCAAGTTTTCAGGAGCGGCTGTATATGAGTACGCTGAATGGGGAGTCGCTGGCGCACTGGTCGATGCCACCTCTTGTGCTATGTTCGATATCTCAGGAAATATCGGCATAACAAGTCGAGGAGGCAATTTCCCGCAGTCTATCAAGTGATTTTCTGCTTTGATAGCGGTGGCATATGCATCTGGTAAAGTGGCCCCTCCCAGAGACTTGATCATCATAGAAATGTCGGGATTGATGGACTTCAGATAGAACATGAACGCCAATTCTGGAGTCGGGCGGATAGTCACAGGAATCCTCCGCCAACTTGAGTGAAATCGGGCATTGAAGTCCGTCAGAGCCTCCTGGGGTGCTCGTTTGATGACGGATAACTGATAATATAGCGAAGAACGGTCTCCGTCATTTGAAAACCTTTCATAGAATGGATCTCCGACGTCATCCCAAGTGCGAATGCTATTAGGAGTCAGTGTTCGGTACCACTCCAGGGCTTTGCCTTTGAAGGACGCAGCAAAGAGCCTCAGGGCTACATTCTGCGCTATGATACCATGTACCAGGCATACATCCGCTACATCCTGCAAATGCTCTGCTGGCATTTTTGTGTTATCTCCGGTGAATTTGGGAAGAGCTTTCAGGGCCGAAACCGGAATGGCGCCCCAAATAGCAGGTGCTACCGGAGCTACCAGGGGGCTTCCAGCATCCCATGCTACATAATTTCTGTTCGCGGCCGGCAACATGGTGAGAGGAAAGGGTGGTGGGAATGGAACGGTTACTAACTGATTTGCGGCCTGGACTGTCCCTAATGGAGGCACTAGTGAACCTGGGTTATTTTCAGTTTGGGACCTAGTTACAAGCCGATGGCTCATACACCCTTTTAGAAGATGATTTCATTAGCTTGGGTCCCACCGGACATGCCAGAAAAAAGGACAAACTATTGACGCCAAAATTTGACTAGATAACAGTGCCTTTATGGGAAAATCAGTTCAAGGGGGACCCCTTTGCGCCAAACTGAGTGACCTCTGGATTTTAAAGAAGCCGGCTTCTTCTATATAATTGGTTTTGGAAAGGGAAAAGGAAACAGATATAATGAAACAAATATTAATCTAAGGCGATGTGCCAAAGCTTTCTGATAGGCACGATAAATCATAGACTCAAGGGCCTGAATGTTATTGTTATGTTCCAAAACACCGGAATCTTAAAGCAATAGCATAAACAATTCATTTAATTGACATAAAACAGTATCGCATACATTCTTACTGCTAAGAAGAGTCATTAAGACATGATTTAGACCAGCAAGTTTGCATTCAATATATAGAAGTCTCCTCAAATGAAATGCCTAAGACAATAAGAAGCACAGTTCACAGTTTAATCAAGACATGAAAAACAGAAAGGCCGAACAATAGGCACAGTCTAAAATTTTCTTGCGAATAAACATGCAAAAGAGGCCTGGTGTCTCTTGCTAAAACCAGTATTCTTTCTAAAAATCTTGGACCTTTCTCTCCTCAACAGAGAGAGTATATATAGCCGGAGAGCAAAATCCCACCGCCTGGAGAGTTGTAACAGAAAGATTCCACAATCTCCCGTAATGATGCCCAAATAAGAATATTCCCAATGCCGTTATGAGAGCAGCCAATCAGAGCACCGTATCCAGCCGATCAGTTACAGGTGTGCCCTTTGATGATGGCAGTGGTCTCAACCATGCTTTGAAACGACAAGTGTCGCCCACCGCTTTAGAGAACCATGACGAGCAACACCCAATAACACCATTCCGCTCAGCCATCTCTTAGCTTGCTTTGATAATTAATGTAAGGCACGTGGCAGCAAATCGCGGCCCGAATGAAAACTCCTCCCCCATCAACTGAGAGCTTGCAGAGGAATGACACATGTTCAGGGGACTGAAGTCACTTTGAAAATGGAGAAAGGCCGTATGAACCGGGTGGTGAAAGACGCATGGCCGCGTTTCGCAACCCAGGGTGCTCTCAGCCCGGTCGCTATTTAAAAACTGCGCACCGCTGACACGTGGGCGAAGGTAGGTCCCACCAGAAAATAAAGAAGGCCAAAGAGAAGTCTTTCGTAGCTCGACGCAACATATTCTGTCCTTGCTAGGAAAGTTTGTGATACATCACCACGTACAAAGATGTGGGCCCCTCGATGAAACCTAGGAGCATCGGACCTTTATGAAAGGCTTAGCAACCCGAATGAAACACAAGGCAAAGAAAAACCCCCGCAGGCGAGACACGTGGGTGCCCAGCGCAGCATTTCAGGAGCCGAAAGGGGTTTTTCTCGCCGAAGTTGCGAAGCAAAGAATGTGCAAAGGGAAAGACCAGAACCTGCCAGGAAGCCGAAGAAACGCGGAGACGCACAGGCCAGCGCACGAACATGTGCAAAAAATGGGACCCGAAGGGAGCTGCTGAATCATTATTTCAACAGGTACTTTAAAGTAATTTTTCACAATATGGTGTTAGAAATTTCTTTAAAGTAGGGGCATACATTGGAATTATTTTGATTACATTTTTCCTTGTTTCTATGTTCCTTGATGCGATTTTCTTGTTTCATGTAATGTGTTTTCCTCTTTATGGAAACATTAGGAGTGATTTCCTTCAAGAGCATGAATTATCTTAACATATTATATTCCCCTTAGTAGTGATGCGATATACTATGTGTTGAACTCAGGGAACACTAAGAGGAGGGGTGAATTAGTATTCATCAAGATTTAAACTTTAATTATGATCATAAACCACTTACAACACATAAAAAGAAATAAAGATGCAAACACATGAACAAGATAATAAAAAGGACCATAACACCAAATTTTTTTTATGTGGAAACCCTATTAGTGGAAAAACCATGGTGGAGATTAATCCACAATTTATACTCTATTAAAAGTATGAAGAAAAGGGAATGCACATGCATTCGGGCACACTGCCTAGAGCTCACTGCTCAAAATAAGGAAGGCTCATTGCCTTACAAAATGTTTTTGATTACAACAAAAGGTTTAATTGAAAGGATAACATCTACATATACCAAAATAGAGTTCTAGTTAAGCTCATAAATCAGATTTTGGACTTGCTAGCTCCTTCTGGACTTCACTCTGCTCTACTCTAACTCACTTCCAAAAAATCTTAATGCACAAGTGAAACTATGCATAACTCATTAAATCACCCTTTTGATATTCACACATAAATATTCTCTACTCTTTTCACACACACACACACATTCCTTCACACCCTTTAAAAATGAATTAGCAATCGCATATATATACCCACTACCAAAATTTCAATTACTCCAAGTCGGCTTCAACAAAAATATGAAAATATTAAATATTCTTCCCATATCAGCTCAAACCATGAGCAATATTTAATATTCACCCACACAAGTCAGCTAGACTATAGCTATGACCCAAAAAAAAATAACCAACACAAGAAATAATTAATCAATTATTCCTTATACATCCATGACATATGACATTCACTAGGTTGGCCACAATGAGGAAATAAATAGAAAAACATCCTACCAGATCTCCAAGCTCATACTCTAATTAATACAACATCACAAAACTTACCAATAAGGTAACATATATGATTAAAAAAATATCTTGGGGATCCACAACACAAAATGATGATCCGGTGAAGCATATAGATCAACTAACTGAATGGATACCCTGTTCTTTCTACTTTCTACTGGTAGAACACTATTCTCTACTTTTCTTGCTGATATGAATAAATTTTGATTTGTGGATGGGGATAATGACTTTAGTTTCCATCAATGACAACAATAGAAGCCATATGCAAACAATCTCCCCAAGCCATATTCCAACAATCTCCCCCTTTGGCATTGATGGAAACACTTAGTGAAAAATGACTAAGTGTCAAAACTAGAGATACACTACCAAAATTTTAAAGCTTTCAAAACACAACTTTCTTTCAAAACACTGCTCCCCCTTAAAATGTCAAGGAATTTTTCATAGCTCTCTCTCCCCCTTTGACATAAATGAAAAATTTTCACTGCTTTCTCTCTCCCCCTTTGCTAATTAGAAATAGGATCAAAATTTGAAAAAACACAACTGTTGCATAAGTTAGAAAATTATTTTATACATATCTTTCATTTTTTGAAGAGATTTCTTCAAAGCATCTACTGCAATTCCAATGATTATGATCAAGTTGTTGTTTTTTGATGTTTGGTTCATGATCTAGATGAGGGATTCTAGAATTGTAATCACTTCTTCTAAATTTTCTCCTTCCTCATAACCTCAATTAGATGCTCCATTTTTCCTTCATTTAAATCCTTAAACTTTCCAAAAAGTGTCCATAAGAGTGTTTCTAGCAAAGTGAACTTTTGCATGCTCAGTTTTCAACTCCCGAATCCTTTTCTTGATTGCACCATCTTGGTCCTGAACCATGTTATAATCTTGACCAATTTTGTTCAACTTCCTTTCAATCTGCTCCAGCTTGTCCTTGTATCTCCCAACAACATGAGGCCAACAAAGACAATAATTATAGATTTTATTTGTTGAGTCAATGCATTGCCTCAACACATTCATTTTCTTTTTCAATTTGGTAAGGGATAGCCTAAAATTCTCCTTCAAATGTAGAATTATTTATTCCTCTTTCTTGTCTTAAGGCTCAGAGGCCATAGCCTCCCTGATACATCCAATCATTTCTTTTGGAAGAACATTCTGCAAAGTTTCCAATTCAATGTTGATATGCACAAAGTAACTTCCTAGAGTGTTCTCAACTAGGTCCTATTCCTATGAGGGTCCATCTAACCATATGTCAACAATCTTCTGCATTTTATCTTCCTCCTGAACAATCTATAGTATCTTGTTTTGAATAAATTGCCTTCTTCATCACTTCCTTCTGCTATTATTACATCTGGTTCATCTCTTGGAATGTACTCATCAGAACCTTCATCTGGTATATCCACAATTACTTGTTCTTTTCCTTTTCCTTCAAGTTTAGGAGACTTGTGTGTTGGAGGAGTGTCATCAGCAAACTCTAGAGCCCTCATCTACTTCCTCTCCATCTTATCAGAAGATGATCCAACTTCAAGTGCTTTTACTAGAATGAAAATGCTAACTACTCCAAATTTTCCCACTAATTCCCTGAATGGGTAATCTACATCCTTCGTTAATTGCACATTCTCCATCAATTTTTCTTCTAGCAAACTACATACGTCGAAGTCTTGGTCCTCTATTATAATTTTATGAGATATGTAAAATGTGTTTGTCAAGGTTTTTTCCTTCCCTATTTCTAAAGAAAATTTTGTATGAAATCTCGTATGCAATGTACCTCATTATTAGATCTTTGATTGTTGAAATTATCAGAGCCCTTTGATCTCTTGTTACTCCAATTAGGGTTTTGACTTCAATTTTTTGAATCGACTTCTTTTTTAGAATATCCCTGAAATTGCATAATCCAGTTAAATTTTTTATCACCTCTTTTGAAATGAGATAGGGCTTATCCAAAGTGAGAGTGTCCTCATTCAATATGTTCAAGATAAACTTAAAAAATTCTTTGTTGAAAAAGTAAGGAAACTCATTCCAAATATCCAAACTCTTATGTTTCACACCTTCAAGACACTTCAATTCATCGGTCAACAACATATTTCTTACATCTTTGATCTTCCTATTACTATATTCATCCAAATTCACAATTCCTTTGATTTTCTTCATTTTTCTTTACGTACTAAACAATTTTATCTTCTGAGCAAAAAATTAAGAATTCAACAAGTGATCAAAAATACCTGATGAATTTGTTGCCAAATTTACTTGACTCCTTGAAAATTCTTCTTCAAAGGTTCTCATATTCTCCTTCAACACAAGGTGAAAAATGAGGGTTCCAAATACCCTTTTATAACTTCGTGCACCTAACCTTTTCTCCACATTAAATATTTTTCGTTAGGAGTTCTGGTTACCCTATTTTCTCATAAATCAAGAGAAGACTTCATTTGTGAACCTTCTAGATCTTGAATTTATGCACAAATGATCATGGAAACATTTGAATACTAATGGAACAACTACTAAAACTTTCCTACATGCTGGTACCAACTATAGATAGGGGGACAAAGGATTTTTCTTGAAAGACTCCCCCTAGGCCAATGGCCTGAGATCAATTTCCAATTATCAAAGATAACTTTCGGTATGGGCTTATTTCCTTCATTAGATTGACTCTTCTTTACCCACATTTTCTTCATTTGATCTCTTATCTCTTCCATATTCACTTTTCCTTTGTCATCTTTCTGTGGAATTCTTCCTCTATATACTAGAACGCTTCTATCCATGTTTTTATTCCTACAAAATCTTGCAATGTGACCAAATCTATTGCAATTGTAACACATCAAATTTCTTTGTCTAGGCCATTCATTCCATTGATTTCCTTTTGACCTACATTGAATAGCACCATGACCAATTCTTCCACAGGTGTAGCATTTAACATTCCTTACAATCATAGACATACTTATGCATTCAATTGACTTATGACCAAACTTTTTATAAATAAAACACTGACTAGGAAATGATGGATTGCTTGAATTTATTTTACTTCTACACTATGAAGCCATATGACCAAATTTATTACAAACAAAGTAGTAACCATTAAACTTCTGAGAATTGGGTTGTCTTACTGGATACCTTCTTCCTTTGTTCATCTAATTTCTTTGTTTGGAATCCTTGTGTTCAGATCCAAAGCTTTCTCCTTTCTCATAGCCAAGACCTCAGTTATCATTTGCATCCTTCTATCCTTTAGTTAGCTCATCAAGCTTAGCAGAACTGATCTTGAACTTCTCCTTGTATTCATTTGTAGTAGTGAGTTCATTTATGAGAATAACTATCTATCTTTCAAGATCTTTTTCATTATTTCTAGATTGTTGCAATTCAATCTCTAGCTAAATGAGTCCACTATTTGTTCTACTACATTCTTCAGAATTCTATTTTAAAGACTGGACTAGATTCTCCTAATTCTTCTTCCTTTCTTCAATCTCCTTAGTTAGCTTCATTGCCACAAATTTCATCTCAAGCTTTAGAGTAGCATTGTCCCTGGCAAGATTTTCACATTCTTCTGTTATTTATTTTAGGGTTTGATTTAGGTGAACATCTTCCAAGCTTTTATTCTCTTTATGTTTCGGTTGATCACATAGTTCCTTCCTCTTTTCTCTTGACTCATTGGTTTTATCCTTCAATTATTGAATGAATTTTTAAACATCCACAAGATTTTCTTTTAATTCCATGACTCCACTTTAGACTGATTAAGATCATCAAGTGCCACCATAAGTTGTTGTTGAAGATGACCAAAGTCCATTGCAATTCAAGATCCACCTCAAGTTGTTAAACTTCTATAGAGGAACCTTTATCTGATACCAATTGTTGGACTCAGGGAACACTGAGAGGGGGGTGAATTAGTGTTCAACAAGATATAAAATTTAATTATGATCATAAACCATTTACGACACATAAATAGAAATAAATATGCAAGCACATGAACAAGATAATCAAAGCACCATAACACCAATATTTTTACATGGAAACCCTATTAGAGGAAAAAACACGGTGGATATTAATCCATAAATTATACTCTATTAAAAGTATAAAGAAAAGGGAATGCACATGCATTTAGGCACACTACCTAGAGCTCACTTTCTTACAAAATGTTTGTGATTACAAAAAAAGGTTGAACTAAAAGGATAGCATTTGCATATGCAAAAATATAGTTTTGGTTAAGCTCATAAATCAAATTTTGGACTTTCTGACTCCTTTTGGACTTCACTCTACTCTACTCTAACTCACTTCCACAAAATATTAATGCACAAGTGAAACTATGCATAACTTGCTCAATCACCCTTCTCATATTCACACATACATCTACTCTGCTCTTTTCGCACACACACAAACCTTCACATCCTTCAAAAATGAATTACCAATCTCATATATATACCAGCTACAAAAATTTCAATTACTCCAAGTCGACTTCAGTAAAAATATGAAAATATAAAATATTCTTCACATGTCAGCTCAAACCATGAGAAATATTTAATGTGCACCCACACAAGTTGGCTAGACTATAGATACAACCCAAAAAAATAACCAACATAAGAAATAATTAATCAATTACTCCTTATACATCTGCGACATGTGACATTCACTAGGTCGACCATAATGAGGAAATAAATAGAAAAACATTCTGCTAGATGTCCAATCTTGTACACTGATTAATGAAACATCACAAAAATTACCAATAAGGTAACATATATGCTTTAAAAACTATCTTAGTGATCCACAACACAAAATTATAATCCAGTGAATCATATAGATCAACTAATTGACCAGATACCCTATTCTTTCTACTTTTTGTCTATAGAACATTTTTCTCTACTTTTCCTATCAATATGAATAAATTATGATTTGTAGACTAGGATAATGACTTTAGTTTCCATAAATGACAACACTAGAAGACATATGCAAACAATCTCCCCAATCCATATGCCAACACTACATCCCTTAATTGGTGAATATTTTATCCTTTGATTGGTCCTCTTTTGGATAAATTAGGAATGATATCCCCTAAGGGTAATACCTCACATGAACTAAGAAAATTTCCTTTGAACATTCCTCTTTCTTGTTACATTTTGGTACCTTATTAAAGTCATGGAGGTATGGATTTAATGTGGTCCCCTTGGGGCTCAACTAGTGGACACCTAGCTTCACTAGCCCTTGTGAGCATGCATTTTTGTACCTTATTAAAGTCATGGAGGTGTGGCTTTAATATGGTCCCCTTGGGGCTGACCTAATGGACACCTAGCTTCACTATCCCTTATGAGCATGCATTTTTGTACCTTATTAAAGTCATGGAGGTATGGCTTTGATATGGTCCCCTGGGGCTCACCTAGTGAACACCTGACTTCACTAGCCCTTATGAGTGTTCCTTTTTTTTTCCTAGTGGAAAATGTGTTCCACTTGTAAACCTCTTTCATCCTAGACCTGGTCCACCACGTTGGACAACTAGTCAAAGTTTGATCCATTGTAGTTTTCCTTTTTCCTTGTTCTTTTTTCCTTTTTCTTATCTTTGATGGTGTATGTTTATAATCTGATTATGGATTCATATATCCTCTACAAGTTTTTTCATTTGTTCCTATGTTGGTTTTCCATAGGATATTGATCCTGGGGGCTTGGCCACCCTCTTGATTATTGTATTCCTATCTTACTAGCATGCATACATTGGAGCCCCTCTTGATTGCGTGGTTGGATAATTTAGTGTGAGTTTGAAGAAAGTTCATCCTCTCACTAAAGTGGCAACTAAATGTAGTGTAGTAAAATACATAATCTTTCATTTTCACACTTTTTTGGGTCCTTCTTTCTTTATTTATGTTTCTTTATGGCTTAATTGGTCCTATTTTTCATTTACAAGCCTTATGAATTATATTTTTCTGGCTAATCTCAACATTCTCCAATGCATAAATGATAATTTAATGATTTCATTGGAGTGTTCTTGATTTTTGGGTCAGGACTAAAATGCCATCTAGGGAATATTTGTCTCCCAAGGTCTCGGGACCTTGATTTTGAGATATCGGGATTGGGACCCTTTTTGATGTTTGTGCCCCAAGATTTTAGGACTTGGGACTAAGACACCACCTAGGGCATCTTAGTCCTCCTTGAGCCTTTTTTGGTATTTAATTTCAAATTCTAGTGGGATTTAGCCTCTTTTATTTAATGAATTCATATGTTGGCTTGGTGTGATGCAATCTTGAGATGTTAAGCATAAGTATAAATACAAGGTTCCTCCTCTCATTTTCTCCTATCAAGCTACCAAGATACCTAGCAATATAATAAGCAATGAAGTCTTTTGTGAGAGAATTCAAGAGCATTCTATCAAGCATTTGGAGCCATCAACAAGATTCAAGTACCATATAAAAGATCTTTCTTACATCATGTGTGTTGTTGTGCTAACATTTGTGATGTAGGGTTTTGATTCAAGCAAGAAATTCAAGATCATTTCTTTGGTTGAAGATCCATATCCATTGCAACCATTGCACACAATTTTTTAGACTTTGCAAGGGTTTTGTGAGTTGTAGCATTGCATATTTTTCATTCACCATTTCCTTCATTATTTCTATTTCATTTCAAGGTTTACTTACCAACAAGGGGTTTCACCAAGGCAAACCCTCATTCACTAACAAAAAACATGTGTTTCCCATCTTGCATATTTGTGATTGTAGATCTAGGTTGAAGTCTTGAAGATAAATTGTATTCAAAAGTTTTAAGAGTTCAAAAGTTGCATTTCAAAGTTGTCATCTTCACGAAAACTCATCTACAGGCCATAGTCAGAAGATTCAAAACATAGGATCAGAAAGGAAGCAAGTGTAGACCTTGGACCTCAGGACCACACTTAAAGTTTTCAAAAATTTAGATTGGGAATAATAGGCCACCTTGGGTGTCTTATTCCTCTCAAGCATATTTTTAAAGATTCCTTCAGATCTGGTTCTAAAATCTGAAGACTCCATATTTGCCTTGAAAAACAATAGCATGACAACTTCTTTGTATTTTTGAAATCCTCACAACATCTCCAGGCTTCCCAGGTACACATATCATATCTTCATGTTACACAATTTCATCAATTTCATCTCTCATTAAATTTCTTTTAGGTCTTTCCACATATCACACTGTGTTTTCCAACATTTTCTTTTATAAGCATTTGCATGGTGGTGAACCCCTCCTAGGCCTTCCTCATTGTGAATTAACTCACCTTGTGAGGTTGTTAGTCAATCCAATTAGGATCCCTAAGACATTATTGAGTGAATAGTGTGGAAAAAGTAGAGATATTTATATTCCCTCCCCTTTTTCACCATTATTCAATCAACTCATAATGTACAAGACTATTATTCAAAATGTACTTCACCTTATTTTTGGGTTCATGTGCCTTGATCTCATTAGCTATACTTAGACCATTAGCCGGAGGAGTGTAATGATTCTTGTAATATTTCTCCACATCATATCCACAGTACTCCAGGTATTCTTCCATCAGTATTTTCCAGCTAGTATAATTAGTTTCATCAAACCTTGGATAATCATGAGTAATTATGCTAGCCATCATAGAGATTCCTTAAGTGGTTAAGCTCTTCTCTAAGGAACCAAGCTCTGATACCAATTTTTGAATAAGAAAACTAAGAGGGGGGTGAATCAATTGTAGCATATTTAAACTTTGAAACATTCACTGGAACTTAGATCAATCACAATTCTTAACTCTACTAAAATGATTAAACATTAAGTGCAAGTGCAGAAACTAAAAAATATCACACAAACATAGTAACACAAGATTTTTGTGGAAAAACTAATGAGGGAAAAACCATAGTGAGGATTAACTCACACTATAGAGAATATCAAAACTAATTACAAAGGCTCACTTCCTGAGAAAAAAGGCTCATTGCCAAAATAAGGACTCACTTTCCAACAAGGTTAACCACCCAGAGGGCTCACTTACATAGAGATACAAAGAAGATAGAAGAGATATGTGATAGAGAGAAGACAATCTCAATTCAACAAAGATTTCAACCATAATTATCTCAACCACTTGTAGATATTCATGAATGATAAAGTTGACCTTCAACTCATTGTATTCAGAAACTCAGTATTTAGTCTTTCCATTGATATACCACACTCATATCACATACATCCACTTATTTACATACATCCACTTATTTCTTTTCACTTATCTCTTTTTTCTATTTTCACCACTCGCTTATCCTATATTTATACCATCTCCAATCCATCATTAAATTCAAATTAGGTCAATGCCAAAATATCCTAGGGTGGAATTAGAATGAGGGTGACCCAAACACACACTTGATGAGGACGCAATTAGGTCCCAACACAATTCATTAACATTTAAGGTAGTGTTCAACATGAGGTCATCCAAACTAGTGTCAAACAAATAAAAAAATTAAGTACACGCAACCCTTAGCACGATCAAATCCCTCCAAACACCAAAATTATCTTTGACACAATCATAAGAACTTAATTCTAGAACTACAAGTCATAAGACTTAACCAAAAAGAAATCCAAACTAGCAATATTTCTCCTGGACCTTAGCTAGATACATAGAAAACCATAGTTCACAACTGGTGAACATAACTCACATTATACAATAAATGAAAAGCCAATTTTTTTGATATAGTAGCTTCCAAGAACCATGATCAACATATATAAACCACACAAACATAGAAGAAAATCCTGAAACAAAATCCAAAGTAACTACTAAACACCTACAACCTTCCTCCATTACAATTTTCTTAATATCCTCGACATATACAAGCAATAACGTGCATTCATGACATTAATGATAATATCAACTAGTTGATAACCAGTTTACCATTTGACATCAATGACAACACCTTCATTCTTGCAACAATCTTGTGTCACCAAAAATATTGTTATTTCAATTTTGTTCATTTTCAATAAGGGCTTAGGGATTAGGAGAATAAGTATTTTAACTTGCAACATTATAATTTTCCCTTGTGGTGACTTAAAGAGGTAATTTTTGAAATAATTACGCTTTGATAAATGTTTCTAAAGCATCTCCAAGGGGAATATGATTCTTGGGCATTCATTTACAATAGGGGACCACTTTTCTTACATGTTCTTGCATTATCATTTTGATGCCTTGCATGTATTTGAATGTTGGCCATAAGCTTTGCATGTTGCTACATGTCTGGGTCATAATTGTGAGATCTAGTCTTCGTAAAATGGCAATAACTTTCTTATATAGTAACAAAATTAAGAATTTCAAAATGATCTGGAAAGTAAGAAATTTGGTGCACGAAACCTAGAGATATTCTTAGAAAATTCTAACGAATGGGAAATCATTGATAGGCAGAAAGTGATGAGTTTTCCTAGTGGTTTAGTGGAAGTTGTTTTGAGAAACCAATAGTGGCTTTTTCTCACATAATTTTTATTTATTGATGCTTGCTCATTTGGTGAAGTTGGATTTGAATGAGTTGCAAGTTTACAGAACCAAATGTTGTTGGATTGAGCATAGAATTGAAGACTCCATTGTTGAAAATTTATATTTGCATAGAAGCCCATGTTGTAAGTGAGCTTATGAGCTTCTGCATATTGCAATCCCAATTCTTATTTGTTGAAATAAAATACAGTTTTTTCCATTTTGCATATGTTGTGCTATTTTGAGTTGTGTTATGAGTTTTTAGATTTGTAAGGGGAGTTTATTTCATCATATTTGAGGGATATGGTTTAGAGTTGAGGGATAGAGTTTAGGGTTGACAAGATGCTTAGAATAATAAATCTAAACATTTAAGATGAAAATGCAATAATGAAAAGATTCTTATAATTAAAAATCTATTTTATAGGCCTTAGGGCCCAAAGTTGAGTGATGTAGGAGCATCCAAAATTGACTAGAAATATTCGTATCAACCAAAAATAATAGAGACCCTAAAATCCAACAAATTCCTTCACAATATCTTTCACATGAAGAATATGCATGCCTACTACACTCAAACAAACTTTCATACACTGTAACTCAAGAAATTAACTTGAGGAGAACCAAACCATGAATAACTTCAACTAAAAGTAGATATGAACCTCATCAGAACACTTCAAGAACTCCAACACTAGAAACCCAACTATAGAGAAGTGCAAATAAAATCCATTTCACCTAGACACAAATACAACATATTTCATACAATGGTGAATACAAATCCTTCTACACAATGATCTAGACCAAGAAGTTTTAGATATAACACCTATGAACAACTCTAAAAAAAATATCCAAAATGCACAAGTAGATCTTTACCATAGAAGAAATATAGACCAAAACTAGAACACCACACAATATACCAGAACACCTCTACAACACACTATTTTCCTCTTTTATTCAATTTTTCTCAAAATCACCTAGAAACCAATCACCAGAGACACATACTCATCATCATCATCACTTCATTGTTATTAATAAACTAGCAACATCCAAAAAAATAATCTTATCAAATAAACACTAGAGGTTGACACCAATAGCACTTACTGATTATGACATAATGAAACTAATCAAAGCATCAACACAAATTCTCAACCATTACCAGTTGACATCAATGACAACACAAAAATAAGCCTGTTGAAATCAATGGAAACACCAACTAATCATATTTGCAACAATCTCTCCCTTTTCCATTGATGAAAACATATGATATGAAAAACCATAAAACCATTAACAACAAAAATAACAACTCTGATCACCAACACATTGCTCCATATCAGTTTTTTTCTCTTTCTCAACTTCTTTTCCTCTTTTCTTAACTAATATTTTTCACATTAATTCTTCTACCCCTTTAGTATCTTTAGAGTTATTTTTAAAAATGTAAATGATGACATTTTGGAGACACTTATTCACTTTGAATGTCCTCATGCTCTTTGGACTCACATTGGAGAGGTGTATGGAGACCATGATTTTTCTCCATCTCTTGAAGTCCCTCTTTCAAACTCCACTGTGCTTCTTCATTCTTTAGAATTGATAACCCATGCTTGTGATCCTTTGGAAGAGATTGCAGATGCTTTAGAGGTTCCTAATTCTTTATCTTCTATTGATGATTCATTGAGTACTACCATTGATTCATTGCAATAGGTATCTAATAGTCTTCTTGTTTGGGATTCCTATTTGACAGAAATTGCTTCTTTGTTTGTGGAGTCTCACATTTCAGACTTGGAGGACCAATTTGAGGGTCTATCTCTCCTATTTGATGATAGTCATGGATCCACTATTATGACTTCATCTATGTCTTTGGAGCTTGTTCAAGATCCATTTCCACTTGTTCCTAGTTTGTCATAGTTTGTTTTGATTGGGCATGTACCTGATTGAATTGTGGCATCATATTTATCATCCAAGAACTTGGAAACACATGAGCATATTTTAGAGACACAATATTCATACATATGGATTCCTCTTCCTCCTAATTCCTATCTAGAATGGGAAGCATTCCTGCAGTTTTACTTGATGTATCTTCTTCCCAAGGGAGGAACATTGTTTGTAGGCATTGGATTATGTTTTGTCTTCAAACAATAACCATATTTGTAGGTGATCACATATTATGGGGGGGATATCTTGTCTTTCTATTACCATCTTATGGGGGGGTCATTTATTGTATATACATGATGGATGTAGTCCTTGGGGGTATCATTGAGTCCTCCATACATCATGTTTGTTGTTTTATTTTCTCTCTTTTGGAGAGGAGTTTTGTCCCATTGGGTTTTCTCCTTTCCTCCACTTGTGAGAGATTGCATATTTTCATTTGCATTGTAAATGGGTACCTAACATGGCCTAGTAGCCAAGACCCATAGTCATAGTCTTTTCATAGGTTGCATAATAATCTTCTCCCTAAGTTGCACTTAAGGGGGGGTGTTGGTGTGAATAATTGTCTTGTACCTAGCTAATTCATTCACTAGGTAATTAGGGGACATATTCACATGATTAAGTTTACTTAGGATATATAAGATTCTTTCTAGAAGTCTTAGTTGGCTTTTCTAGAACTTATCTTATCTAGCTATATTGCATGATTCCTAGGTAGTTAGTTGTCTCATGTAACTTGGCATGATCATGTCTAATCTTACCTTCCAACCTTTCCTTTATAAGCAAGGCATATCATGTATATTTGCATAGGGTGATCCCACAATAGTGGTTTACACTTTTTGGCCTAACTGGACACTGATATTTTTTTTTTTAACACAATCTCCACATTCGGGCACCTATAGCGATTAAACCGTAAAGAATTTGAAGATGATGCAAACTAGAGTCTTGTCATATTTTGTCTGTAGATTCTAAAATATTTTTTCAATTTTTGTGGAATCAGATTGCACTTCTTTTTCCATCTCCCAAAAATTGGTTTTTCAAAAACAGCATTTTTAAAAAGTGACACAAGTATAACACATAACTTTTTTTCCTTGAAAGATAAAATTCCAATTCTTTCAAATTTAGATTTAGCTAGATATCTAGTGCTTTCAATTAGTTAGATAGTTTTATTGAATATTTTTTCTTTAATCAAGTTTTAAAGTCAAATCAATTACAATTCAGAAATAACACTCTGTATAACACATAACTTTCAATTTATGTATGAAATTCTTTTTTTTTTTTTTTGTTGGATCAAGGACTCCAATCTGGCACTCATATTTTTCAATTTTTTTGATAATCTTCTATTTTTCCACTTGTGCAGAACAGAGAGTTTTGTTTTTAGTGAAAAACCTATATTTAATAAAACTTAAAAAACAGATAGATAATATAATCTAAACATACTAAAATTATATTCGGGATAGCTCGTTTTGAGGGGAACCCGAATTGATCTTTTTTCACATTGAGCTTCGAAACGCAAAATTTTCAACAATTCTGGTGCCTTAGGAACCAAGGATGAAAAAAGAGGGGTTCGGCCGAACAAGTGTTCGGTCAAACATCTTGGAAGGGTTCGGTCGAACTAGGGTTCGACCGAACCCATGTTCGGCCGAATCACCAACGCATACAATTAAAAAAAGCAATTAAATGAATGTGTTTTTTGTTTTAGCCATACTAAATGGGTTCGGCCGAACCCACTCTAGTATGATTTTTTAATAGGGGATTTAGTTGGTTCGGCCGAACCAACTAAATGGTTCGGTCGAACCTTAGGGTTCGGCTGAACCCATTTGATATGAGGAATGGGAAAATTTTGAAATTTCCTTCCTCTTCAAAAGTGTAAACCACTTATGTGGCTTCACCCCATAGCAATTCAATCAATCATCATTATTCAACCATTAATCAATCTTGCATTGTGAAGCAAGCTTTCTTTCTATTCTCTCTTGTGGAAGTGGTTTTGGTCACAACTATTCTTGGGGGTGTTGGGGAGTCACCATTTACTCCCACAGTCATCAATGAAAAAGGGAAACACATTTTCACCCCTTTGACTTGCATACTTTCACTTTTTTACTACCCTGCATATTATCCATTAGGAGCACACAAAAAACTATACCAAATGGCAACAAAGGACAATACCAACCTGTACAAATACTAACTCCCCTTGAATGCAACAACCAACAAAGTACTACCTACTCCCCCTAAAAGGTAGCCTCCAACATTAGTCCAGAACAAGGAATGAATCTTGAAATCCACTAGACTAATACATATCCTTAAGAATCTAGTTCAAAGGAATAGAAATAATCCCTAACTTCTCTCGAAGATACTCAATGGTATCGTTAGGAAGAGCCTTAATGAATATATCAGTAACCTACTAGATTGAGATATGTTTTGTCCTTGAGTGCATCACTAGATTCTTTGAAATGTTAATGACACTTGTATTATCACAACAAATAAAGATTGGTTCATCATAAACAACTCTGATATATCTCAATGTTTGAGTCATCCATAACACCCATGTGCAGTAAGATGTTATAATATATTTTACCTCTTTAGTAGATCAAGATATTGAATCTTGCTTCCTTCTCAACTGAAAAACCAATCTACATCTAGAAAAGAATGCACCACTACTTGTATTTTTCTTGTCATCAACACATCCTTTCCAATCTACATTTGTATAAGCATTCAAAGAAAAGTCGATATCCTTTGGATAGAAAAAGTCATGCTCTAGAGTTCCCTTCAAGTATCTAAATATCCTCTTCACTATTGCAAAATGTGACTCTGTAGGATCTCCTTGAAATGTAGCCACAAGACAAACTACATGCATGATATTTGATCTAGTAGCAATGAGATATAGCAATCCTTCAATCATTGATCTACATTTTCTTTCATCAACCTTAGGAGATTCACCATTCTTACTTAACTTGCAACCAATAACCATAGGATTACATATGAGTTTAGAATCTTCCATTCCAAATTTCTTCAAAATTTCCTTGACATACTTTGATTGTGAAATGAATATACCTTTCTCCATCTAATTAATTTGTAGCACAAGGAAGAAATTCATCTCCCCAAATATAAACACATCAAATTCTTTTTTCATCTCTTCTAAAAATCTTGTGCATATAGCCTCATTTCCTCCAAACATTATATCATGAACATACACAACCACGGTCAATAATTGATCTTTTCCAACTTTGAAAAAAATATTATTGTTTTCAATACATTTATTGAATCCTTGTTGTATTAAGTACCTATCCAAACTTGCATACCAAGATTTGGGAGCTTTCTTCAATCCATAGAATTCCTTTCTCAATCTACAGACTATATTTGTTTTGTTTGATAATTGAAATCCTTCTAGTTATTCAATGTATACTTCTTCATATTCTTATTCACCATTCAAGAAAGCATACTTCACATCCACCTAATATAATTTGAAATATTTGTGTTCTACAAAATCCAAAAACATCATAATAACTTCTATTCTTGCCACCAAAGCTAAATTATCCTTAAAATGTATTCCTTCTACTTGTGAATAGCGCTTACACACAAACCTTTCCTTGTTTCTTACCACTTATCCATTCTCATTCAGTTTGTTCTAAAATACCCACTTAGTTCCAATCACATTATCATTTTCTAATCTTGGGACAAGTTCCCAAGTATATTTTTTCTCAATCTGCATTGGCTCTTGTTCCATAGTGTTGATCCAATATTCATCCTTGCATGATTCAATCACTGTTTTAGGTTCAACTTTAGAGAGTAAACATAGGTTCACCTATTCTTTATCCATAGTAGCTTTTCTCCTTGTCAAAAAAGCTTTTCTTTTTTCACCAATGATCTAATCATCAGGATGATTCTTTTTCATATACTTAGAAGTCTTAGGGATCCTTTTTAGAAATTCTTCCTCTTCAATATGAACTTCTTTTTCCTTATCTTCATCTCTATCATTTTTTGTACAAGAAGAGTGATATGATTCATATCCATCTATCACCATGGAATTCTTCTATAAATCTTCATCCACTTTAATGCTTGCACTCTCAACAATATTTTTCAATCACTTGTTGTAGCACTGGTAAACTTTGCTTCTTGTATAATATCCAAGGAAGATACCTTCATCTGATTCGTATCATACTTTTCTAAGTTTTCTTCATCTCTTCTATTGTAACATTTTCTTCCAAACACTCTAAAGTATTTTATGGTAGCAATCATTCCATGCCACAACTCATAAGGAGTCTTTACACTATTTTCTCTTGCTTGAACTTTGTTAATAATGTAGAAAAATGTGTGAATTTCTTCTCTCTAGTATACTTCTAGTTTGTTTTCCTTTGTCATCATCATTCTTACAACTTCCTAAACAATCCTATTCTTTTTTCAACCACTCTATTCTAATGAGGAGTCCTAAGGGAATATAAATGCCTTTTTATCCCATGATTTTTGCAAAATCTATTAAAGTCATTGGAGTTGAACTATCCACCTCTGTCAAACCTCAAACACTTGATTTTCATATCCATTTCATTCTCAACCATAATTTTGAATACTTTAAACTTATCTAGAGCTTTAGATTTTTCTTTGAGAAAAGTAACCCATGTCATTCTAAAATAATAATCAATTAAGAGCATGAAATATGTGTCACCTTGAAGACTTATTACTTGAGTAGGACCATAAAGGTCTATATGCACCAGCTCCAATAGTTTGGTACTAGATCAATCTTTGAATTTGAAACTTCTTCTTGATTTCTTCCCAATTTAACATTCCTTGTAGATGGGATTAATGGTCTTTGTAATCCTTGGAAGATATGTCATAGTTTGAACTAAAGCAATCCTCACTATGATATCAAAAATTTTATGACACATCCCTCTATGTCATAGAAAAATTTCATTAATTTGAGTGATAAACTAGTGACCATCAACACCTTTAAGTTGATCAACACTTCCATTTGTCCTTCCAGAAGCAACCATAGTTCTAGATATTTTTTCAATCTCATAGCCATCATCCTAAAACATAATATTATATCCTTTGCTACACACTTTTCCAAAACTCAAGAGGCTATCTTTCAAATCCTCAACATAAAGAACATCATCTATATTATTCTTTCTATCAAAAATAATAGAACCTTTTCCACATATCTTAGCAGATGTATCATATTTCTCAAGTTTAACAAACTTAATTTAGTCACTGGTCATATTATTTGAGCATCCATTGTCAATAATCCAACAATTCTTCTCATTCCTAGCATGAAGAGCAGTCACCATATTATTATGACCTATTTCTAGAGTAGTTTCCTTCATACATATCTCATAGTTAGTAGAATTAGTAGTAGCTTTAATAGACATGGACAAGCATTCACTATCTTCATCATCCTCATAATTAGATTCATCATCAAATATATTGGAATCTTCTGTGACATAATAACTTTTCTTAATTGCTTTATAATTTTTTTTCCCTATTTTTGTCATTCAAAGCTCTGTTTGGACATCTTGAAGCATATGACCTATATTTCAACAACTGAAACATTTGAAAGGTAACTTAGCTCTATATTTAATAGTACCCTTTTTCATTCTCCTTAAAAAAAAAATCTTCTACATTATCAAGATCCTCTTGATTTGATTCCTTAGTCTTTTTTATTTTTCATCCTTAAAAGTAGACTGAACTTTTACATTACTGGTACCAAATTCTCTCATTTCAAAAGTATATAAATCACCATACAATTGATCTCTAGAGTATTTTTTTAAATCTTGAATCTCCTCAATAGCATTAAATTTATGACTCTAAGATTTAGGAAGAGTTCTCAATACTTTCTTTATGACTTCTTCTTCTTCAATATTTCCACCAAGACCATTGATGGGATTTAAAACTTCACCTACCTTCAACATGTAGCTTGTAATGTTTTCGTCTTTAGAAATCTGTAGGTTCTCAAATGTGATCTTTAGATTTTGCATTTGAGCTTGCTTGACCTTATCATCTCCTTCATAAATACTTTCCATATTTTTCTAGATCTCTATAAAAAAATTAAAACTCATAACTTTAATTTTAGTGTTAAAAATACCACTTAAAATAACATACCTTTCTTTACCATTGTTCTCATAGGCCTTGATCTCATCATCATTTTTTGGACCACTAGTAGGCATAGTATATCCAATCTCAACAACTTCCAAACTCCAAATCTAAGTGATACTAGGAAACCTTTATCATTTTTTCTAGAAACTATGGTTAGATCCATTGAACAAAGGAGCATCCCTCTTTTGCACCATCCCAAATCTACCTCAAGCTATTAAGCTTTCTACCAAGGAACCTTACTCTAATACCAATTATTGAATACAAACAAGACAACTAAGATGTGGGTGAATTGGTTGTACATTAAAACATCAAACACTAATAAACATTTATATCCATATAAAATTAATCTATCTTTAATCTAATATAATGATTTAGCATGGAAGTAAATAAAAAAAACTAAAATACATTAACATTGTGCACAAAACAACACTAGACTTACATGGAAAACCCAAGAAGTGAAAAACCACATTGAGGATTAGCTCATAATATAAGGTAATTACAAAATTGAATACAATAGGCTCATTTCTCAAGGGCTCATTGCCTAAACAAAAGAAGGAATCACTATCAAAGGCTCACTACCAGATTATAGAAAAGAAGAAAGAAGAATGTTAGAGTGAGAAATCCATCTCAATGCAACAAAAATATATCCACCACAACATCACCGACACATTCAAGCTCTCTAAAGATTGTAGACACCTTCTACTCTCTGCTTCTAATGGTCTAACTCATTAAGCTCAAACTACAAAAAATAACACTTCACAACTCTGCAATTCACATCACACACTTTACAACACAATTATCTAGTAATTCAAAACTTATTTATACCATCTTCAACCTTAAAAACTTTTTCCAAGGTCGACTATGCACCTCAACTGTGCAAATTCAAATTAGGTTACATTCCTATGGTGGAAAGGTATAAAAGTAAACCACACCACATCTTGACTCGGATCCAAACAATGCATATACACCACACCACACTTCCACAATTACCATAAACAACCAAGGTTGGTCGAACCAATGTAAACACCATTAACATTTAAGTGCATTACTCCTCAAACCAAAAGATGACTCATGGACCACACACAACACTTGAAAATAATTTGGAATATTCCATAAACACCCTAAAATCTAAAAAATTCCCTCACAACAACTTTCACCTCAAGAATGTATACACCTAGTACACTCAAGCAACCTTACATACATTGTAACTCAAGAAATCATCTTGTGAAGCACCAAACTAAGAAAAAATTCAACTAAAGGTAAATATGAACCTCATCAGAACAATTCCAAAACCACAAGACCAAAAACCAAACTACAGAGAAATGTGGAGAAAAGTAATTTCTCCTAAACACCACTATAAAGTTTAGTTCACACACTACTGAACACAACTCCTACACAATGATCCAGACCGAGAAATTTTGGATATAATACCTATGAATATCTTTGACGAACATATCCAAACCACACAATCAAATATTCAACATAGAAGAAATGTGAACCAAAACTAGAACACCTCTATAACACACTATTTTCCTCTTTAATTTAAATTTTTTCAAAAGAACATGGAAACCAAGCACCAAATACACATACTCATCATCATAAGAAATTCCTTATCATTACTAAACCAACAACATCCAAAAATAAAATGTTATCAAATAAACACTAGAGGTTGACACCAATAGCACTTATTAATGATAACACAATGAAACTAATCAAAGCATCAACACAACTTCTCAGCCATTACTAGTTGACATCAATGAAAACATAAAATTAATCCTATTGACATAAATGACAACACCAACTACTCATACTTGAAACAAAATGAATGTAATTTATGATATATTAAGTTTGAAAGAGGAATTAAAATCCTTTCTTTCAAATTTTGTGACAGTTTCAAGAATTTTCTAAGTTTATTTTTTATTGTGGTTCAAGTTTGTGAGTGTGGGTTGTTTCCCTTCTTACATTTGTGGTAGCATAGCTAGTGTTCCTGAGTGTGCAGGTAGAAGCACCAATGTGAAGTAGTTTGCACCAATACCTAGGGGTGGAGTGTGTCATTTGTAAATAGATTTTCGAGTGAGGTATTTTACATGTGCAAAACATGAGGGTTTTAAATTTTATTTGTTAAGGATTTGTGAGGCCTTAAGGATGGAAAAGAGGAAGAAGAAAAATAATTTTTTTATTAGATGGATTTTGAGGATTCCTAGACTTGAGAAAATTAGAGAGAGAATTAGAGAGAGAGAGAGAGAAAGAAGAAATAAGACTTGAGATGATATAATTTCAGCAAGTGGATGAATGAAGAGAAGAGATTGAAAGAAGAAATCAAGAAAAGAGAAGAGTTGAAGGTAACTTTTATTAGCAAGCACTGTAAAGTTGGAAAGTGTTGTAAATTTTATTATGCAACTTGTATGACCAAAAAATAGTTCCAACACATCTGGATGGGTATGTTTATCCAGGAAATGGTCCTCTTTCACACCCAAACATGACCAATCACTCTGAGCTATGTTCAATTGACTCGATCTCTTAAAATTCCAAAGTGTAAAATGACTACAATATTTGACAGGATATAACTTAGAAATAATGACACTTACAAACTCTTTGTTTGAGGTTAGGGGATTGAGTTTAGACCCTCTACAATAACCTCTCTCAATTTTTACTATCTCAAAGGAATTTTCCCATGGTGATGACTTTTTAGTTGAGGAAAAAGTTGTCAAATGCAAGCAGTGTAAAGTTGCAAAGTGGTGCAACTTTCATTTTGCAACATGTACAACCAAAAATACTATTCTACCATGTCTTTATTTTTATGTTTATACTAGGTATTGTCTTCTTTCACACCCAAATGTGCCCAATCACTCTGAGCTACATTCAACTAGCTCGAAGAGTCCAAGGTGCAAAATGGCTGCAATCTTTGATGGGCTATAATGTGGAAACCACGATGCTTAAAAATTATTCATCTAAGGATATGAGATCATTTTGGGACCCTTTATAATAATCTCTATTTTTTTTTGGTATCTCAGAGGCATTCTCCCTTGGTGATGACTTTTCAGTTGAGGAAAAGGTTGTCAAATACAAGCAATGTAAAATTGCAAAGTGGTGCAACTTTTGTTTTGTAACTCGTATGACCAAACATACTATTCCAAGATGTCTAGATGTGTATGTTTATGCAATGAATAGTCCTCTTTCACACCCAAACATTCCCAATCACTCCAAGCTATGTTCAACAGACTTGATCCATTAAGAGTCCAAAGTGCAAAATGGTTGCAATCTTTGAGGGGCTATAACTCAGAAACCGTGATTCTTACAAACTCTTCATCTAAGGATACTAGAATTTTTTGGGACCCTCTACAATAAACTCTCTTAATTTTTTCTTTCTTAGAGGATTTTTTTTTGTGATAACAACTTTTTAGTTGAGGAAAAAGTTGTCAAATGCAAGCAGTGTAAAGTTGCAATGTGGTGTAAAATTCATTTTACAACTAGTACAATGAAATAGACTATTCCAAAACATCCAAATGGGTAATTTTATTCTAGGAATGGTCTTCTTTTGCACCCAAACAAACTCAATCACTTCAAGCTATGTTTAACTGGCTCTATCCCTCAAGAGTCCAAAGTGAAAAATGGTTGCAATCTTTGATGGGCTATAACTTGAAAACTATGATGCTTACAAACTCTTTTTTTAAGGCTATGGGATTACATTGTGACCCTCTAAAATAATCCCTCTTAGTGTTTTCTACCTTAGAGGTATTTTCTCGCGGTGACGCCTTTTTAGTTTAGTAAAATTTGTTATTTACAAGTAGTGTAAAGTTGCAAAGTGGTGCAAATTTTGTTCTACAACTCGTACAACCAAACAAACTATTCCAACAAATCTGAATGGGTACATTTATACTAGGCATGGTTCTCCTTTGCACCCAAACAAACCCAATCACTTTGAGTTATGTTCAACCAACTCTATACCTTATGATGGCATGCAAAAGAAAGGAGAAGTGAAATATTCACATAAAAATTGAAAAGTTTGTGTTTTCCACACCAAAAGCATATGATTGCATGAAAGAGGTAAAACATTTTGGTGTCAAAATAGTTGAGGAAAGCCTAAACCTTTTTCATTCTCGAATGGGTTATGTTCCAATTAATATGTGGATCTCATACTTACATTGAATTGATTATTATTAATATTAGTATTTGGGTAACTTTATATTCCTATTATGGCTCTAATCACGAATTCGAAGGCTACATGACTCTTAAAATATTTTATTATCAGCCTCAACTCTATCAAGGGAAAGACTTTTTTAATTATTATCCTTTCCCTTACAACAATATGGTTATGTAAAGAAGAAATTTTTCATGATTCTAGAAAATAATTGAAAGATTTATAGCTAAACCTAATCACAGGTCAATTGAAATGTGATCGCACATGGTGGATTATGACCTAGCTAAAGATAATCATGAGAAATGACGTAAACAATTTCACACTAGAGCCTCAACCATAAGTAGAAGCTAGAAATAGCCCAAAGAAGAGGTATAAATATATGTTGGCACATGAGATATTACAACCCGTATTCTTACTCCTTCACAATCATATCAAATGTTCTAGAAAAAAATTGTTGCATATCACCTATAATTAAAAAAATGCATTCTTGAAGAAGCTAGGTTGGAGTGAATATAGAATAAGTAATTGGTTAAAATATGGGCAAGAAGTTGGAAACATGGTGGACAAACCAAGTCACTTTTCCTTGGGTAATAAATGGGATGACATATATGAGAAGGATTATTTCAATCCTACCTCTTCCTTCACTCGAAAAAATCCTCAAATCCAAGTAAGTGAAATAACAATAATATCATTTGGTGATGAAAAAGGAGTAAAAATAAAAACCTCCAAGTTTTCAAACCAAGTAGATAATTACATAGGTAGATTTGGTGCTAGAAAAATTCACAACCTATGCATCTACTATGTTGGAAGAATGAAGAAGGAAACCTCTAGGTTTGTTTTCATTGATGACAACACTATTTGGTAACTGACTGAGTAATCTTTGTGTCTACAGTGATCTAGTATTTTGATCCAAAAATCCTTTTAGTGAAAGGAAATTCTATAAGTTTTTGATACGTTACTCAAGAGCATCAAGTACAACTATAAATAAGTTTTCAACAAGTTTGTATGATCTAGTTGAATTATCCAAGTGATAGAAGATCAACATTATTTTGGCCGACAGGGGTATGAATTGCTTATCTTATAAATATTTAATGTGTTCCTCATTAGGTCCAAGCTAAACTAATTAGTGCTTGTTATGATTTGTTGTATGCACCAACAAGACTTTTGATTTAAGATGAAAAATATTTTTATATTCAATTAGGTAGACCTAATTGATGTATAAAGATGAAGATATGTATATATATGTAAGTAATGCGGATGAAGGAATAGTGTGTGATACAACGATGCAACAAGTTCAAAGGTTTTAACAGTGTTGTATTCCTACAACCAGAGAATTTTTTTTGATATTCTAGAGCCTAACTAGAACTGATCTATGCACATTGAAGTTGTATTTACTTAGTTCATCATTTGGAAGTGAGTCATACATTTTGTATCTTGGCAATAAGCCATCTTTTTTATTCAGATTGTGAGCCTTTCAAGGAAAATGTGTCCTAGAAGTGAGCCTTGTAATATCTTATAACCGGTTATAATGTATTGTGAGATAATCATCACCATGGTTTTTTCCATTTGGGTTTCCACGTAAACATCTTGGTGTCAATGTGTTATGATCTCTTTTATGTTTTTGCCTACTCTTGCAGTTAGATGTGGATTAATAATTGGATGGTTAGTAATTAATTGTGTTAGTAGAATACTAATTCACCCCCCTCTGAGTATTCAGTGTATTCAACATACTCAACCATATACTTCATTTAAAAGTACCTTGACCCCACTCCAATGAGTATTTCAAAGAAAAAAAAGAAACAGTTAACACTAGTTCTTATTGAAGAGGAATATGTTGGACACTGGGAACACTGAGAGGGGGGTGAATCAATGTTCAATGATTTCTACTTTCAAAACATATATAAAATTATCAACAACAATAATAGTACTTCATTTATCATTTCTAGCACATAATAGATGAAAATATTTAAAACATGCAATCATATTAGTGAACACCATAACACTAGATATTCTTTTCGTTGAAACCCTATTAGGGGGAAAACCATGATGGAGATCAATCTGCAATGTTTACTCTATTAAAAGTAAATAAAAGAGGGAATGTACTTGCATTCAGGAACACTGCCTAGAGCTCACTACTCAAAGAAAAAGAGGCTCACTCCCTTATAGATATAATAAAGTTTACAAAAAGATTTGAACTTAGAATACAACATCAACAAATGCTAGGATTCAGTTCCACTAAAGCTCAAGATAAAATTATGGATCTCCTGACCGGATCGCATTTCTTCTCTGCTCTGCTTCTACACTGCACTACTTAACAAAAATAATCTACTATTTTTCACTCTTCCCTAGATGCATACATACTCCTTTTTCACACATTCGTACACACACCCTCATATATATATCAAAATGAATTATGGATCTCCTTTGTATACCAGCTAATAGGAAATTCAAAAGTATGTCAGCCTCACAATAGGATATAATATTTTTCTTTTATGTCGGCTCACATCTCCTAAGTGGAAGATAATCATACCTACACAAGTTGGCTAGACTATAGGAGGGACCCAAAAAAAAAGTAATAGAAAAACACATATTCCACATAGATCTGCAAAACATCAAATTATGTTGGCCATAATGGAAAATAAGACATGAATCATGCTAATAAATCTCTTAACTCCAACTCTGACTTAATAAAAATTCCACAAAACTCATCAGAGGATAGTGTAATTGTTAATAAATATTTCCTGGAGGTCCACACCATGAAATAATGATCTGGTATAGTGAGCGATATCATATTAGTTTCACTTGCACAACTCGATGTCCTATTCTCCAAAATTATTGTTGGTAGAAGTAATGCTAATACTGTGGATCATATTGTTGACTCTCATTGCCATCAATGACAACACAAGTAGCCAAAAGTGATCTCTCCAAGCCATGTGCCAACAATCTCCCCCTTTGGCATTGATGGCAACACTTAGTGAAAAATTGACTAAGCGTCAAAACCAAAAACAAAATTACTACTCCCCCTATGGATATCTAGGAGATATTTCACTCATTCTCCCCCCCCTTTGACATGAATGACAAAGCTCTATTATATCCACTCTACATTGCACTTACTTTTACTCCATTCTTTCCCCAACTGATGATGCAAAAATTTGATCATAATTTGAAAACTGCAACAAGAGTTCAGAAAATCATTTTATACCTAGATTTCATTTGAAGAAGGAATTTCTTCCAAGAATCTACTACAATTCCAATGGTAATGATCAAGCTATTATTTTTTGAGGTTCTATTGATGATATGAATAAGTGACTCAGGAATGGTGATTGCAACTTCCAGCTTTTCTCCTGACTTGAACACCTCAACCAACTACTCTAGTCTCCCTTCAGTTAGGTCTTTTACTTTCTAGAAGGTATCAATAAGAGTATTTTTAGCACAGTGGACCTTTTTATGCTCATCCTACATGGCATGAACCTTCTTCTTCACATCTCCATCCATATCCAAAGACATACAGTAATCTTGACCGATTTTGACAATCTCATCCTCAATTTCCTACAACTTGTCTTTGTACTTGCCTACCACATGAGGCCACTTCAGACAATAATTGAGTACCTTATTTCCCAAATCAATACACTATCTCAACACATTCATTTTCTTCTTCAACTTGGAAAGGGATAGCCTAAACTACATCTTTAAATGAGAAATTATCTCCTCCTCTTTTATGTCCAGGGGTACAGATTCCATAGCTTCTTTGGCATAGTCAATTAGTTATTTTGGGAGAACATCCTCCAGACATTCCAACTCAATATTATTATCAACAAAATATCTTCCTAGAGTGTCCTCAATGACATCCTGCTCATAGGATGGTCCATTTAACCATATATCTGATATATTCTGTATACTACCCTCATCTTGAATGATTTGCACAATCTTTGACTTGAACAGAGAACCTTCTTCATCACTGTCTTTATCAATTTCCACAACTGGTTCCCTAGTTTTGGGTGATTTTTTGAAGCATGATCTTTAGAAACTTCATATTCTACATCCACAACTAACTAACCTTTTCCCTTTTCTTCAACCTTTGTAGACTTGGGTATTAGTGGAGTGACATCACCCATATCACTTCCTCTATTCTACCTTTGCTTAGCCTTGCTGGAGGATGACCCACCTTTTGTTATATTTACTAGGACAGGAATAACACCTTCCCCAAATCTTTCTAACAACTTTCTAAAAAAGCTTTCATACACTTGTTCACAGTTCTCAAAAGAATTATAATGATTGAAGATTTGCTTACAAACCAAAATATTTTCTCTCCATAGTAATACATTATCTTTCATAGGAAAATAGTTTAGAAAATACATCATAATGAAAATTACCAAAGTGCCAAAACTAAAAGGGTTGTCAATATCCTTCATTAGTTGAGCATTTTCCATTAGTTGCTCCTTTACCAAACTACATAGATTGAAATCTTCATTTTCAATTATCATTTTATGAGCAATATATGTAGCACCGGTTGAGGTTGATCCTTCTTAGTTTTTGAAGAAGATCTTGTATGAGATTCCATGTGCCACATACCTTGTCAAAGGATCATTAATTGTCACAATTAATAGAGCCCTCAAATCTCCCCTTATTCTAGTTAGGGCTTCGACCTCGACATTGCAAATTGACTTTTTCTTTGATAAATCACCAATATTGCACAAGCCTTTTAAATTTCTAATCACATCCTTAGTAATTTGATAAGGTTTTTCGAGAGTGAGGATATCATTGTCAATTTTTTTCAAAACAAACTAAATTACTTCTGCATTGATGAAATGAGGATATTCATTCCATATTTCCAAACTTTTATGCTTAGATACTTCAAGCCTCCTAAAATTGGTGAGCGAGAAAAAATTCCTTTCATCCCTAATCTTTTGATTGATTTACTCATCCAAAGTTAAGGTTCCTTTTATTTTCTTCATGATTCACTTCAAACAGAGTTCTACTAATCGCAAAGTAGATACAAAATTAATGATCAACAAAAATACCTAGAAATTTGCTGCAAGGATCACCTTTCTCACCTTTGAAATTTTGCAGGAAATTCTCTCCAAGTGTCCTTCTTCAATGCACAATGATGAATTAGGGTTCCAAATTCCCCTTTTATATCTTTACTTATTTTAATTTTTTCCACATTAAATGTGTTGCTCTAGAAGTTCTAGTTACTCAATGAAGTCAGAAAGCAAGTGAAAATTTTGACTTTGGACCTATGCCATTCCACCCAATCCAACATATGATTTCTAAAATTTTCATTCATGAATTAACATGATGACTAACGACATCTAGCAATTCGAAGCCAATTATATATAAGGGGATAGGATATCTTCATGAAAAACTCCACCTAGGTCACTAGCCTTATATTAGTTTCTAAAAGAGCTACTAGAGGGAACTTCCAGTACAACCTTGTTTCCTTCATCATATTCACTTTTCTTCACCCATGTTCTCTTCATTTGATCTCTTACTTCTTCCAAATTTTCCTTTTATTTTCCTTTATTGTCTTTTTGTGAATTTCTTCCTTGATAAACCAAACCTCTTTTATTCAAGTTTTTGTTCCTATAGAATTTTGCAAGGTGTCCAAGATTGTTACAATTGAAACATATCGGACCTTTTTGTCTTTTCCAGCCATTCCACTGATTTCCTCCTAACCTCATTGATTAGCGATATGTCCAAATCTTCCATACATATATCATTTGATGTTACTTGTATTGATAGGCATGCGTCTACATTCTAATGCCTTATGACCAAACTACTTGCATTTAAAACATTGACCAAAGAATGATGGAGTACAAGGATTTATCCTACTTCTACAATGAGAATCCATATGACCAAATTTATTACAAGAAAATCAATATCTATTAAATCTTTAAGCATTGGGTTGCCTTACGGGATTTATTCTCCCTTTGTTCTTCTTTTCTGAGTTCTTTTGTTCAGATCTAGAGCTTTCACCCTTCTCATAGTCAAGACCTCTCTTGTCATTCATATTCTTCTGAATTTTGGTTATCTCATCAAGCTTAGCTAAACTTATCTTGAATTTCTCCTTGAATTCATTTGCAGTAGCAAGCTCATTTCCAAGAGTAACTATCTATCTTTCAATTTCATGTTCATTGTTTCTAACTTGTTGTAGTTCAACCTCCAACTGAATGGTTCTATAGTTAATTTTACAACATTCTTCGGATTTTTCTTTCAAAGACTGGGAAATATTCTCCTCATTCTTCTTTCTTTGTTCAATCTCTTTGATAAAATTCATTGTCACAGATTCCATCCCAACTTTCACAGTTGCATTGTCCTTGGATAGCTTTTCACATTCTTCTATTATTTCTTTTAGGGTTTGATTCAGATGGAAATCATCTAGAGCTTTGCTTTCTTTTTGCTTCAATTGATCACACAACTCTTTCCTCTTTTCCCTTGACCCATTTATCTTATCCTTTAGTGATTGAATGAATTTTTCAACATCAACAATATTTTATTTCAGGTCCATGACCTCTACTGTAGATTGATCAAGATCATCAAGTGCCATCATAAGTTGTTTTTGAATACCACCAATGTCCATTGAGATTTAAGAATCATCTCAAGTTGTTAAACTTTTGAAGAGGAACCAGAGCTCTGATACCAATTTTTGGACACTGGGAACACTAAGAGGGGGGGTGAATTAGTGTTCAATGATTTCTACTTTCAAAAAAAATCTAAAATTATCAACAACAATAATATTACTTCATTTATCATTTCCAGCACATAACAAATGAAAATATTCAAAACATGCAATCATATTAGTAAACACGATAACACTAGATATTTTTTTTGTGGAAACCCAATTAGGGGAAAAAAACCCAATGGAGATTAATCCACAATTTTTACTCTATTAAAAGTAAATAAAAGATGGGAATGCACGTGCACTTAGGTGGACTACCTAGAGCTCACTACTCGAAGAAAAAGAGGCTCACTTCCTTACATATATAATAAAGTTTACAACAAGATTTGAATTGAGAATACATCAACAAATGCTAGGATTCAATTCCACTGAAGCTCAAGATCAAATTTTGGATCTCCTAACTAGATCACACTTCTGCTCTGCTCTGCTTCTGTACTGTACTACTTAACAAAAATGATCTACTCTTTTTCACTCTTCCCAGATGCATACATACTCCTTTTTCACACATTCACACATACACCCTCATATATATATATATAATTATATCTTATTGTGAGGTCGACATACTTTTGAATTTCCTATTAGCGGGTATATAAAGGAGATCCATAATTCATTTTGATATATATATATATATATATCAAAATGAATTATGGATCTCCTTTATATACCCGCTAATAGGAAATTCAAAAGTATGTCGACCTCACAATAAGATATAATTTTATTTTTTTATGTTAGCTTGCATCTCCTAAGTGGAAGATAAGCATAGCTACACAAGTCAGCTAGACTTTAGTAGCGACCCAAAACATTATTAATAGCAAAACACATATTCCACATAGATCCACAAAACATCATACGAAGCATGTCAGCCACAATGGAAAACTAGCCATGAATTATGCTACTAAATCTCTTAACTCCAACTCTGACTTAATACAATACCACAAAACTCAGTAGAGGATAGTGTAATTGTTAATAAATATTTCTTGGAGTTCCACACCATGAAATAATGATCTAGTACAATGAGTGATATCATATTAGTTTCACTTGCGCAACTGGATGTCCTATTCTCCAAACTTACTGTCGGTAGAAGTAATGCTAATATTGCAGATCATACTACTAACTCTAGTTTCCATTAATCACAACACAAGTAGCCAAAAATGATCTCTCCAATCCATATGCCAACATAATCTACCTAAAATTTCCTACTACAAAGAATGAGACATTCCATCTCCGTAAAATTAACTATCAAATACATTGTAACTAGCCAAGAAATAATAAAATCACCCAAGACAACTAAGCGAAAAACTAATGATTTTTTTGAATCTTAGTAGGTTCCCACCACAAACTAGAGCTTATTTTAGAATACCACAAGTGGAGGTGAGGACATAGAATAGAAGGAAAAAATTTGAGAGAAGTGATGATCCACCTATGAGAATGGGATATGAAAAGTAGAAAATGGAATAGAAGAGCATACAAGAGCCATTAAAGGTTTGTATAGAGAAGGTACAATAGGTCACACTATAAATATATATCTTCCCTCTCCTCCTATCTTTATCTCTTTTAAAATTATCCTTGGTTTCTATATTGAATTAGCACATAAGTAAATGATAAATCGTTGGTTAATCATTTATGGGAATATTGAAGTTGTTTAGCATCAACTAGTAATAAAGTTGTTTAGCATCAATAAATAAATATTCAAGACAAACCATGAAGGAAAACAATGAGAAATACTAGGGCTACCCAATTAATAAGTATACATGTGAATAATTGAAGCACGAGTACTCAAATATACATAAGCCTTGAAGTATACACATGAATACATAGTATACATATTAATACAAAGTATACACATGAATACAGGGTATACGCATGAAAACATGTAAGTCACGAAGTATACATTGGAATACATGTAAGTCACAAAGTATACACAAAAGTTGTATACACTTGAATACATGTAACTTGTATCTATTGAACTATGTATTTATAATACAAATATGGAAACCATTGATAAAAATATTTATATTCACCAAATAGCCATGTAGGTATACATCAATATATGTCAATATATGTATTAAATATATACAAAATAGCCATATAGGAATACAATTTCAAATATATGTAATTAAAAATATGTCCAAAAATGTCATATAGACACACAACAAAGTGCCCTAGAATCAAAAGTCATTTCCCTCCAAGCTCTTGAAACAAACTCTTGCGCTTTCTTGGTTAGCCAGATGTTGATAAGTCTATCACACATTTAATTTTAGGTTGAGGAGTGCTCCTGGTGCTCCTCCTAATGTTTAGTTCCTAATCAAGCCTTATCTATTACAATAACAACTAAAGACATTAATATATAGAAATTACATTATAAAAAATGATATATTTAGCAAAATAATAATTTACCATGACTAGATGACCACTCTCCTTAAGGAAAATATTCACTTGCCCATGTTGTCATGTGTTGAAGCCCTATAGAAACCATTCGAAGAGAAATTAAACTATGAATCAATATCATTTAATTTTTCACTAACTAATAGCTATAATAATGAATGTAAATTGAAATTTAGTAATATTCCTCATACCCCCATGAGAGGCATCAAGGAGTCTATAGTAGAAGAAACACCAAGCTCCATTGCCATATGAAAATATGGAGGTGTTTCCCCTTGCAAGATTAGAAAATAAAACAACAAATCATTCTATCATGAAAATTACAATAGTGATGCATGTGATTACTTATAATGTATGAGATAATGAACAAAATTTTGAGTGATTATTGAACTATATATTTCTTACTATCATGCTTACTATTTTCCTTATCCATAGCTTCTTCGAAAGCACTTGTCTTAGGATTGTATCCATAGTAGCAAGGTGGTGAACTGTTTAATAAAATTCTTTGGTAGACCTTTACAAAAAATGTGGTAGCATATAGAAGGAAGTGAATTGTTTAAAAATATATCTCAAAGAAATGTGGTCTCATGGTGATGGAATTCCATGAAAAACAAATGTTTCATGGCATTCCATCACCATGAGACCACATTTCTTTGAGGTATTTTTTCAAACAGTTCATTGTCTTCTCTATGGTATTATGTTGGGATGGGGTGGATGGTATAGTGTTGTCTTGCTTATGAGATGGAGGGTGATCATAACATGAAGGGAGGCATGGAGATATGAACAAGTGTACTAATAGGTGGAAGCTTCCATAGATTGGTAAATTGAGGATGAGGATGAGGAGATTGAAAAGGATTTGGAGCAGAATTTTGGCTAAAGGCTTGGTTTCTATTCTTAAGGTAGTGAGTAGTTTGAAAAAAATGACTCAAAGAAATGTGGTCTCATGGTGATGGAATGGAATTCAATCACTATGAGACCACATTTATTTGAGGCATTTTTTCAAACTACTCACTACCTTTTCTATGCTATTGCTTACTATTATGCTTTGATAATTTTTTCCAAGCATCCATAATTTATTGGAAAGCACTTGTTTCAAGCTTTTAGCCATAGTAGCAAGTGAACTGTTTGATAAAATGCTTTAGTAGACATGTATGGAAAATTTGGTCGCATAGAAAAGGTGGTGGGATGTTTAAAAAAATTCCTCAAAGAAATTGGGTCGCATGGTGATGGACATCACCATGAGACCACATTTTCTTGAGAAACTTTTTCAAAAAATTCATTGCCTTCTCTATGCTATTGCTTAATATTATTCTTTCATAGATTTTTTCCAAGCATCTAGAGCATAGACAAGGTAGTGAATTGTTTGAGAAAATTCCTCAATAAAAAGTGGTCTCATGGAATTCCATGACAATAAAATTCAATTGGAAACCACTCCTAGTTATTACTTATGCTATGTGAAGTAATTGCATCACTGTTTATTTCTAGAAAACTATATTGTAAATGAAATTTTTTCATCTATCAACATCTAGTTATTAGTTATGCAATGTTAAGGAATTCTTTGAGTTTGAAAGATGTGCAATGGAATGTAATCAACAATATGAATATAAACTACACAAAACTATTGAGTATAATTCATTAGTTAAACTCTGTATTCTATTACCTATGTGAAGGTTTGTATACTACTAGCACTATGAGGCATTCCTATGAAACCTCCAATATTAGCCTATTCAACATCCCAAATCAGATATTAGAATACTATTCATATAACAATTCTATTCACATGTAATATTTATAATTGTTTAGTAGTTACATACCTCAAAGGTAGATGCAGTGGAGTAAAAAATAGTGTTGAAAAATGGAGGTAATTCTTGTAGCTTAAAACTTGTAAAACTATGTGACTGTAGATAAAATTAAGTATTGTTTGTCACAATTCTTTGTGTATGATTAATCTTTTTAGTTTCATTTTACCAATTGTAGAAAGAGACAAAATATTCTAGAAAAATGAGATAAGAAGATAGAAGTGACACAACATATACATGGAGAAACCCTTTCGGGAAAAACTCCACCACCAAAATCAATAGTGCTTGCATTATTTAACCTTAGAACAAGATTACAATAACACTATATCAATCCTTGATTGATATGCTTCCTTTCCTTCAACAATCCTTCTTCACAACTTGCAAAGAAACTCTCATTACACTTGCTGCAATTATCCATGCATTTCATGTGACCAAGCATGAATCCACACATCCCATGCCATGCTTGAAACCCTCACACATAGACAAGCTCAACATGCTTCCTATAGTAAACTCTCTCTCCAAGAACTCTCATACACTTGCTATAATAAATAGACAATTATGAGCATTGTAAACTCAAAATAGTTGTCAATTACAAGAGAATAAAGCTCCTCACAAATATCTATGCCTAGATTGGGAAGGTAGAGTTCCACACTATAACATGAAGTCAAAACCAAAGTCTCCTCAATTTAGGAACCCCAAACTAAACAATTAACTAATAATTGGTCAAGAAAATATCTTGAAAGCATCACCTCAAAATTGGCACCCAAGAATGGGCCAACTTGATTGAGCCTTGTAAATATCTTATCATGCAAAAGGTGTTAACTGAAAGATGTCAACTTGGGAGCCCAAGGTGGTCCCAAGTCAATCTGACTTAACTAAAACATATATCTCCATAAATTCATGCAAATACTATGCATGATTGATCATCCCCATTTAATTGAAAGTATCCACTTGTTATTTGTCATGCAACTAAAGTCATTAGTCATCCAACTCAATTCAACTCAAGTCAACTAACATGCAACTCAAACTATCTACATGCAACTAAAGATAATTGAACCATAACTAAACTAAACCAAACTAAACTAATACTAAACTGATATTGAAATGATAGTGCCACTCCACACATTGTAAATATCAATCCCTATTTTTTAGAAACAAGACATGCATTACATAAGAGTTATGAATCCTCCAAATAGTTAACTAAAACAAGGTGGGTCCCACCTTCCTTGTGGATGCCCCATGTGCTTCTATTTTGTAGGATCTCTTCTTGGACACCCACACATGTTCCTATCAATTAGGAATAATTACAAATGTCAATTTACATGCTCATTTCATTCAAATTTAATCTCTTTTTAATTCTAGTGTTGGGGAACACTTTTCAAGGACTTAGGAGATACATAAAATATTTTTAGGATTGCAATTAAATATAATCCTATTTCCAACAAATAGGTGGAGGGCCAGTGTATCCAGTATCAACACTGTGACCCCAAAATTTTATTACAATCATTACACTAAATTAGTTAATTTTGCATTTCAAAAATGAAATTTAATAAAATAAATTTAATGAACATGCTAAAATTTACCTAAGTATCAATGTCGAAAGCCTCATTCAAAATTTCATCTTCCATCTCCATCTCCACAACTGCATACGTATCCTACACACCAGCCTCTTGACTATCTATGGGGTCATATGTACAAGCTAACCCACGAACCTGACAAGAATGGGGTGGAATCCTACCCCTCAAACTCTACCTTAGATGGTGTTGTATTGTAGGACTGGCATTCTAGATGATACTCTGGGTTAGAGAGCTGATAGACCACAGAATGTGCACCTTAGCACTCTTCTTCACAATGAAAGGGATAGCAATGTGTGCATACACTAGCCTAGTGAGTGCTTATATCCCTTTCCAATGAGGATCAAATTGTGCACCTATGCTATCTTGTGGAGACCCTCCACCTCTCCCCCAAAAGTCCCTCATATCAAAATATTTGGGGATTTTTTGATGATGAACTCATAGTGGAGTTTCCTGAAGAAATATTGGGGGACCTCATTATTGTTGCATGGTTGATAGTCAAAAACCATCCACCACCTATCCCAAAAATTGTTCCTAATCCATTGGTGGTTGCACGAATGGATAGGGAAACCCTTGCTATTAAGGTCAAGAGTTTTATTTGTGTATGGGTTATTGAATAATGAGCACAAATCATATTTTGTAATTTTTTCATCTTTTACTTCTTTATATGATAATTTATTTGCATAAAAATTCCTACACTCTTACCTCATATCCAGTCAACCATTTAATTGTTTGCTAATTGTGTCTACATGAGTTAACATGACTTGAAGTGAATTTTCAAGTGTGATTCTTTGGAAAAGGTTGAACTTACGGGATCATTCAACCTCATGATTAACTCAATCTATTTTTTGTTGTTTTCTATTTTCCCCATTAAATTTTGCTAAGTACTAGGAGGATGTTGAGGAATTGTTGGAGGAGTTTGTTGTTGTGGTTGTTGAGTATTTTTTTCATGTGCTTGTTCATGAGAAGGAGAGGGATTTTGAGGTTTATTATCATCTCCTACAAATTAATGAAATGAACATAAAAAATAACCTAAATTTACCTATTTAACAAAAAATTCACAAAAAAAAAAATAGTGATTACTTATTCGACCTCCCCGTTGATGTGGTGGAATCTTAGTGAAAATTTTGCAAAGACTAGATGAAGAAATTGTAAGTTTTGATGCTTCCAAAATGTAAGCACGCAATAGTAGATCTTTTTGGCTGTAGTAAAGAAAATATGATAGTAAAAATGAAATGAAATGTATTTTTTTGTTTTGTTTTAATAAGGTATAATGTGCTCATGTTATAATGTGAGTGTGTTATGGACTCGATAAATGACCAAGTCTTAGGCTCAGTCACACCAAGCCATAATGTGAGAACATTATAACATGCTCACATTATATCCTTTCAAAATTTTTTAAAAAATTGGCTACTTTTTGGCCCCCTAGAACTTTTTGCATGTGCCTAATGGCACAAATATAAATTAAATATACATATATACACACATGTGTATACATGTACATATATTGTCAATAAAATAAAACTAATTGTTAGGATGATTACTCAAATCAAGTCTCCTCTTCATTCCATTTGGACTAGATGGACATGTATCATGATATAGAAGAGTACAAGAAACTTGAAATTAGATAAAGTTAAAGAAATTTTTATTTAATTTAACATAGCTGATAAAATCATGAAATGAAAATTTTAAATCTAAACAACTGAAAGTATGCATAAATTACTATAATTACCCACCAAGGAACCCTAGAGGACAATACTATGTCACATCAATGGAACTTTTTTTTTAAATGAAATAACAATAGATTGCAAACTTAATAATTTAAACCTAAGTCCTCTAAGGTTCCTCAACTACACTACTCACAAACCATTAATCAAGATAACTAGAATCATTTCATTAACTTATCAAATGACATGAATTAGTTAATATGCAAGGTTCATCTAAAATATCACATTAAATGTTCTACATTATTAACTTCCATAACATGTCAACTAGTAATCAACATTAAATAAAAGCATTTCTAGTCAATTAACATAAGCAAGTTACATCACTTAACAATATTCATTACAAGAGAGTAAGTCAATATATGTTACATCATTACAATATTTACATAAATGCTTCCCTAAGTACAAGTGGGATGAATACATCAAATTACAACATGAGGTACAACTAATATATAATTCAGTACATAGAAAAAAATGGTTGTTTTGTCAAATTGAATCAAGAGTTGAAGTCCACAACACCAAGAAAAAATATCCACAAACATGACACAAGAATACCCATGGAGAAAAAAGCACCAACCTCTCGACTATGTGGAACCCTAAGTTCCACCCCCCATGCTATGAAATAACAAAAGGACCCACACCATATAGATAGTCAAGAAGACAATGGGCTAACATAAAAAAGGGCTATACATGACTCCAACACAACACTAAATCATTTCCAGAGGAAATCACACAATAGAAGGTGAACACATAACTAGGGAATGTTAGACTTCAATAGGGAGGAGTTTCATCACATAGCTTGATATGGGTTGTCCTGGCAGATCTTCCTAGGCCCCAACCCCCATCCTGGGTTGTCCTAGCAACCTCTCCCAATCCTTGGAACCCATAAAAACTCATGTGGAACCAACATACCTTTCATGAGAACAAGGAAGTTGGTCTTTTCATTCTAGACCTTCCCATCTCATCTCAAGCCTAAACGAGCACTTGAGCCATGAGTTAGGAATAACATTATCTTGACTAATGTGAAGTCTACCCATCCCCCTAATTCATTTTTAAGGTTGTCACTAGATTAATAAACTCTCTAATGGTTTTTCCTTGACACTACTTTGGGTTTCAACCCCCATTGAGAGCCACTCCCCCTACTTGCAACTAGTAGACCCTACACATCAAGCAAGGCATTTACCATCTTGCATACTCATCATAATCACATGAATCCATACACAGTGCAAGGAATTTCCCATCTTACACACTTAGCATAATCATAAAATCCATATATAGTGCAAGGCATTGACATTCTTACACACTTAACATAATCACAAGAATCAATACACAGTATAAGGAATTGACCATCTTGCACACAACACAACACCTTTTTAGACCACTTCCAAAATGAAACCATCATAAAAACCATACATTCAAAATTACTCCCTCCCAAGCCTTTGGAAGCCAACTTTAACAATTTTCACAATAACACCCACTTTTAAACAAATACCAAAATCACCCTGAACCCAAAAGTCTACACAATATTCAATACAAGAATTCAATCAAATAATACAATCATGAAATAGACATTATTTTCACATTAAATACTACCCATTACTTAACCACTAATTCTCTTAATGAATCATTTACCTCAATAACATTTTTTCTAAACAACTAATTACATAGTGAATTAATTATGAAATAAATCAACATACATTAATGAACAAAAGATAATCTAATTCCCTCATTTAAACAAATCCCTCAATTATCTAATTATAAGTAAATCAATTTTCCCTACTTAATTTTTTCCAATTCATTTAACTAACATAATCAATTAATTACATGGGAAAAAATATTCTTTTACTATAACCTATATATATATATGTATTTATACATTTATATATAAATATGTATATATATTAAAAAACATAATGTAGTTTTCAATATAACATACTGTAATGCGAAAAATATATGCATACATATATAAATATAATTTGAAAGACAACCATATTACATTTACATCGAATCATATATTGTCGAATATTAAGAAAGATACATATACATTGAATGATATATAATTGAATACGAAGAAAATTACATATTCATCGATATATAATTGAATACGAAGAAAATTACATATTCATCGAAATCCACATATAATGAGTTACCATTAAACACCCAGCATAAAGGTTATTCATCGAATGAAACACACAATATCAAATGTCTATAATATAATCATTGAAATAAAGGCATTGACTATAATAAACACATGACATACATAGTATTGAATATGCATTACAGGAAAGGACACACACTCAATAGCATCAAATGAAAGACAAAAATAATCATATTACGCTTTGTAGTGCCCCTCCATTTTCACTTTGGATGTGCAAGTAGTCTAGCTAAGGAACTTGAAGATGAATGATGCAAGCTATGGGCATATTTGTGCTATGGAATTGCTTTGGTTATTCTTAGGATTTTGACATGATTTTGACATATATTATCATGATGATCTATGATATTATGATTTTGATTATGATTATATTTATTATCATGAAGAGGTACTAACTTGTGTTCAAGTGTTGTGGTTGTAGATGGAACATGAGCTTCTATTAGTATTTTTGTGAGTATGATGCATATTTTTCTGTTATTATTATTATGCAAAGTTGTATTTGGATAGTTAGGTGATGTAGTAGTATGTTGTTAGGATAGGTGGAAAGGGTGACATCATACCATTGGATGTATTGGGGACATACAAGAATGCGATGTGATTGCTAGAGTTCCTTTCCTAGTACCTCGTCTATTATGCACATGTGCTCTAACTTGTATGTTTGAATGAATATATACTATCTACGTCTCCACCTAAATTAGAAGGTTTGAGCATGATTCTAATCGCAATGGTGGTTGAGGAGATAACATCTAGGCCCAAGTTATACCCTAACCCTAGCCATTGTCCCCAATTATGGACAATTGATTTAGTGTGTGACCACCTTTCCAGGTTGTCATGGAACAATGTCTAATCACCTATAACCTATGGTTGGAGCGTTGCAATTGTGTGAATGTTTCTATTGGCTTATGTGATTGTGTGTTGAGTATGGATTCAGTTAAAATGGTGCTAAGTCCTTTGGTAATTCAGGTTAGTCACTATTGTGATCATTCTTATTATTTATGCTTTGATGTGAATGTCTCTTTCATGTAAGAAGTTATATTGTGGTTTATGCTTAATCTCTGATTATGACCTATTTAAGTTAAGTTAGCTTCTAGGTCGGGTATGTTGTTGGTAAATATAGTTGTCATGTGGGTGTTAAAGTGCGATTTAATGTTATTATATATATATATATATATATTACTATGGTTATTTTTTGGTGTAAGTGAATATTGGTTATTAATATTATTATGGTTATATGTGTATTATGTTTTATGAAAATAAACTTATAAATATTAACATATTCTAATGTTATTTATTAAATATTAATATTTTTTATTAGTAAATATTTAAATATTAATATGTAAGCATATGTTATATTTGTGTTTTGATTTACTATTTTGGTGGAGTGGCTATTCTTAAGGAGGTTCTTTTATCTTTTATAATGTTTTGAATTTATTTGGTGGGAAACACTGAACAAACAAGTTAATTATGTGAGTTAATTTGATTATTTATTTTATTTTAATTATTTCATTAGCGAGATGACTCGGATAGGTGTTTTAATTTAATATTTTAATATTTTATTTGGTTAGAGGATTTATTTCCTTATTTTATTTTAGAAAAGAAGAGTCTTTTGGGGAAAAAGAAATAAAGTTACTTTCCTTTTT
>VDFB02270651.1:378676153-378773877 GCA_007258455.2 Sequoia sempervirens | reverse complement strand
AGCAACTGTGTCCGAATCGAACGTATATTATATGAAAATAGGGGTTTTTTGGGCGCTGCAAGCTCAACGGTGAGGTCTGTTTGGGCTCAAAGTGCACCAAAAAAAAGTACCCCCTATTCCAAAAAACCAGAAGACAAAAAACACAAATCTGAAGCAACCAAAACCTAGTTCTCAAAATATTTCAAAAGACTGAACAGGCTACAGTAGATCTGGCTCTGATACCATGTAGGAGTTGAGAAATACAAATACATAGAACCCAAAGAAACCTGCATGCAAGAAACCTGTCACAGAGAAAGATAGAGAACGAAGACAAGGGTTTTGGCTCTGACAAAGTAAAAGATGTATTATCAGAGGAAAAAAAATGAATCAAGAAGTAATTACAATACAAGAGATCAAACCTTAAAAAGGAGATCAACACCGAAAGGAAAACCTAACCCTAAGGTGAGAGCATTTAATAATTAAATATTAATTATTAAATGACTAATATATGCATAAAGTGAAATCTTAAGAGGAGAGTAAAGTTAATTAATTACTTTACTCTAATGGATAGTTTCACAAATTCTTTTCTTTTATTTCTCTAGTCCCTCAACCTGTAAAGCAGTAGTAGTAGTCACAAAGTTCCTTGGGCAGAGTGTGTAGCATGCACATATTGTGACGTAGAATGATCTTAGCTCAACTAATCCCAAGGAAACGTACTCACTAATTCCCCTTATGATGGATTAGGGTACTTGATCCATATGTTCTAGCTTAATCCCCACAATTTTTAGTACAACAACATTGGTATTTCTTAGATGATCATCTACCTTATCTTCATGAAAGGTATGATATGCCACATGAGTTGTCAATTGGGGGCTGAATTATTAGGTGAGGGGGACCTGCATGGACAACCCAACTAGAATTATGTGATGACATGTGTCACCACTTGGGGGTCGAGGTCTTGGGTGAGAGGGACTTGCATGGACAACCCAAGTGGAACCATGTGCCTAATGTATATATATATATATATTGAGGTCCAACATGTGGAGGGAGGTTTTTTACCCATGCTAAGACAGATTCTATATTTGCACATGTTTTGACATGATACAATAGGTATGATGCCACACCCCACTGATGTTTTGACATAGTGTTGGTGATGATGCCATGTTGCTGATGGTAGTGATTTGGGCTTGAGGACACAATGCCACATGCATAGACACATGAAGGTGCACTATCATATTGTGTTATGATAGCCTACTTGTGTGATGAGCGTAACAGGCCCTCACACACTTGTAGAGGGATGCTCATGTCTTCTTTTGATAGTGTTCTGGCTATTTAGCATATGGGTATGTCCTATCCATGTTTACCTTTGGCTACGGAGAGTACCTGTGTGTTCCTTTTCTATGAGGTATCGGTATGTAGGGTGTGTTCTATGCATACCTACTTCTGCAAAGCCATAGACACACTGCCATGTGGCATACAACCAATACGTTCCTTCTCTAATTGGCATATGATCATGCCATACTAAGGTACGATGTGGGATGGGGGGTGAAGTGCACATCCCATGTGGGTAGCCAAGGAGTGTGTGGGCCACTTCTCTAGTCCATGCCGCATGACAACGCGATGCAGGGTGTAGTTGAGGAGTACACTTTGAGCCATGTGGATGGCATGCTCACTCCACACCACATGAGAGCTACTGCAATAGCCTAATGTTGTTCCCTCCTTCCTCATTTGTTGGCTAGTATCTAGTCATGTAGTTTTGTATAGTGCAAATTCAAATATTGTGAACTTTCGTTATGGTTATTGATAATTTTATATTGATTGTGAAGACCAACACATTTTTTATATTTGATTGTGATGGTTTAGCCACACCTTGTGATCTTATTTTCTCATAGCCCTCATGGTTAAACTTGATTCAATATTGAAATTCTACACATTTCTTGCTTTGTTGTTGAAATTAAATTTTTATTTGCACTCTTCTTAATGACTTTGGTGACTAAACTAGTTTATCCTTATAATTTTTTATGTCGGCCATGTGTCGTATTGTGATTCCTCTCCAAGGATGTATGAGGCATAATTGGTGAGTGTATACGAGGAAGTAGACACAAGGAACCTTGAGGATGGGGGTATGTGAGGTTTTTACACAACTAGGACCCACTACCCACCTATGTGTGAGACTATCTCTTGGAGGCTAACCACCTTATACAACAAGAGATAGGTTATTGTGGTCTTGTAACGATGGTCTTACCATGTGTGTGTGGCCTAACATCATCAAGCCACTGAGTGTGAGGTATGGATTATGTGGTGTGGATATTAGCTCTAGGATCATGGATTAGTATGTTACTTACCGGTGTCTAGTTGGACCCCAGTGTACCCTTGTGATGTGAATTTGTGTGTATGTGAAGAATGCATGTTAAATCATGAATATAGTACTTATGAAAAGATACATTATTTTTCCATGTTTCCAAAAAGGTGTAAAATGATGATCTTTTGTTGAATATGTTATGAGATTTAGTGTTATAAAATGAATAAAGTGGATCATCTTGTTTGTAGATGATGGTTATGTCATGAAAAATGTGTGCTTTGTATGCATAATTATGTTGTGTTTTATGGAAGTGTAGCATTCTGATGAATTGATTTCTTAATAGTGTATTAGAAGAGGCATTTTAATATAAGGATAAAGAAAAGAAATAGTGATACATTTGAAATTGAATACTTCTATTATGAGAAGTTCTGCTAGTTAGGATTAAAAGGGTGAACATTTGTTTTCTTTGTCTTGAAAGAAGATGATTGGTGTTAGTGCTAATATGTAAGGATTTTGAGTGGTTTATGTACTATGGAATCATTTTTGAAATGAAAGTTCTTAGTGTTACTATTGTGACATTGAAAATTAGAAGGGTAGATTATGGTTGAAATGGAGTGTATAATTATGTATTCTTGTGAGATAAATTATTTCCATAGGAAAAAAAACTAGTGTATACTAATTTGATGTAACGAATTAGCTTTGATGTTGGTTAATAGAAATTTGCAATACTAATGTGTTATGTTTCCACCCTAGTTTTGTGACTTCTAGGAGTAAGTCAAGTTTTAGGGGAGAGGATGTAGTGCCCCTCCATTCTCACTTTGGATGTTTAGGTAGTCTAGCTAAGGAACCTAAAGATGAAGGATGCAAGCTATGGACATATTTGTGTTATGGAAGTGCCTTGGTTATTCTTAGGATTTTCACATGATTCTGAAATATTATTATCATGATGATATGATATTATGATTATATTTATTATCATGAAGATGTACTAACTCGTGTTCAAGTGTTGTGGTTGCAAATGGAACATGAGCTTCTATTAGTATTTTTGTGAGTATGATGCATATTGTTATGTTACTATTATTATGCAAAGATGCATTTGGATAGTTAGGTGATGTAGTAGTATGTTGTTAGGGTAGGTGGAAAGGGAAGGATCATACCATTGGACATATGGGTGACATACATGAATAAGATACAATCACTAGAGTTCCTTTCCTAGTACTTTGGCTATTATGCACATGTGCTCTAACCTGTATGTTTGAGTGAATAGGTACCAAACTACATCTACACCTAAATTAGAAGAATTGAGCATGCCTCTAATCCCAATGGTGGTTGAGGAGATAACATATAGTCCCAAGTTATACTCTAAGCCTAGCCATTGTCCCCAATTAGGGACAATTGATTCAGTGTGTAACCACCTTTTTGGGTTGTCATGGCACAATGCCCGATCTCCTATACCCTATGGTTGGAGTGTTGCACTTGTGTGAATGTTTCTATTCGGTTATGTTATATTGTCTGACTCCAATATCTATCTTTGAGTATGGATTCAGTTCAAATGGTGCTAAATCCTTTGGTAAGTCGGGTTAGTCACTACTGTGATCATTCTTATTATTTATGCTTTGATGTGAATGTCTCTTTTATGTAAGAATTTATATTGTGGTTTAAACTTAGTCTCTAATTATGACCTATTTAAGTGAAGTTAGCTTCTAGGCTGGTTATGTTGTTGGTAACTATAGTTGTCATGTGGGTGTTAAAGTGTGATTTAATGTTATTATATATATGTATACATATTGCTATGGTTATTCTTTGGTGTGACTGAATATTGGTTATTAATATTATTATGATTATATGTGTATTATGTTTTATGAAAATAAGGTTATAAATATTAACATATTCTAATGTTATTTATTAAATATTAATATGTTTATTAGTAAATATTTAAATATTAATATGTAAGCATATGTTAAATTTGTGTTTTGATTTACTATTTTGGTGGAGTGGCTATTTTTAAGGAGGTTCTTTTATCTTTTATAATGTTTTGAATTTATTTGGTGGGAAACCCTAAACAAATGAGTTAACTAGGTCAATTAATTTGATTATTTATTTTATTTTAATTATTCCATCAGTGAGATGAGGATAGGTGCTTTAATTTAATATTTTAATATTTTATTTTATTAGAGGATTTTATTTCCTTGTTTTATTTTGTAAAAGAAGAGTCTTTTGGGGAAAAAGAAAGAAGTTTCTTTCTTTGGTTTTTATTTCTTTTGAATTTAATTAGTTTTATTTATGGGGAAAATTATGAAGTTGAACTTTCACTTTTTTTTTGGTTTGCATGAAATTTAGAGGATTTTGAAGATATTTTTGGGGGTTTTAAGAATGGGGAGAAAATGGAGAGATTTTACATGGTTTTGAAGTAATTTTCAAAGGTTTTTGGGAAATTTGGAGTGTTTCTAAATCAAAATTTGGAGGAGAGTGATTTGGAATTAAATTATGATTTGAGGGGAATGGATTTGCTACTAGATTATGTGGAACATTATTTCTAATTGTGCTTTGAATTAGAGATTCGAGTTTGGAAAGCTTCTTCAATTTTCAACATCTTGCATTCAAATTTTTCATGTTTTGAGGTAGGTTTTGTACTTAATTTATAATTTATGTTTTAAATTCGTAGAGATCTATATGGATGTTCTAGAATATGTTATTTTAATGTTTTGAAGTGTTTCTTTCAAGTTATGAAATGCTTTTATATGTTGTGTTTTCTCATTTTGATGTTTGACTGTAATTGGGTATGCCGAAAAGAGGGTTTTTAAGGGAGTTGTTTGTTGTTTCACATTTTTTATAGTTTTGATTTATTTTCAGTCAATTCTATCCATGATGTAGAGTAGCTGAGAGTCAAATATGAAATGGGTTTTTTACATATTTGGATTTTGAGTTGATTTGACTTTTTTATGGTAGTTTTATGGCTAGCAAACATGACTGTTGTCAAGAGGGAATTAGTTTAGTTTCAAAGATTGTTGTTACCTATTTTTAGATATAGCTCAAAATAGGTAGAGTTGAATTGCATTCATCATTGAGAGGTACATTGAGTTTCAAATTTTTTTGCTAAGTATGTGTCAGCATGTAAAAAATTAGATTACATTTCATTTTCAATTTTATTATGCAAGTATTTGTAACAGAAAATTAGACATTTGCATAGCAAATGTTATTTTATTCATATTGTAAAAATCAAGGTCCCACAAAAACCATGGGAGTAGCTTAATTTTATTTTCATAATCAAATGATAGGTGCAAGAACACATTGTAAACTACACAATTGTAGACAATATAAACACAGAAAGGAGGGTGGTTCATCATTGCCTATACTAATGAAGCCATTGATACTTGATATCTTTGACTAGTGTTGTTGAAGCTTTCCAAGTTCCTCAACTCCAATCTCCTTAAGTTTTCCTACAAGATGGATGGAAATGATGTTAGAGATTGAATCTAAGCAACAATGAATCAATATCAATCCTATGCCTACATTGTCAACAAGAATATAATCTACATCTATTCAAGCATATATAAAATGATTAGGTTATCAAAGAGAAAGGATCATTGGAAGCTTTCATCTTTGCTATGTTTTGCTAGTATTTTTTCTTCATGTGCAAGTACAGGTACAATCAGGTCATTTCATCCAATAGATAGTGTTATGAGTGGTGGAAAATGTGGCTCCCGTAAGGGTTGAGCCCAACTCATAAACAATGAAGGAAACAATGTGCAAGTATAGTGAATACCATAAAAAAATCTTGCAAAATATATTTTGGGCTTAAAATGCATGAAGGAATGAATGCATAACTGAAGGGAACTTAATCAAAACAAGTGTCGGTAACATAGTGAGCTACATGTGTGCAGGACATCACAAATGAATAAATCAGACATGTTCATGTAAACTACAAGAAAATCCATTGTTACATAGAAGTATTAAAAAGCATCATTAATAGAGCTATCTACATATCTATAGAAGGGAGAGATACAAAAAAACATACAAGTGAACTTCAAGTAAGGAGACATCATCCCAATAAGTCATTTGGTCATTACAAGAAAATACAGCCAGATACGCTTATCCACATGAAAAGGAGTTCAAAGTCATTTGATCAAGGGAAAAACACTAAGAATGCAATAAAAACCTTGAGTTATACCAACATTATCTGAGTTATGATAGTTCCTCTGCACAAAGAAAGCTAGAAGCATAAAGAAGGGATAACAGTAATCATGTGAAGAAGAACTCAGTCACAGTGATCTGATAGGTTCATCAAGTTTTCTTAAGCTATGAAATGATGATAGTATCAAGCAAAAGTATTGTCACAGTAGGAATATGTTAGGTAGTTTTCAAAAAAATTTCAGATGCATGAAGCAATGACTATATAAAATGTGAGAGAAAGAAGAGGAAAATCCCTTTCCTTCTAAAGATAACATGGTAAAGAGGCCACAACCATAGAATATGCTAAGGTTTTCTTATTTCTACAAGAAAAAAGGAAAAATGCCAAATACCCAATAAAAATACAGTCGTAGCCATGAAGTCTAGTAATTTTGTTCCAAAATCTAAATATTTTCTTTTTTTTTTGGAGAAAATGGGTGTTATTTGGCTTGAGACTAGAAGTTTTAAGGGGATTTTCTTCCATTTATACAAATACCCATATGATGGCTTTTAATTCAAAACACAAAAGTGAAAGATGAACAATTTTTCTCAAAGATGCAATTACCCACATGGGGATTTTTATTTTCAGACATGGGAGCATAGAAATATATAATGGTGAGCTTTGGAGCTCAACAAAAGAATGTAAAGCAGAGTAAGGAGGCCATTTTTGAGCTCGTGCCATGAGTTACAGCTCTCAGAAAATCCAAATAAGAGAGATACACATGGTGTGGCCTATATAGAGGGCCTATATTTTTAAAGATTAATAATCATTCTTTTACCAAGAAAGAAGTTCATGTAAGCTTCTGTTTGATGAAAATATGGAGTAAGTAAAAACTACCATTGTATGTTTGTAGAGGAGAAAACATGCCTCAGCCAAGCTCTCATAGAGTTTCCAGATCAAATCTTGAGCTCACTCAATGGCAGACAGGAGGAGTAAAGATGAGCAAAAAAGAAATTAAACAAACAAAGATGCATTAGAAGAGAAAATTGATTGCAGATTTCCATCACAAAGATTGTAGAGAAGCCAAGGTAAAGCACTACATAATGCATACCACGTTTTGAATAGAAAAAATCTCCAGGAGAATTCCAGTAAAAGCCTTTGAAAATGCTATAAAATCAACTAGAAGGCCTTGTGAAACCCTATGTCATGTTGGCGTAGAGAGCTTCCTCATCAAGTAAAAAAAAATTAAAAAATGATAGTGAATGATTAGGGTTCGAGTTTTGTCTGCCCTAAATCGACATAAGATTGATTTTTTTTTTTTTACTAATGATTTTAATAAATCATTATGTTCTTTTGTCTTCCATGGTCCATCACTTTTGAGTCATATAAACCTAATCATGTTTAGGGAAGCCCATGACTTAGGAAAGGTTCAATGGGAGTTTGACCTTCTATTGTATGATTTATGAAATGATTAATGTATTAAATATTAAGGTAATATATTGTTACCCTAGTATTTAATATACAATATTTTTTTAAAAGAAAAACTATCATATATTAAATATTAAGATAATCATCTAGATTATCTTTAGTATTGAATACTACCACCTTTCCAAAACATGAGCAAACACAAGTAAAGTGGAGGAGTATTTTGTATAATCTTGAGTTGCATGTGCAGTTCCAACACTAGTTTTAATGCCTTATCATCATACACAATATAGGGATGGAGTTTCAGTCTAATATGCATGGGCGAGTTGATAAAAATGAGGTGGTTTTCCAATGCTTGGACCCACTTTTTAGGGAAATTCCAGTTCAATTTGAGTGCTCTATGGGTCAGTTACAAGTTGACAACTAGTTTGAACCTGAGTGAACTCATTTTTGCATGAGTTTGGGCCTTCTTTTGGAGATTTTTATTTCTACTCAGGATTTGTTGTGGAGTTATCATTTTTTACAGTGAAATTGACTTTCAGTTTCACCTTCATGCCTTGGAGAGGATTTTTGTATAAAGTGATATGACTTAGTCATTTTTCACTAGTTCTTGTTTTCTACCTTTGCCTTCAGCAAAGAGACTTCATGTAACTCATCTTTCATAATTTAATAGATTATGCAACGGTTTTTTACAAGTTATGTTAGAGTATCATTTGCAGAGTTTTCCTTCTGTTGTCATTGCAAGTTAGATATTAGCCTTCTTAGATTCAGGTGTTTTGTTTTATGAATTTTTTGGATGCAAATTTAATGTGTTTTACATCAAAACCTTTAAATTTCTATCACATTCATGAATGCATGTACATAGAAAAAATGATCTTAGTTGCAAGTCATAAATTATGCTTATAATATATTCATATCTTTAAGTTGTGAAAGTAATTTTTCTGTCATAAAGAATGAATTATCAATCCTTTCTGTGAATCATTGATGCAGTTAAATTATTTAATTTGAGTTGTAAAAATAGGCTCATAAGGAACCAGTTGTGAATTAATCTATTTTCTTTAAATCAAATAGATGTATCACCATAGTTTAATTTTTCTAGTTTTGCATTAGTTTCAGTCTTTTCTCTTTTCCAAGTAAATTTTTAAGTACATAATCATAGAATCATATAGGAACCAGCCTAGAATATGGAGGTCTATCTTCGCTATAGGAATACCCATAGCCTAAAGATAGTTCCCATGTTTCAACAGATTGTTGAATTTAGCCATTCAAGCATTTGGGTGTAATCTGTTTTATAATAGTTTTTGGCACGCCCAGTGGAAATCTAAAGCACGCTTCATAGAAAGAATTCAAGAGTTCAAGCTACTATTCTAGTATATACAACAACAAATTTTACCTTTTAGAGGTTATAAATTATACCTGGCGACTCCAAGCACAATCCACAGGTTTCAGCAGATGAAGTGCTGGTATGTTCACATTTGCAAGAGAAGTCTCATTTGCTTTGATTTAAAGAATATTTGCAAGTTTCAAATGCTTTAACATGACATTTTTTTATTAAAATAGCATGTTTTCACCTCTGTTTCATGAAAATATTGCCTACCCACATCCTTATCAACCATATCAGGCCAGTCATGCTATTGGTTTTAACCCAAACAACCACACAACAATAGTATATCAACATGCTCAACATGCTTACCTCCCACCCACCCTTGCTCAACCTTCATATCAACATTTATATGAGAAAAATCAGCTCCAAGAGGTTGATGATATGAATAATAGCATGAATTACACCAAGGACATATTGTTAGACATCACAAAGAAAATGGAAGTTCAGGAAGTAACAAGAGCTTGATTTGCAGCAACAAGAGTTAGACTATCAGGCCTACCTTCATGAATAGGAGTTGGAGACTCAAAGGATACATTTTGAAGAAAAGCTCGAGAGGGAATTAGCTACAAACAAGGAGAAGATGAGGCTTTTTCTTAGTCAAACACATAGGCATCAAGTTCAAGTAGCTCCTGTCATTTTAGACCAGCCTATTCAAGAGGAGGTTAATAATTACAAATTCCCAAGTTTTAAGAAAAATGAATCTCTTAACTTTGCAACTAAGCCTTCTCAGCTCAAGATTCCAAATTTCACAGGCTTTATTTTAAATCCTTTTCAAGTTGAGGGAAGTAATCAGGTACAGTCCCATCCCTGTGAACAACTTTTTCCCTTGCAAGAAATCCAAGAAGCTCCCCAAGTTTCCCCGCCTAATGAATCCAAAGATGAACCCATTGATTAGGATACCTTAATTCTCATCGAAAAAATTAGAAATGTAAATCCATTGCGTTTAGCTTTGGAGGTTTACTATTTAGAGTAGAAAAAGATTGAATGAGAACAGAGGGTGTAGAGTCTAAAAAAATCAAAATTCCAAGTTTTAGGAGTGAACCTTCAATACAACATCCAATTCATAACCAAGAGCAGTCCATTATATATCCTACTTTAGCAACTAAAGGATCTCGGAGTCTTTTTTGTATCACCAAATCAGAAAAATCAAATGAAGAATAGGAGGTTGTTGTTGTTTGTACAGCATCCCCAACTAAATTTGAGTATAATGCACATGAAGAGGATTTTGGATCAGGCTTTCCATTAGGTCCCTTGCATTTTGATTCATTTGAAAAGTTTTCTAATGATTTTTATAGGATGAATGAGAGAAGAGTACATGGTTTACAAGGTAAAAATATTTAATTGCAAAGATGGGATGCCCAGTTTTATTGGAAAAGGTACTAGATGAGGAGGAAGAATTGGCTTCTTTGTTTGATCAACTACCTGGATTCATTGACAATGAGGAAGAAAGCATATGGATACCCAACTTACCAATTGATTTGGAACAACAGGGGGATATTGTTGACTTGTTTGATGAACTTCCTCAATTTTTTGGTGAAATGGAGGATATCACATGCATGATAGCAATCTGTTGAAACATGGGAACTATCTTCAGGCTCTAGTTATTCCTATGGAAAAGATAGACCTCTAGATTCTAGGTTGGTTCCTATACGATTCTTTGATTATGGACTTAAAAATTTACTTGTAAAAGAGGAGAGACTGAAACTGATGCAAAACCATAAAAAAGTAAACTATTATGCTACATCTATTTGATTTAAAGAAAACAGATTTATTCACAACTGATTCCTTACGAGCCCATTTTCACAACTCAAATTGAATAATTTAACTACATCAATGATTCACAAAAAGACTTGATAATGCATTCTTTATGAAGGAAAATTTTACTTTCACAACTTAAAGATATGAATATATTATAAGCACAATTTATGACCTACAACTAAGATTTTTTTTTATGTGTACATGCATTCATGAATGTGACAAATTTAAATGTTTTGATGTAAAACACATTAAATTTTCATCCAAAACATTCATAAGAAAAAAAACCTAAATCTAAGAAGGCTAATATCTATCTTGCAATGACAAAAGAAGGAAAACTCTGCAAATGATACTCTAACATAACATGTAAAAAACTGATGCATAATCTATTAAATTCTAAAAGCTAAGTTACATGAAGTCTTTTTGCTGAAGGCAAAGGTAGAAAATAATAACTAGTGAAAAATGACTAAGTCATATCAATTTATACAAAAAGCCTCTCCAAGGCATGAAGGTGAAGCTGAAAGTCAATTTCAGTGTAAAAAATGATAACTCCAAGGAAAATCCTAAGCAGAAATAAAAATCTTCGAAAGAAGGCCCAAACTCATGCAAAAATGAGTTCACTCAGGTTCAAACTAGCTATCAACTCACAACTGACCCATAAAGCACTCAAACTGAACTCAGGTTCAGAGACTATTATAGATGATGCAAAGAAATAGGAATCCCTTTTCATTGAGGAGTTGAAAGAAAGAAAAGTTCATCCTCCTATAAATAATAATAGACAAATATTTCAAGAAGATTAGACTATAGCAGCCAATGAACAACCTGCATATTACCTCCAATCAACATCTTTTCAAGGAAAAAAATGAATTCTTCAAGGATCAACAAAAGAACAACTTAACTTCATTTAATGTTCTGAAAATCATGAACAATGGGCTAAGAAAATAGAGCATAAGCATGAGGTTGAAATTTACAAATTGAGTGTCATAACAAGGGGATGTCCTATCAGACACCTAGCACACTTGGAGGACAATCAAGAGGAGGGTATGTCCAGGATCATGATGGGCAAAAAAGTGGCAATATATAAGTGATATTATGGCCAATGTGGCTGACGACTTTTTTTTACCCAAAATTGATGAAATGAAAAGGGTTTTTAAAGGAGATTCTCATATTTCCACCAATATAAATTATGCCTTACTTTGAATTTAGTAAATAATTATTATTCATTTTCTATTTGAATTACCACTAAAGTCTGATTGATAGGTTGATTGAAAACATCTATAGCTTTCAAATGGTATCACATTTTGAATCTAAAACATGCATCACATTCTATGCTTTGCATACTATAGGATTAAAAAAAAAAGAAAATTGAACTTTGAAGTTTTGACCAAGTTAAGGTGGTCAAACATACAAGTTTTATATTTTTAAAAGTGATAAAAAAAATTCATAATTAATTATTTACTTAGAAAAAAATTAGAAAAAAATGCATCACAACGAGACATGAGTCCGCTACATATATCTAAAATCTTATAAAAAAATATTATAATTTTATTGTGGTTAGGGTGGTCAGAAAGACACCTACTTCTTATTTTTTCCCTAAAATTTAAGTACTACTACATTGAAATTTCAAAATTTCACAAAATAGATTTGTCTTTTTTAAAGTAAACCTAGTAGTTTAGAAACTACATTCAATTTTCTACAGATTCTATTCTTACATATTTTTGAAATAATATAGATAACTTATTCAAATTTTTACGTCAAGTTGCCTAACTCTTTTTTTCTGAACTTTTTTCCACTTAAGGGCCTATTTTTTCCATGATGATCCTTCACATGCCTAGGAGTTACCATTTGAATTACCTGCTTGGGAGAACAAGATTGAGCATCAAAAGGAATCAATGCAAGTTGCTCAAAATATTCAAAATAGTTGCATGCACCTCTTATCTAACACAAAAGAGGAGGTGGTTTTCATGATTGAGAGGTTTAATCTATGCACTCAATACTTATTTTTCCTCCATCACTATTGCACAATTTGCAAACATGAAGCACATTCTTTGTCGTTACGGAAGGGAATCTATGTCTCACAACTAGTGAATGGTCATGTTTGAGCACTAACATTTTTGGTTAGTGAAGGGTAATGTAGAGTTTATGCTTTCAATAAAGTATCCCATGGCACATTTCTTTTATAGTGTTGTTTGTTTTTCAATAAGCACAAATGTTGCACAATAGTTTCTTAACTTTGTCTTAAATAGAGTTGCAGTAGTTTCTTTTAGATTGGTCGGTTTGTAGCCAAGTTACAAAATTTTTGAGTCAAAAAGGGACAAAAATGGACTTCATTCCCAATGGATAAGCTACACAACTAGTCTATGGTGTTTAGCAAGAAAACACTCCACAGAGGTTGCCAAGTTGTTACCTATTTTTAGCTACAACTCAAAATAGGTATTGTTGAATTGCATTTCTCATTGAAAGGTACAATATTTCTCCTAAAGTATTCATTCTATTCCATAATCTGATTACTTGTGAATTTCTGGTGTTATTATGCAAATGTTTGTAATAGAAGAAATCATTAAATTGCATAGTAATGTTGTTTTATTCATATTGTAAAAACCAAATACCCACACAAGTTGTGGGAGTAACTCAATTTGATTTTCTTAATCAAATAATGAATACAAGGAAGAAATGTGCAAAAAAAAACTAAAGATAATATAGGTATAAGGGAGAAGGTGATTCGTCATTTCTTGGAATGATGAGTCATTGTCACATTTGAAATCTTCATTTGTCATGTCTCCAAGTTGTAGCAATTCCAAGCTCCATGGTTTCCGATAAGATTGTTAAAAGATGATGTTGGAGAAATGATAAATCACATCCTACTTCATGCCTACATTGCCAACAAAAATTTAATGCACATCCTATCAAGCATTCACTAGATGATTAAGTCAAAAGAAAGGAAGATGTTCAAGGAGCATTAAGTTCAATGGAAGCTTTCAGCTTCAATTATTTTGCAAACTTTTTTGTTTAAATGTGCAGATATAGGTATAATCATATAATTTCAACCAACATATTATGTTATGAGCGGTGGGAAATGTGGCTCCCACAAGGGTTGAGCCCAGCTCATAAAAAATTATAGAAGCAACATGAAAAGGAAAGAAATCATAGAGCTGTACAAACTATGCCATAAAATGTATAATAGTGCCCACTGTCATTAGGAGGATAGTAGTGTATAATATGTGTAATTCCATTTCATTGTAGCTAATAAGATGCCAAAAATAGCCACCATATCATGAAAAGCTTATCAAGAATTATCCAAATGCCAAAAATAGCCACCATGCCTTAACAAGCAATCGCTACATCATAGTGATGAGATTATTATTCAAGGGCAGCCATGTATTATCAAACTATAATAAACATAACAAGGGAGGAGCATTTATTCCATGTAAATTGTATTGCTACAGAATACAAGTCTGCATATAGGAGATGGCCTGCATATGGAAGATGGTGACCATCCAGAACAATTGTAGTGATAAAGAGTGCACTCATGCTAAAAAAGACCAAATAATGGACATCCTATACCATTGAAGAAAGCCTTTGATGATAATAAACAAAATAGGGAGAACAAAAACCAAGCAGAGGGAAAAGTATATATGGGTAGTCACCCTTGTGTTGAAAGAATGCAAGATACAACTCAACCACAATTGCTATGACAAAAAAAAAAAATCCAAAAGCATTGGGAAAATCAAGGGGTCTAACTATAGATCAAAGAAAGCCCAAAGTATTAAGAAAAGGGAAAGATGAGAGTTCTATACAAGCATCATAATGTTTCCACTAAAGGTGAAAACAAGAAATGAACTTTGTATAAATAGTAATGGTGTCTCTACTGGGCAGGTTTGTGTGTCTACAATAGTTGAGGCTATTAGTGAGAAGCATGTTACAATTTTGAAATTCAATATATTAGTTCTCAAAGTCATGCATAATGCAACCATTCATTCACAATCCTTTAACAATTTAAGGTGGTAGTGATAATCATGACTATAATGAAGTTGCAAAAATAGTGTCTCTTGATTATTGAAATGGATCACCTTAATCACAAAAGCATGGTCAAAGTTTAGGGTAGTTTGTAGTGAATGAACATTCATCAATGAATCATAGGTTTTCATCAACCAAGAGAAAATTGAAGCATAAAGTAATGAATCAGTTTAATGGTCAAGACAATCATCAATTGATTCAAAATTCATGGATGGTTTATAAAATAGATAAATAATCTAGCAATGGAGTAGCTTATTGACAAAGAAAACAATGTGAAGGCTTGGCCAATTGTGCCTATTTGAACCTATAGATGTGAACATGAAGAGCTCTCAATTTATTTACAAAGTTGAGCACATGGATCTCATGATAGAGTAAAGAAGTAGAGATTTTCACCATAAGGCATGAGATTTCTATCAAAGCATGAACTTTCAACTGGGATTTCTCAACAGCAAACCCAAAATGACCATTGAAATTTCACAACTATAAAGTATGGAGGAAATGAAAAGCATGAATATATCAAGGGTTTTATATTGCTTTTACCCAAAAGCACCGGTTATGACTACAACCTTCAATTAAAAGAATGTATTCAGGTTTCCATGATTATTTCATTACTAATACATGATACACAACAAATAAAACATTTGATGTGTTTTCAAGTTGCTAACAATAAAAAGAAAAAGGAGATAAATATAGGCTTATGGTGGTAACTCACCAAGGGTTCTCCATTGAAGAACACATTGAAATATATGTATTTGATCTTTAGTAGGGCTCCATTGAGTTTGAATCAATACTCATCATGGCAGCCCAAATTGAAAGGAAATACCAATAGAGTAAAGCAAGCAAGAAATACATTTGAAATAAGGATGATGGCCATGGCCTAAGACCAATTTTTTTTTACAGAAACATAGATCATTATTTAGATTTTTTCCCAAAATAACTTACCCTTGCATTTACCTGTGAGAATCTCCAATAAATCTCTCAGTAGCAAAGGAGAATCAGCATGAAAATGTGGGCTCTTGAATCCAAACCCCAATAGCATGGTGGCACAACAACAAAATCCTTTTTCAAAGAATGCAAAGTGAAAATGAAAAATGAATTAGGGTTCGATGGATTTTTCTCAAAAGCCCTAATTCAAATAAATTACATTTTTTACCTAGTTTTTAATTAAAATAATTTCATTAATAATGCATGGATCCATGAATTTAAGGTTAAAATTCCATTTTGACATTAGCTTTCAAATGTTAAAGTCTTCCCCACCTTTATTTTTTGCAAGTGTTGAACAAAAATAGCAACCAAATTAAATATTAAGGATGTAATTACCTTACTATTTAATTTGTAATATGTAAAGGAGAAAGTGACAACATATTAAATATTAAGATAATCACATTGATTATGTTCAATATTTAATTAAATTGATACCTTTACCCAATATCATGTAAAAAATAAACTGAAGAAGAATTGAAAATGGTAAGTGTCATTTGGGGTGCTATTTGTGACTTTGAATCCAATTGAGGTGGGTTTTGAGATCCTGTTGATCATGCATATCGAGAGTTGGAGTTTGCAGCGCATGGGATTCAATTCACTTTAGTTGCGGGCCCATTTTTCAAGGCTTCTTGCTTTTGCTTGTGAGAAGATATTTCAAGTTTTTTCTTTGACTTCAGTTCACTTTCAGTGCTATTTTCATGCATTCTAGAGCCAATTCGAGCTACTTTTCAGTTGTACACATTGTGACTATGAGTTTGAACCTGAGTGCACTCATTTTTGCATGAGTTTGGGCCTTCTTTTTGGAGATTTTTATTTCTGCTCGTTGATTACTTTGAAGTTATCATTTTCCACACTGAAATTGACTTTGAGTTTCACCTTCATGCCTTGGAGAGGCTTTTTGTATAAAGTGATATGACATTCATTTTTCACTATTTCTCTTTTTTTTCCTTTGCCTTCAGCAAAGAGACTTCATGTAACAGCTTTCAGAATTTAATAGATTATGCAATAGTTTTTACAAGTTAATTAGTTTGTGATTTGTAAAAGATTCCTTTAATTGCCAATATTTTTAAGCTTTTCCTTCAAGTTTCGAGGTGTCATTATTGTGAAAGATTCAATCGAAGGATTATTGTGTATTTTTAGTTTTGAGACCTCTAATATTTTTTTCTCCTTCATAGATATCAGTATGTAGTTTAGTTTAAGTTCATTGGTTATACACTGTGCATGTAATTGATTAATTAGTTTAGTCATGAAAACCATGTCTTCCCTCAAAATTGTATTGAATCAAAGCCTTTGTTTCAAACATTTAGGTGATTAGGCTATCAAATCAGGTTGTGCAAATTAAAGTACTGAGTAATCATTTGTGAGTTAATTTGTAGTTTCTAGGTTTCCAATTAGGTGCATCACCTAGTTCATTTTTCAGTTTAAGCTTTTAATTTCAAATCTCTTTCCCTTTTCCAACAAGTACACATAATTAATCTGAAGATCAAATAGGAAGCCAACCTAGAATCTAGAGGTCTAGTTTCATAGAGGGTACCCACAACCTGAAATTATTCCAATGTTGCACGAAATAGCAAAGTTTCATAGCCTTGTATGTGGGTGCAAATACCTGTGACAACAGTTGTATAGGAGGATATAGCTCTATCCTTTGATATGTATTGTGTTATATATTTTTTTCTCTAATGTGTTACTGTATGTATGTTGATAATCCCTTCTATTTGTGAAATATTGTGTTGGGTCTTCTGTTCTTTGTAAGGATCTATTGTACCAAGGATATGCATTGTTGTTCTTGATTATGAACTACTAAGAAAGAGAAATTAAAATTTGGTAATCATGTTATAAGATTGTGCAAATGATTTAATGTGCTTCATTCTATGTGTTGTGGCATAATGATCAACTTTTGGGTTGCCTATTTGTTTGTGTTATGTGTTGGACCTCTAGAAGTATCTAAAAATCCTTGTGATTTTTGGTTGATTCTTGTTTTTAGGTATTATCCTTTGGATGTATAAAGTCCACCACTTATTTATGTTGCTTTCTTGTGTGTGGGGTGTAGTATTATCTCCTAGCACAGAGGGAGTGGGCCTCAAGGTTCCACATGGTAGGGTGGTATTTTCCAACCTTCCATTGGGGTTTAGGTGGTGTAGTTCATGTGAAACATGGAGTATTTCCTTCCAATTCATTCCAGAGTTGGTTTTATGGTGCAAATGATATTTCTAAGAAAATTGTGTACAATATGTATCTTATATATATGTACCTCTCATATGAATGAATCTTGTACATTGTAGAATTTTGTTTAAAGGAAAATTAAATGAATTGATGTAATCTTGAATATATATATTTATTGTTGTTTATTATTTAATGGAAAGGTTAACATAGGAATGTTGCATTTATGATGCATATGCACTTAATTTAGCAGTAGATGAGATATGTATTTATGTATCTATTTCATGGTGTTGACTAGGATTAGATTCATATTCACATAGTGTTAGATGAGGTTTAATTATAATTAAGTTGTGTTATCATATGTAATTGTTGTATGAGATTTAATTTACATTCAAAGAATTGGTTGGATGTGTTCTTAGTGTATCATATGTCTTTTTGTAGGTTTAGTTAGTGTAGATATGTCATAGTAGCAACATTAGGGGACCATGGTGGTTAGGTGTGTAAGTGGGATATGATTAATGTTACTTTTAGGTCATAATGTGATTATGATATGATTTTAATATAATGTTGTTATCCATGTTAATTTGTTTAGTTGTATTAATTGTGTCACTTTAGTTTCTTAAAAAAAAATTATTGGCTTGAGATTGAGGTCTTTTGTGTTAATCCACTGGGTCCCTTAGTGGGGAATTACATGCTTCATGCATCAAATTTTCTAGGTAAGGAAGGAATTTTCCACCAGCTAAGGCTAGGATGGGCACACTATCAGGTAATAGAGCCATTTTCTAGGCAGTTTCAAAATGATGTCGATTCAAGGAATAATATGCATGTCAGAATTTGTTGTTTTAAATCGTCCTAGTAACAAGTATGCAAGAATTGAAAACAAAGAGAGGGAACATGCACTAGATAGAATACCTCAAATAGATGTCATCGCATGGAGCACGATGATTACAAAAATGTACAAATTGGATTTGTTGAAAAAGGTTTCAGAGACTCTCAGGAAAATGTAATCGACTGACTATAGGGCACGCCCTAAATGAATTTGGGCTTAGTAATTTATGAAAGAAGAGAAATCGACGCCATAAAGTGAGATGTGAGTTTGAAAAATATGCACTAAACTATTTACAGAAAAAGAGCTTTGGAAATCTTCTAAGAAAACATTCAAGAATGGTTTTGATTCAGGACTTAAATTAACAAGTAAATGTTTCATTTCTAGACAACATAATCATTCAAGCATTCATTTTCTAAACATAAATAGAATTAATAAAAAACAATAGTACCAACCTGGATCTAATTGCCTGGTTGGATTAGAGATTTGATGTTGAGCTCAAGATTTATAGCTTGCAAATTCAATCTCTCCAAACCCCAAATCAATTTTTCCAAAATCCCAATTCAAAATCAACAGTATTCAAAAAATTGTAGAAAAATTACTCTTTCCACTAAAGCAGTATGAAAGATAGCCCAATAGAACAATATTTACATAAAGAGGGAGACTATTCACATTCTTGGAAAGACCAACCAATTTTCCACAATTAAATATTAGCTTGAAATTTATTAAATTAGTCTTTTCCTTCTCACAATAAATTTCTTAATTAATTAAAAGCCCTTTTATTTATCATATTATTTTATTATTTAATAATTATATCTTCCCATTGTAATTTTATTAAATTATTATTCTCTATAATTATTTATATTATTATTATTTTTATATTTATTTATCAAGACATCCTCCAATTTTATTTACATTTAATAATTAACTTTATAATTCCACTTTATAATATTTTATTTAAATCTCATTATTATTACTTATTGACTTCAACTTAACGTTATAATTCATTTTATCATAACTATAATTATATATAAGCATTTATATTTACTTATCAAAAGTGCTTTTTAAACTATAAAATAATTTTATTTTAATGTGACAATTAATCAAAGATATTTATCAAACAGTTCCAAATCAAATAACCAATATCTAACCACTAAGCAAGGTCAAAAAGAAAGACCAAAAATAACACCAACTGACCACACTGACATGGTATAAGACCAAATACTCATCCTCTTTGAGGATGATGGTTAGGGTAGGGGACCAAGTGCTATCTCCGAACAATTGTTCCATTTAGTTTAAGGCATGCTCAGACCTACCAATTTTGGTGGAGTCAATGCCTAGTACCTACAACTTGCAACACATAAAATGGTCATGCATATACATATACATATAATTAGGCACACCGTGAAAAGGAATCACAATGTTGTAGGGCACTCACAAGTGAGTGATGCGACACTGTTCCCTTCACCCAAACACATTAGTAAGACATTACCAAATAATCACATCAACTCATATAATAATTAGGATAAGATCAATCACAAAGAATTGCACCGTAATTGTGATCAAATAACATCTTGCAACATCAATAATCATAAATCCTTCAAAATAAGGTAACATGTTTTATTTCTATAATATTCATAAACATGTCATAATCATAATCAAGATAATCAAAGACTAATCAACATATAACATCACTATTCCCTTAGTCATTAGAATATCCATAAGCATATATCAATATGATAAGCATATCTATAAACACATGATAAGTCCTACATAAAAATCACACTAGTCATGAAAATGATCTTAGCATATCATTATTAAACATTAGTACTTCATAAAATATCCTTAAATACAATCATTAAACAAGGGTTATCATAATCATAAAGCATTACTACCCCTTAGATCATTTACACATAAAGTCATCAACAAGGGTTAGCATGCTAATATCCTAATACATCATCTACCATGTAAGGAAGTAACTCTTACTCTTTTACTAAACATAAACAATAAACATAACCTATCTAATCCTAACATATTAATAAGTCTTGACTATTACATCATCTAACATAGTAACATACTGAACAAGTGTCATTATAGAATATCCTAACCACAAGCAAATAGTACCTAAAAACACAAAATAAATCCACTAGCATTTAACATAAGCATCATAAATGTTGAAACATGGAGGGGAACTACAATTACCATATGATCATAGTGGTGATATAATGGGTATGTGTAGGGTATGTGGCTGATGACTTTTTTTTTTACCCAAAATTGATGAAACAAAAAGGGTTTTTAAAGGAGATTCTTAGCTTTCCACCAATATTAATTATGCTTTACTTTGAATTTCATAAATAATTATTATTCATTTTCTATTTGAATTACGACTAAATTCTTGATTTATAGGCTGATTGAAAAAAATATATAGCTTTCAAATGGTATCATATTTTGTGAATCCAAATCATGCATCACATTTTATGCTTCACATACTATAAGATTAAAAAAAAAATTGAATTTCATGAAGTTTTGACCAAGTTAAGGTGGTCATCCATAAAAGTTTTTATATGTTTTAAAAGTTGTAATAAAAAATTCATAATTAATTATTTACTTGGAAAAAAATTACAAAAAAATATGCATCACATCTGAACATGAGTCCTCTACTTATATCTAAAATATTATAAAACAATATTATCATTTTATTGTGGTTAGGGTGGTCAGACAAACACCTACTTCTTATTTTTTCCTTGAAATTTAAGTACTACTGCATTGAAATTTAAAATTTTCACGAAATAGATTTTAAAAAAATAAAAATAAACCTAGTAGTTTAGAAACTACATTCAATTTGCTACATATTCTATTCTTACATATTTTTGATGTAATATAGCTAAATTATTCAAAATTTTATGTAAAATTGCCTAACTCTAATTTTTCTAAATTTTTCGCCACTAAAGGGCTTGTTTTTTCCATGATGATCTTGCACATACCCTCATATGAATATATTGGCACATTTTATTCAAAGAGTGGTATAACTATTGATTGAGGACCAAATATTTGAGCTGCTAATTCCTAGATATTTAAATAAATAAAAAATTAGGTTAGAAAATAAATTAGTTATAAAAAATGATTTTCATTAAATATATATTGAAAAGACCTTAAAATTGTATAGTAAATTTAGTAAAGTTTAAGATCTCAAATGGCATGGCCTCATGAAAATGACCTTGATCAGGAGCTTGGCTAGCACCTATCAAAATATTGCTATCATCTTACATATAGATATATTTATGGAACACATATATTTATTATATATAAATCCAATTTAATTTTCATTTTAAAACTTAAAATAATCATAATACATCTAGTGATTTTAAAGTACATGTAAATTTCAAGCTTAGATAACTTTTGAAAACATGCACTAGATATGGCCCATGCATAAATGTTGAAGATGACTCAAGAGTGCTTGCCACACCTTGTGGTTGGTTAGTCATAGATATCACATGAACTCCCTATGTAGATACAATATATTTTTTCACACATGTGTACAATTGAATTAAATTTTATGGACATCAATTAAAATATATAAATAATAAATTGAATGATGCAACTTTAACTTAAAACTAGATCTATATATGTATAATTTTCTAGGGTAAATATATTGGTTTACCTGACTATAAGGTGTTCCCACTTGTACAACTATCAATGTAAAACAAACATAATCATATCGAGATGGCATCCTATGGTCATGCATGTACACCAAACACTTCAAATTAATATTATATATATATTACAATTATTAAACATGAATTTTGCACATTTCAAACAAATTAAAATGTGACTCAAGATGCACATACCTATGTAGGATGATCATTAGAACACAGTAAATCCAAAACTGATTCCACCTTTGATGTAGTTGCATCTAAATTAAATTCTTGAGTAGGCCCATAACATGGATGACTATAACATTGAAAAAGATATGGTTGTGGCACATGCGAGCTACTAAGACCATCTCCTCCATGATCTCTATCACCCACTTCAACTACCATGTGGGTAACCTAATTAGTGAAATCTTTTGAGAGAGAAGTTGATGCTCCTAATATTAGAATCATCACATCAACATATGCTAAAATGGTGTCAAAATACTAGGAGATGGAGGATTAACAATCAAAAAAATCGGAGCACATCACTAAGGATCGACACATGCACCTACTATATGTTGGGGTATGCCATGCCCAACTCCTTGAAATGACCTCATATTAAAATAGTGAGGGTTTTAATCCAACTCAAACTTAGCCCATAATTTTCTCAAAATATAAAGGGGCGCCTCACATTTAGCATGTGGTGGATTATCAAAGGTCGTCCACCTTTGGTCCCAAAAATGTGTAGCTATCTATGGGTGCCCACACTATTTAATTGAAATTTATTTTTATTAGGTAGAATTGGTTGGTTGGTATGGGCGTTGATGAAATATTGGTAAGTGGTTTGTTTGCTAATGTGAAGGTCCATGATCTCTCTATAAGATAGTCCATCTACATAAAATTGTCTCCTCTCTTCTCTCCATTGGTGAGTACAATCTATATCTATATTGATGGATCAAATAGAGTTGACAATAGTTTGCATTGATGATGCAATTTGTGCTAGATGGAGGGAATATTAGGCTCATTTTTTATCAAATTAATCTTTTGCTTGAATTATGTTTTATGTTTTCATTGACATTTTATCGTAATTGAGTCTCATCAAATGTAGGAGGTGGAGAGGGTGGAGGTGTGGGGTTCTGAGGTGGAAGGATATTATTTGGAGAGGGTGGAGGTGAGGAGTTTTGAGGTTGCTCATTATGTCAAAGATCTTTTATAGTAAATTCATCAGCTCATATTAATTGCTTCATATTGAAAGGGCCATTGCATGTTAAACAATTAGAAAAAATATATCAACAAACTAATTAAATAATTTACATAATTTGAACTAAAAATCACATTGAACACACAAATTCAAAATGCATCATTGAAAGACACAAATTCAAACTAACATAAATATACAACATGAATTTAGACTAATGGGTAAAAGCACAAAATTGTGTCACACTTTATAAAGGAAACGACCAACACTGATCAAACTTTTAAACTTGAATCACTAAAAAGTGGAATATATGTTTTGAATTTTGAAATGATGTAACCTAGTAAAATAAGTATTTTTAGTATATTTTATGTTTTTATTTTTTTAATTTTTTTAAAATTATTTGAAACTAGTTTTTAATAAATTAACACTATAATTTAGTTGCTGATAAAATGCTAAAAAATGAAGTTGCATGAGATGTCAAACTTTTTATAGTAATTTTTTTTTCTTGCAATTATTTTTTGTGTATTTATAACTTGAAACTCTAGTGCATGGATATTACTTTTTCCAAATTTGGTAAATATATATTTTAAATAAATATTAAATGTGAGTGAATCAAAAAACAATTGTTTCCATTGGACGTCAACTTTCATATTAAATATTTATCTAAAATGGAAAAAAATATACCATCTTGAGATAGATTCTTTTACCTAGTGCATCATATTTTTTTATATTTTTTTAATAAGTTTTAGTATTTTTCCTTGGCATGGTAATCAACCTAATATTTGGTGTTGATAACCCAATTTTAGTAAAAATAAAAATAAAATATAAATAATAACTAAACTATTAAAATAAATATATTTTTGAAAACTATATGTACTTATGGATATACCAAATGGTATTTTTATATTTTTTGTTAAATGTTATTTACATTAGTAGGAGTTATTGAAACTTCAAATTTTTTAAATAATTTTATTTTTTAAGTAAATTGGACTCAAAGTGGTGTTCCATATATTTTTAGCCAACAATTTTAGTTGAAAAGGTTGTGGAAGTATCTAGCTTCGCTAGAATGAATCTTACTAGATCATATGTTTGACCAAAATTGAGTTTTAGTTACAAATACTTAAATTCAGTTGTGTTTATAAGTTGGCTAAAAGTGTAACACAAATTTGTGTTTTTACCCTAATTTATGTCATAGAAAATAAAAATTTAAGACATATAATCATGTATGAGGCATGTATAAAATGCCATCTCATGGAGTAGAAAATATATTTCAAAATTTGTTCAAGGATTCTTTTTTTTTTTTCAAAAATAAGGCATTTACATTTAACTTGAGTTTCATGGTTAGATATTTATAGTTTCATTTAAAGGTGAAGGTAGAAAATACACATGCCCTAGTGGTAGATATTCTAAGATATTCTCTATATTTTTTTAAAAAATGATCTATTATAAAGTACATATGGCTTCCATGAATGAATGTTATGATTACCACATTGCATGATGTTTTTTATTCCTCATCCTTAAATTCATAGTAACATAATTAATTTCATTCATAGGCCCAAGTTGTTTAACTCCTTTTATGAGATACTAACGTTACATTTATCAATAAACCTACACATATATCCAAGATATGAACCTCAATTCATAATTTAATCCCATTAGTTACTCTCCCCTTTTCTAGATTCTTGTAACCAAGCACATGCCAATATGTGTGTGCTTTTAAAGGGTCAAATGGAAAATTTAGATACCCCTCTAATCCAATATACATTATCTTTATATCTCTCCCATACAACACATAATTACACCACATTATCCTCATCCTAAAACTATTTTCCAAACCACTCCCATGCCTAAACTTATAGTATACTTCAGGTCGATCCCTCCACCATCATAAATGTTTAAAAAAATAATTTATGTTAATAAATTTATATTATATACGTTAATAAGCCCTTTTTCAAAATTATCAAGTTTTTGTTATATAAAAGTATACTTTTCCTCTAGGACCACATGTATTTCACCTCTTTACTAAAATTTCATCAATAAAGGCTCACCGAAATCAAGTCCTAATACTTCTTCACAACTTAAATTGTTAAAAAATTAGAGCATAAATAGGTAAATCACACATTACTACCAAGATCTCTTTTTCTACACTTTATGGAATTCATATATGGGGAGAAAGAGAATGATACAAAAAAATTTGTACATAGTTATATAGAATTATATTTTTTGTAGCAAGTTGTATCAATGAAATTTTCATTGAAATAAGCCATTACCTCCTCATAGTCATACCCCTTCATGTCCCCTCTTATAATTTATCTACCCTTTCTTCAAAAATTGATATCTATGTCCTCCTCTAAAGGCCCCCATTCATCTTCTCCCTCATCTTCCCATAAATATGTTCATTCATTTAAAAATATTCATATTTTCCCATATCCCATATCAACTTCTTCACATAAAAATACATCATTGATAATGACATTATTTTACTTGCTCCTAGTACTATAGATCCCACTTTCTCTTCTCATAAACTTGAAATATTATTTGGAAAAGGGTTCAAGATAATAACATACTCAAGATATAAAGGAACATACCTTGGCCTAATGAAGATAGTATTTCTTGAAAAAATATGCTCCTCAATAGAACACCAAGTTGATGAATTAAATATATAGATCATTTTTTAAATTTTTCTTAATATATAATTCATGAATGGATTTTATCTCGACAACTTTCTCTTCTTTCTTAATTGTCAAAAGAAGCATCAAAATCCAACCTATAATTGGATAGCAATTAAATTTCATGCTCAATTTCGTATTTTTAAGTAGCCCCATATGAGATATTATAGAGAATATATATGCATTTATCTCAACAAATTTGTCTTCTTTCTTACCATTTAAAATGAACAACAAAAACTAGTCATTCACATTGGTTAAGTGTTGATCTTGTACTAAACGTATAATGAAAAACTTATATTTTCCCTCATATAGATTTATCATATGTTATTAACCTCCTTTGACCATATTCTATACCTATTTTTATTTCTATACAATATATGTCTTCTTTTTTATAGAGAAAGGGTCTTCCAAACACTCCTCCACAAACATCCACTGAGATGATATCAACAACCACCTCATCATTTAAGATTATGATGAGTAAACTTAATCACATGTTATATTTTGAATAAAGTCTTAAAAAAATGTATCCAACCCAAATGATATGGACTCAACTATCTCCTAGTTTATAATTTAAGCTTATCAAGACTAGAACTATATAAATCAAGTTTTCTTGAAAATAAATTTCAATTCAACTATCTACCAACCTTCCCTTAAGTTGTACCTTGACTATAAGAGTTTTATCATCTCATTGTCAAACTAACAATAATACCTAATATTTCAAGTGACTTTCCTTAGGTTGGAACATGAAAAACAATCATTTAGGTTGAAGGTGCACTCAATATTGTTCACCTTAGATACCTTCAAGATGTATTTTTTAAGATGAAGCTTTGAACATGACTCTTTTTGGTGTCATTATTTGATACAATGTTTTAAAAAAATCTCATTTTCCTTGGTATCCATTTGTTTGTAGTGTCATTTATCTCTTCAATGTTAGTTTCCTTATTTAAATATTCATCTTGTATTTTTTCTTACATTGGTAATTTGTTAATAAAAAGTGGTTGTCTTCATTTCCATATCAATATAGTGTTTAGGTTTGAGGGTTTATAGATTATGGTTTAGTGTTTTTGGTTTATGGTTTAGGTTTTAAGGTTTTAATTTTTAGGTCTAAGTTTTGTGGTTTATGATTTAGGGTTTAGGGTTTTATTTTTTAGGTCTAGGTTTTGTGGTTTACGATTTGTAGTTTATTTTAATGAATATGTTTACAATGGAATTTAAAAACTATATAATTTAAGCTAATTGTGAAAATTAAACTAAATAAACTCTAAATCATAATTAAAAACAAAAAAATGTTAAATATAAAGAAAAAAAGCATAAATACTAACCTTAAGGTCACTAACATCAAATAGGTGAAAGGGAGGAGGTGGCAGCCACAATATGGGTGCATATAGGGGTTTTGAAACATGTAATCATACTATCTGGCTACTCTCTCTCATTATAGAACTTATAGGTGAAAATGAGCCGACAACAAGTTTTTTTAAAAACATACCTTTTCAAAATAGGTACCCATTTATAACGGGTACCCATTTTATAATGGGTACCCATTTTATAATGAGTACCTATTTATAAATGGGTACCCATTTAGTAGCAGGTTCCCATTCACATTTAGGCTCAAGAATTCATTCCTAAGTAGGTACTCATGTTTTTTAAAATGGGAACTTGTTCCTTTCAGTTTTTTGGTTGAAACTTCCCCTCTTTGTGGACTGACATTATTTCTTTTACCCTGCGCCTTCATTATCAATTAATATCCTATGAATCTACCAAATCACACACACATGGTAAAACAAGTGAAATTATTTTTCCGTGAACTTTTTTTTTATCGATGAATTGTGTCATGGTTGCACAATATCAATTAGGAAGGTAGATCATCAATGTCAATTATAAATGTTTCAAATAACTTTTTTATTCTCCTTCCATTATACTAATTGCTCATCCTCATGAAGCTAGTAAGTTATGGTATGAGTAATTTGGTTAATTTATTTATACTATAGATTAAGTGACTTAGGAAATAAGTTACGGTTAAAAGGTTTCCATTTTCTCTTCTTTTTTTTAATTAATTCTATCATCGATGTATTCTTAGTAAAAATATAGAAGATAAGTATAAAAAATGAAAAGCGTGGAGGACTACTCAAATCCTAGAATAAGTTCCTGGAAGTTATTTCTCTAGTCTATTTTTAAAGACTTGTTTTAACAAGGCTATATATTTTATTACATTCATGTTAAGTTTACTTGGGTGTAATTTATTTAATAGAAGGTATATGTTTTTTTAACACTTTTCTGACTTCAAAGAGCATAAAAAATAATCTAGAATATCCATCAAGGTTCTATGCACTAAAAATGGTAACAATTATGTCAAAAATTAGTTTAAGTGATTTTATACTTTAGAGAGGATTGGTTTGAAACATAAAGTTCCATAAAAAAATCTTATTAATAGAATATAAGAATAGATCCTTGAAAGAAATAAAAATTACATGACTCACACTACATCCCTTATATCACAATTCTTGGTAGAGGCCATCAATTATGTAAACTATATCTAAAAATAATATCCTCATTAAGCATTGAGAGGAATTGGTCCTTTTAAATCCGAGAGTGGAAATAAATATACTATGAAATATTTCAATGTGTTCATATTTCAAACATGAGACTACATTCCTATATAGAAAGGGAATGTTATGGATTCTCAATATAGACCTTATGTCTTCTCATGTTTTATCCTTCCACCTCTCTTATCTATCATTAGAAGGATGCACAATTTCCTACTAATTCTACTATTTCTAGTCTTCTTTGGGCTAGAAAGACTTTATATGAACCATAGGTTATTATACAAGGGATCCTCAAACACTAAGCATACTTGGTCATAGTTCTAGGAACCACATAATTATCTCATACCCTTTCCTTGTTATCTATAATGTTTTAAAAAGGAATCATACATTCCTAAGTGGGATGAAACTACATAGGAGTACAATCCCTTGATGAGTAATCACACTTGGCATTTATTCCCTCTTCCTAAGGGAGTAAAACTTGTTTTATGTAAGTGGATATATTAGACTAAATATTGGATATCACAACTTTAATTTTTCTTGGCCAATAAGGGATTTTGATAGGTTCCTAACTTATTGAATACACTGAAACCTTTTCACCTATTCAGAATAAGAACTCAATCAAACTCACTCTCACTATTTTAATAGTGAATTATTAAGAGGTTCATCAAATGGATGTGAAGAGTCCCTTTCTTCAAATGGATCTTTAGGAGGAGACATACATGGAGTATATATAGTATTTTCAGTAGGACTCTTTTTTTCTTTATATGAGTAGGAATTCCATTTATGACCTCAAATAAGCCCTTTGGGCTTAGTATACCAAGATAAATTTATTCCTTATCTTGGTTGGAATAACTTGATGTTATTATAATCCAAATTTAAACATGTTATATTAATATGGGTCTCTATTAATAAAATTTTTATATGTTGATTACTTATTGACCACAAGGAGATCTTCATCATATTTTGTAGTAGTGAAAACTACCTTACATGGTAGGTTTTTGATTATTGAGCCTAGTAGAATATTGCTTGGGATAAGATATCTCAATCTAATTTTTGGATTTATATTTCACAATATAAGTATACACTTGATATACTCTTTCATTTTTAAATATTTCACTACAAACCTACCCTAATGGGTATGTGCAAGATCATCATGGAAAAAACAGGCCCTTAAGTGTTAAAAAATTCAAAAAATTTAGAGTTAGGCAACTTGATGTAAAAATTTGAATAAGTTATCTATATTATTTAAAAAATTTGTAACAATAAAATCTGTAGCAAATTGAATGTAGTTTCTAAACTACTAGGTTTATTTAAATAAATAAATAAATCTATTTGGTGAAAATTTGAAATTCCAATGCAATAGTACTTAAATTTCAAGGAAAAAATAAGTAGGTGTCTATCTAACTACCCTAACCATAACAAAATGATAATATTTTTTTATAATATTTTAGATATAAGTAGAGGACTCATGTCCTGATGTGATGCATATTTTTTTATAATTTTTCCAAGTAAATAATTAATTATGAATTTTTTATAAAAAATCATATGTCTGACCACCTTAACTTGGTCAAAACTTCATAAAATTCAATTTATTTATTTTTAATCCTATAGTATGTGAAGCATAGAATGTGACACATGTTTTAGATTCAAAAACTATGATACTGTTTGAAAGTTATATATGTTTTTCAATCAGCCTATCAATCAAGACTTTAGTCGTAATTCAAATAGAAAATGAATAATAATTATTTATTAAATTCAAAGTAAAGCATAATTTATATTGGTGGAAAGCTGAGAATCTACTTTAAAACCCCTTTTTGTTTCATCAATTTTGGGTATAAAAAAAGTCATTAGCCACATGGGCCATCATATTAGTTACATATCGCCAATTTTTGGCCCATCATGATCCTGCACATACCCTAACACTATTTCTCTCTCTAGTGAAACATAAGATGAAGTGTTAGATTCACATTCATTTGATGTTAACTACTTTGTATCAACAACTAATAGGTAGCCTTATTTATATCATTTTCCACAGACTTAGCATTTATAATCTATTTGGTATTATCTAATCACTTATGTACAAAATTCAAAAACCATATTTGAAGGAAATTAAGTAAATTTTCCACTATTTTCAAGGAACATGTCACATTTATGAGATTTACTAGGTAATACAAATTGATGTTGAATTAGTTAGGTAGACTAAATTTTATTGGTAATAATTCTTAATATTATAAATGTAACGCCCCATCGTACGAACCCCAAAGGACAACTAAACAATAATTATAGAAATTTTTTTTTAAAAGTAAACATAAAATACATGTAATACACACTAAGACATAACATGAATTTCATTTAAGTAGATTCATTAACACATTCATCCCTTGGGGTACACGAAGAGTCATTACGAGACTTAGATCCACACAATGACAATAAAGAATAAAAGCCCAAGATATAATCCATAACAAAGTAAACATTAACAAATATAATACATACATGAAAATCATTGATAAGAAACCATTTGAGTAAGTACAACATATACATAATTAACTCAACACAATGAATAACAACTGCTATGGCCAATAACCACACCGAGTTAACATTACATTATAGTACAATGTTCTAGAGGTACAATGATACAAAAGTGTTTCCAAACATAAATGGAAACCATACAAGAGAATCATGATACAAATGAATTGATGAATACACAGAATCATAACTGACTCCAAGATGGATACAACTCTGGAGTCGCCGCAACTAGCACCAATCTGCAACTCTCGATCCTCGACTGGGGACCCAATGGGGTGCTTAGCATGTTCCACCTGACCATGTGAGTCCGAAGACCCACCCCCCATGCTAAGGGGCTGACAAGAAAGAGACCACAACCAAGAACATCCAAATAGGGAACCACAAAACTTCACAACATACAAAAGTATCATAAATCTCAAGGATTACAATGTCATAATCAACAATATCCTAGAGTCAACAAAATAACTTAAAATCATAAACCCATTAGATAAATCAAAGCAATGACCAGTAAACAAGTAACCAAAGGATGATCATGAAATACTTCCAAACCAAACTGAATTAATAAACATAATACAACTCCAAATTCAATAAAACAATATAATAACATCATTTCACAGCATCAAAGAGTACAAGGTCATAAGTCAAATATCAATGAGAACATACAAGATCACAAAGTACACCAAAGATGTATCAAGTCAATAATCACAAACCAATATAAATCCATATATCAACAATCTAAACCAACTCCCACAACTTACTTCTAGAGGAACACAATAAATTAAAACACATGGGCAACTAGGGAAGAGTGTCATCGCATAGCCTACATGGGTTATCCTGGCCCTTCCTCCAAACTGAGGCGTCGGCCCCATCTATGGATATCCTGGCCCTTCCTCCTACTTGAGGCGCCGACACCATAGGGTAGCTCATGTGGAGCCGTAGACCTCTTGTGAAGACGAGGTCACGACCTTGCCAACCACGGCCTTCTCAGCCTTCCATTAGTCTGCGAAAGCACTAATGAAGATGAGGCATCCATTTTTTTTAAATCTTATAATGATATTACTACCCAACCCTCCTAAGTTAATTATCAGGTTTTCACTTGTTTACTAACTCACTTGTGGGTCATCCTGAGCCCTTCCCCTTAAATGGGGTGTCGTCCCCCACGAGGAGCCACTCTCCCTAGAGACCCAACAACACTAAACTAAAACCAAGAAACCAAGGGTTGTACAACATAACAAGAACATTAGATCATAACTAAGAAGCATGTGAGGCATTACCCATCTCGCTATAATACATAATCAAAGTCTCAAAAATTCCCGTACAACCCTTTTTAAATCATGAAACCAAAACACTTGCCACATCGAGGGCACATAAAGAGAGAGAAAATCAATTATCAAACATCTCAAGCCTCTAGAAGCCCAAAAGAATGAAAACACACAAACAAGGGTAAAGTGAATCAACAAGAGTTTTTCTCCAATAATTCCAACACAAGGATAAAATTTTCCTTAAATAAGAGAGTAACTAAAAAAAAGCCATAAAAAGGGAAGATTCATCAAAACCCATCCACAAATCAACAATGGTGTCACCTCAATAGGAAAACATAAAAGAAAATCAACCTTTAATTCAACGAAATCACTTAATATAACCAAAAGCCACCAACTAGGCATTCCATGGGAGACCTCAATTTCCTCCTCACAAGATGCCCATATAGTTGGTACACAAAAGACCTTTAACAAAATCAACAAACATGACAACAAGATTTCCTTCACCTCTGGAAGCCCAAACATAAATCAAATACTCAAGGACTCATCAACAAGGGTAAACAAAACAGTAAGAGTTTCCAATCAGCTAACAACACAAATTATGAAATATAAATACTTTCAAAACCTGGGAGTAGCTTAAAAGAAATTCACACCGAAACAACACCATCAAAATTATCCTATACTCATCAACATTTCCAAGGCACCAAATTAAAGAACACCTTAAATACTCAACCACTCACAACTCCACCAAACACTCGCATAATAAACAACAACCAAAAATTCAAACAAGAACAATATTTAATAATCAATTAACAACCAGAACTAAATAACTTTACAACTTACCCATCTAAATTACTCAATTAACTAAAATAATTTATGATAACCATCACAAGTATTCTAAAAGATTTATCATAAAGAGAACTTACAAACCAACCATTGAATGAATATAAAGGAAGTCAATTTTCAAAGATTAGAATCCCATTTCACCAATAAACTATCCAAATCGAAAGATACCCTAATCAATCTCTAACCATGCCCATACATTTAAATTTCCCCTTTCATTTATCAACATAGTTGAAAACTACTTAATAATTGGGTAGTTAATTCATTATCATTTCAAAACTACTTATGTCCAAAACATTATTTCCATTTTCCTTTCATCATATTAACTTAACACTCACTTCCAATGTGAAACCCATTTAAGACCAATTGTTTATAATTTAAAAAAGATAATAATGACAATACTCTAAATACTTAAACTACATAATAGAACTTACCACCTTAAAATCTTAAATCTATCAAAATAAATTTACACCCAAAAATACCTTTTAAAACCACTACATATCTATATATTTTAATTCTTTTCAAGGAAGGCAAGTAGAAAGAGAATAGATCTTTTATAAGAATTCAACAAGTCTAAAAAACTTAACTTCATAAAAAGATAACTTATTCAATTCTATATTAAATTCTATTTCCACCCTATACACATTTAAAAAAAAAAAAGAATTAAACAATCAATGCTGATATATATATATATATATATATTCACAAATTGCCCTTAGATACTATATTATCCTATTAAATTTCACAATTTAACAAATTAATAGGAATTCTTTTCTATTCCAAAATATTCACTCAAAACAAGAATTAAATAAATCAATAACAAAAAAAAAAAAGATTTCTTTCTATTTTATTATTATTTCCATTTTAAATAGATTATGTTTTATTTTAACTAGAAAAAGAAATAGAATGTTTTATTTTGATAAAATTAAATAATCAGTGGAATTTGAATAAATAAGTTATTAAAATTTTATTCATCTCATACCAGAAAGTGAAACTAACTATTTACAGATAGAATTTAATTAAATAAAAATAACAAAAAAATTATGACATAAAATATAATTAAATTAAATAATAAATATATGATATATATATATTTATAAATGCATAAATATTAAAATCGAAACATGAATTTTCATTTTAAAGAAAAGAGGTAAAGCGCATAATTTATATTTTATTTATTTTTCTTTTGTTTGAAAGAAAAACGGCTATCAAAAGCCACGGGGTTTAACCCCCCGCTGCGGACAGTCCTTGGCTATCACAACAGTCCGAAGGACTGCCGTGGACAGTCTACGGACTGCCACAGCATTCCGACGGACTGCTGTGGTAGCTCGTAGGTTGCCGCACCATCACCGCTGTCAGTTGGGTGGTGGGTACGGCCGAGGCCGAACCACCACCCAGTCTGCATTTTTATTTTTATTTATTTTTAATAATTTTCAAAACAAATTTAATACTGCGGAAATATAAATCTTAATTAAATTTTTCTTTTAATGCCATCTTTACATTTAAATATATATATGTGTATACATTTATATATATTTATATATATATACCTGATATACATATATATATTGCATACAAAATATTTTGAAAACAGAGAAATAAATTTCAATTGTACAATTTACTGTTTCAATAAAAAAAAATTAATCATAGAATGTATTTGTAAAATTTATCTACATATGAGGATTTACACAACCCCGAATTCCCAGATAGGACATTTTCTTTTATTGCTTAATTATTATTTTCCAGAGAAAACTACAATACTACTGGTTCTTTTCCAGAATTCTCATCTTGGTTATGTTATAATAAACAACAGTACAAATCCAACAATTAATATCATTTAAATGAACAACAGTCCCGAACTCCTTGAAAATTTCAGTTTAATAAATTGACAGTCCAAAACCCAACTAAATTCCATTTTTACAACAAAAATCCCAATCCCCAGATAAAAACTTCATGCACAACGAAACAAATCCAATCAATTGCTATCTTATTTAATGCTACAGTAAATAAATAAGAAAGGAACCTGGTGTCCTGTGTTTGAAGAAGATTTGTAGAAGCTCTATCCCTTTCGTCGATCCAATCCTCTGCCAACGAATGTTTCCAGCAGCAGCTCCAATATCTTCCCCTCAACTCCCATCTTATGCCTTAATGAATTCATAGAATAATAAGAGAATGCACACTATAACAGAAATTGACTGCCAAATTTCTCCCAAAATCTGTTGGAAAGAGAATGCAACCCCCCCCTCCAACTCAAAAATCCTCTAAATAAAATCTCACACAAAGTCTCTTCCATTTCTCTTCCTGAGAATACCAAAAGTCACATCTCAAGAAATAACTCAAAATAATTATTAATCCTCTAATTCCTTTTGTTGCCTTTTTCATGCATATGATTAAAATTAAATAAATTTAAATCTTCAAAATTGAACTTTTATTTGAATATATATATATATATATATTCATTATCTCCACAATATATTATTAAATAATTACTTTCATATTAAAATAATTAAAATCAACCATTTGAAAGATTCTAAATAAATGTAATATTTTTACCACTACTACAAATATTTATCTATTGCTTTATTTATTTATTTATTATTATTTTTTATATTCTCTAGTTATCTTTGACTTCCAAATGCTCTAAAGGTGAAGTTTCATTTCTTGCTTTAAAACACTTCAGCTTCCTATCTCCTTATCCATTTAAATTTCTTATTATAATAATTATCTTTTCAAGACTATTTTGTTCATCATTATTATTAACTTCAATAATTTAAATCAATTTATCTAATAATATCACTTTTACTTTTAACGAATTAGTTTAATTTGATCATTTGTTCTAAATCATTTGATTTAACTTAATTGATTATGATTTTAATTTCTAATCATATTTTAAATAACTTTGCAAATCACTTATGATTTAATTTATTTTTTAAACATGATTACTAACATATTATATTTTCCACAAAATCAAATAACACAGTAATCAATGAAGCACACACAGATACTCACACAAAAGTTCAGAACAACCGACACAGAGGGGCATTACATCCTCCCCCCCTTAGACATCGACTTACTCTTGGAAGTCGAGCTCAATCATAAAAATGGTAACACAACCATATTAATGATCATAAGCACATCAACACCATAAATTAAAACACCGATTAAACATCATCAAGCAAACAACTAAAATTAAACAAACCAAAAAAAAATAAGGGATACAAAAAAAAATGGTGACGGGGTTGCAACCAGACCAAATTGATCAAACACTAGGACATATGACAAACTAGGTTGGGGAAAATTTCTTGTCAGCTCCTATGTTCAATGTCAAACCCATTGGGTGTATATAATGCTCGCCCTGTCCTGACAATGCAGGTGGAATCGAGACTTAGTTCCTACAATCCTGCATGCAAACAAACGTTGTGCACAATACATATATACATCATGAGAGGAAATCCCAGCATAGTAGGGCACTCGTGAGCAAGTGATACCACACTGTCCCTCCCACTAAACCTCGCATAATAGTCAAAACAATTCTAGTAAATCGTAAAAAAATTTCTTCTAATTAGTTAGGAAATATTCGTATAAGGATACTAACCATAAATCTAATTCCTATATAGTATCAAAATTAATTACTACTTGACATTATAAGTATCTATACCTACATATTACAATTACATTACCTTCATCACTATGCTTTCTGAAGCCAACTTCCTATAAATCAAAAGCTACCATAGAACATTGCACATTAGTACCAATAATTCAAGTTGCATCTTAACCTCAAGATACTATATTCTGCTAAAAATCATAGAATAATTATTCAAAAAACCTTAAATTTTTGTTAAAACTCATAATTTTCACACAAAGAACTCCACTTTAACCATTATTCAACACCAAAACTCACATCAATTTCAATAAAAAGGGTAAAATTTTACACCTTCATAGATTCAAGAAAACATAATTCATCACTCAAGGACAACAAAATCGCAAATTCCACATACACTTGACCTATTCACACACATAAAACACATCACCAAGAAACCCATCACACTAAAACTCAAGGGTCCACAGAGCATCCCTGACAGGAATGATATCGGTGCATTGCGCACTACACCGAGGGTCCTATCCTTTCCCATCAGTTTCCTGCGCCATCAACCCGACACCGGTTAACAACAGAAAATCAAGTTCACAACAATCACAAAAGAAAAGTGAAACTCAAGACGCATGGATCTAAGCGCAAGGTTACATAGTGAGCACACATAGTGCCCAGAGTATGAACCTATGCTTTGATACCATGTTGTAACGCCCCATTGTGCGAACCCCAAAGGACAACTAAACAATAATTACAACACAATTTTTTTTTAAAGTAAACATAACATACATGTAATACACACTAAGACATAACATGAATTTCATTTAAGTAGATTCATTAACACATTCATCCCTTGGGGTACACGAAGAGTCATTACAAGACTTAGATCCACACAACGACAATAAAGAATAAAAGCCCAAGATATAATCCATAACAAAGTAAACATTAACAAATATAATACATACATGAAAATCATTGATAAGAAACCATTTGAGTAAGTACAACATATACATAATTAACTCAACACAATGAATAACAACTGCCATGGCCAATAACCACACCGAGTTAACATTACATTACAGTACAATGTTCTAGAGGTACAATGATACAAAAGTGTTTCCAAACATAAATGGAAACCATACACAAGAATCATGATACAAATGAATTGATGAATACACAGAATCATAACTGACTCCAAGATGGATACAACTCTAGAGTCGCCGCAACTAGCACCAATCTGCAACTCTCGATCCTCGACTAGGGACCCAATGGGGTGCTTAGCACGTTCCACCCGACCATGTTAGTCCGAAGACCCACCCCCCATGCTAAGGGGCTGACAAGAAAGAGACCACAACCAAGAACATCCAAATAGGGAACCACAAAACTTCACAACATACAAAAGTATCATAAAGCTCAAGGATTACAATGTCATAATCAACAATATCCTAGAGTCAACAAAATAACTTAAAATCATAAACCCATTAGATAAATCAAAGCAATGACCAGTAAACAAGTAACCAAAGGATGATCATGAAATACTTCCAAACCAAACTAAATTAATAAACATAATACAACTCCAAATTGCAATAAAACAATATAATAACATCATTTCACAGCATCAAAGAGTACAAGGTCATAAGTCAAATATCAATGAGAACATACAAGATCACAAAGTACACCAAAGATATATCAAGGCAATAATCACAAACCAATATAAATCCATATATCAACAATCTAAACCAACTCCCACAACTTACTTCTAGAGGAACACAATAAAGTAAAACACATGGGCAACTAGGGAAGAGTGTCATCGCATAGCCTACATGGGTTATCCTGGCCCTTCCTCCAAACTGAGGTGCTGGACCCCATCTATGGATATCCTGGCCCTTCCTCCCACTTGAGTTTCCGGCACCATAGGGTAGCTCATGCGGAGCCGTAGACCTCTCGTGAAGACGAGGTCACGACCTTGCCAACCACAGCCTTCTCGACCTTCCATTAGTCTGCGAAAGCACTAATGAAGACGAGGCATCCATTTTTTTTAAATCTTATAATGGAATTAATACCCAACCCTCCTAAGTTAATTATTAGGTTTTCACTTGTTTACTAACTCACTCATGGGTTATCCTGAGCCCTTCCCCTTAAATGGGGTGCCGGCCCCCACGAGGAGCCACTCTCCCTAGAGACCCAACAACACCAAACTAAAACCAAGAAACCAAGGGTTGTACAACATAACAAGAACATTAGATCATAACTGAGAAGCATGCGAGGCATTACCCATCTCGCTATAATACATAATCAAAGTCTCAAAAATTCCCGTACAACCCTTTTTAAATCATGAAACCAAAACACTTGCCACATCAAGGGCACATAAAGAGAGAGAACATCAATTATCAAACATCTCAAGCCTCTAGAAGCCCAAAAGAATGAAAACCCACAAACAAGGGTAAAGTGAATCAACAAGAGTTTTTCTCCAATAATTCCAACACAAGGATAAAATTTTCCTCAAATAAGAGAGTAACTCAAAAAAAGCCATAAAAAGGGAAGATTCATCAAGACCCATCCACAAATCAACAATGGTGTCACCTCAATAGGAAAACATAAAAGAAAATCAACCTTTAATTCAACGAAATCACTTAATATAACCAAAAGCCACCAACTAGGCATTCCATGGGAGACCTCAATTTTCTCCTCACAAGATGCCCATATAGTTGGTATACAAAAGACCTTTAACAAAATCAACAAACATGACAACAAGATTTCCTTCACCTCTGGAAGCCCAAACATAAATCAAATACTCAAGGACTCATCAACAAGGGTAAACAAAATAGTAAGAGTTTCCAATCAGCTAACAACACAAATTAAGAAATATAAATCCTTTCAAAACCTGGGAGTAGCTTAAAAGAAATTCACACTGAAACAACACCATCAAAATTATCCTATACTCATCAACATTTCCAAGGCACCAAATTAAAGAACACCTTAAATACTCAACCACTCACAACTCCACCAAACACTCGCATAATAAACAACAACCAAAAATTCAAACAAGAACAATATTTAATAATCAATTAACAACCAAAACTAAATAACTTTACAACTTATCCATCTAAATTACTCAATTAACTAAAATAATTTATGATAACCATCACAAGTATTCTAAAAGATTTATCATAAAGAGAACTTACAAACCAACCATTGAATGAATATAAAGGAAGTCAATTTTCAAATATTAGAATCCCGTTTCACCAATAAACTATCCAATTAGAAAGATACCCTAATCAATCTCTAACCATGCCCATACATTTAAATTCCCCCTTTCATTTATCAACATAATTGAAAACTACTTAATAATTGGGTAGTTAATTCATTATCATTTCAAAACTACTTATGTCCAAAACATTATTTCCATTTTCCTTTCATCATACTAACTTAACACTCACTTCCAGTGTGAAACCCATTTAAGACCAATTGTTTATACTTTAAAAATGATAATAATGACAATACTCTAAATACTTAAACTACATAATAGAACTTACCACCTTAAAATCTTAAATCTATCAAAATAAATTTATACCCAAAAATACCTTTTAAAACCACTACATATCTATATATTTTAATTCTTTTCGAGGAAGGAAAGTAGAAAGAGAATAGATCTTTTCTAAGAATTCAACAAGTCTACAAAACTTAACTTCATAAAAAGATAACTTATTCGATTCTATATTAAATTCTATTTCCACCGTATACACATTTAAAAAAAAAAAGAATCAAACAATCAATGCTGATATATATATATATATATTCACAAATTGCCCTTCTACTATATTATCCTATTAAATTTCACAATTTAACAAATTAATAGGAATTCTTTTCTATTCCAAAATATTCACTCAAAACAAGAATTAAATAAATCAATGACGTCATATATTCGTAAATTGATTTTTCTACTAACTTATCCTCTTATAGTTGGTAATTTTAATAAATCAATAACAAAAAAAAAATAGATTTCTTTCTATTTTATTATTATTTCCATTTTAAACAGATTCTGTTTTATTTTAACTAGAAAAAGAAATAGAATGCTTTATTTTGATAAAATTAAATAATCAGTGGAATCTGAATAAATAAGTTATTAAAATTTTATTTATCTCATACCAGAAAGTGAAACTAACTGTTTACAGACAGAATTTAATTAAATAAAAATAACTGAAAAATTATGACATAAAATATAATTAAATTAAATAATAAATATATGATATATATATACATATATATATATATGCATAAATATTAAAATCGAAACATGAATTTTCATTTTAAAGAAAAGAGGTAAAGTGCATAATTTATATTTTATTTATTTTTCTTTTGTTTGAAAGAAAAATGGCTATCAAAAGCCACGGGGTTTTACCCCCAGCTGCGGACAGTCCTTGGCGTCACAACAGTCCGAAGGACTGCCGTGGTAGCCCATAGGCTGCCGCACCATCACCACTGTCAGTTGGGTTGTGGGTACGGCCGAGGCCGAACCACCCACCAGTCTGCATTTTTATTTTTATTTATTTTTAATAATTTTCAAAACAAATTTAATACTGCGAAAATATAAATCTTAATTAAATTTTTCTTTTAATGCCATCTTTACATTTAAATATATATATGTGTATACATTTATATATATTTATATATATATATATATCTGATATACATATATATATTGCATACAAAATATTTTGAAAACAGAGAAATAAATTTCAATTGTACAATTTACTATTTCAATAAAAAAAAATTAATCATAGAATGTATTTGTAAAATTTATCTACATATGAGGATTTACACAACCCCGAATTCCCAGACAGGACATTTTCTTTTATTGCTTAATTATTATTTTCTAGAGAAAACTACAATACTACTGATTTTTTTCCAGAATTCTCATCTTGGTTATGTTATAATAAACAATAGTACAAATCCAACAATTAATTTCATTTAAATGAACAACAGTCCCGAACTCCCTAAAAATTTTAGTTTATTAAATTGACAGTCCAGAACCCAACTAAATTCCATTTTTACAACAGAAATCCCAATCCCTAGATAAAAACTTCATGCACAACAAAACAAATCCAATCAATTGCTATCTTATTTAATGCTACAACAAATAAATAAGAAAGGAACCTGGCGTCCTGTGTTTGAAGAAGATCTGTAGAAGCTCTATCCCTTTCGCCTATCCAATCCTCTGCCAACGAATGTTTCCAGCAACAACTCCAATATCTTCCCCTCAACTCCCATCTTATGCCTCAATGAATTCACAGAATAATAAGAGAATGCACACTATAACATAAATTGACTGCCAAATTTCTCCCAAAATCTTTTGGAAAGAGAATGCAACCCCTCCCCCCTCTAACTCAAAAATCCTCTAAATAAAATCTCACACAAAGTCTCTTCCATTTCTCTTCCGGAGAATACCAAAAGTCACATCTCAAGAAATAACTCAAAATAATTATTAATCCTCTAATTCCTTTTGTTGCCTTTTTCATGCATATGATTAAAATTAAATAAATTTAAATCCTCAAAATTGAACTTTTATTTGAATATATATATATATATATATATATATATATATATATATATATATATATATATATATATATATATATATATATATATATATATATATATATATATATATATTCATTATCTCCACAATATATTATTAAATAATTACTTTCATATTAAAATAATTAAAATCAACCATTTGAAAGATTCAAAATAAATGTAATATTTTTACCACTACTACAAATATTTATCTATTGCTTTATTTATTTATTTATTTTTTTATATTCTCTAGTTCTCTTTCGACTTCCAAATGCTCTAAAGGTGAAGTTTCATTTCTTGCTTTAAAACACTTCAGCTTCCTATCTCCTTATCCATTTAAATTTCTTATTATAATAATTATCTTTTCAAGACTATTTTGTTCATCATTATTATTAACTTCAATAATTTAAATCAATTTATCTAATAATATCACTTTTACTTTTAACGAATTAGTTTAATTTGATCATTTGTTCTAAATCATTTGATTTAACTTAATTGATTATGATTTTAATTTCTAATCATATTTTAAATAACTTTGCAAATCACTTATGATTTAATTTATTTTTTAAACATGATTACTAACATATTATATTTTCCACAAAATCAAATAACACAGTAATCAATGAAGCACACACAGATACTCACACCAAAGTTCAGAACAACCAACACGGAGGGGCATTACAATAAATCAACTTCCAAATATAGTTTCTCACTTGGGTATGGTCTTATATGTTGATTGAGTAAGAAGTAGTCTATTACTGTTCTTTATTTCAAAAATATCGAGTGTCAAGGAGCTATGAATATTTCCACTAAGGCCCTTGTGATTTAATATATTATTACTAAGATTAGTATTTAGATTCATAAACCATCTACCATATTTTGTTACAAACAAAGTTTTATTTTGATCTATCAAAATCTAATATATTATTAGTAAACCAAACACATTGAGATCTACATGCGCTACAATTACAATCTCATTAATTGGTAGTTTGTTAACATTTTTTAATAACTGATTTTAGAGTAGGTAGCTAACATCTTTACTAAACCCTTCATTGAAGACATGTTTCTTCATTTACAAGATTTGTTGGGAGTGTAGGAGGCTATATCTTAGGGGGATTGACTAGTCATCTTCTTTCTTATCTTTCTATCTTCTTTGGATAGGATTCTTTTCTTTGCAAGGATTTTTATGTACATTGGTACCTCATTAGGATACATCTATCAAGATATCTATCTTATCACCAACCTAAGTTATGCTAAAAGGGGTTCTATTGTAGGGTTTTCATTTTCCTATATATTCATGAACATATATTTCTCCCATGCATATTATTAAGCTTCCTTATGTTATTATGCATAGTAATTATGAGGGTATATGGCCTCTTCCAAGACTAATACACATGTATCTTTCACCTATTATTGGTTAGTTTAAGTTAATCCCTCTCTTGGATATATTAGCCACCTATCATAACCATTTCCTCATCTTCTTCTAGGTAGGTGTAAACATTAATTTGCCATATTCCAATTAGGTGTACCGCCTCTGTATGTTTGGTAATTAGTGATAATTATCTTATTGTTAGTATTTTATTCATGTGTTGTTATATACAACTTTATTCTTTTATATATGATGATCAAATAGATATTGTTATTTTCTTATGATATTATATGAAAGGAAAAAATAGTCAGTCTATGGTTTAGGAAATATAACAAGTTTTCCTCACTTCTCATTCAAGCAAACCCTAGAGATCTCAATCCAAAATGCAATAGGGATGTCCTAGGGTTTGATTAGAGACTAAAAGAGGGTTCACCACCAAGCTAGGGCTTGGAAAAACTAGTAACATGCAAGACCTAAGTTAAAACCTAATGAAATAAAAATCTTCAACAAATGATCTAGAAATGAATGCAAATCAGAACAACAAACTAAGAAAACATAGAAGTACACCTAGAAACCTATAGAAGATTGAAATGATGTCTAAAATGTTGAAAAAACTAAAATTAATGCATATTAGGACTCATACGCCAGGTTGGGTGATTTAGTCCCAAATTAGGGTTTTTGGGTAGGAACATAAATATGGTAGAGATAAGTCTAAAACAACTGAAAACTAGAAAAATCCCTATACTGGGACTCATACACCAAAAGTGGTGTATCATTCCTACTCATTTTTTTTGGAAAATCAAAGTTTGAATCTGCTCTTTAATCTCTAATTTATCTTCTCAACCTGATTTTTGAGTCTGGACTGTTGAATTCTACTTTATAGATTTCTTTTAGTGATCTTCCAAACAAGGTGACAACTTTAAAAACTTTGCAACCTTGAAATTTTTTCTCCAATCTTTCTTTTCAATGTATCTTCAACCTAGATTTGCAAATCACATACTAAAGAGAGGGAAAAATGTTGTTTGTTAGTAGAAAGGGGTTTACCTTAGTCAAACCCCATTTTGGTAATCAAACCTTGAAATGAAATGAAATAGAAAGGGAGAATGATGAATGAAAAAAATATAATGTTGCAACTCACCAAACCTTAGAATAAGATGTTACAAATGTGTATGAAATGGCTCCAATGGATGTAGATCTTGAATCTTGCTTGAATGTTGTAGATCTTGACTTGAATATTCGCTTGAATAATAAAAATCTAAATCTCGCCAAGAATTTGAATTTAATTTAATTTTAAGCCACACAAGACTCATACACCAAAAGTGGCATATGAGTCCCATTAGGCCAAGCTTTGGAACACATTTTTCTAAAAATGCTTAGATTAATGTAAAATCCAGATCGGGACCCCAAAACTTAGGTGGGACCTATACACCCAAGGTGGCGTATGAATCCCAAATCACTAAATATGGGCCATGCAACCCAAAAATGTTAATGTTATGATTGGTCATTACATGTGTGTCAAGATTATCCTAAAAAAGATAGATTAATTAAGGCCAATTAAAGCATAAAGAAGCCCCATTGATTAACAAAACACTAGATTAGTGTGAAAAAAGAATACAATACTTTACAACACCCCAAAATAAGGCACAATTAAGTCAATTTAGTTTACAAGGGCCCAAAACAAGTGTGAAAATATAACGAATGATAGTTTTTGACACTACATTATATAAATATCTCACATTTATTAGCTTCTAACTTTATTTTTCTATTTTGATTCTCATATCATCAATATTTTAAAAAGTAATATATTTAGTTTATTTATTACATACATTTTAGATAGTTTCTCTCTTATATAAAATATGTAACAAATGTTTTCTTGATAAATGTATAAGTTCATATCTTCAAAATGTGTAAAAATTCAAAAAGATGTCAATCATTTTGATGATTGTATATACACATACACACACACTGTTGATACTCAATTATGATTTTCCTTGATGACAAACTTCTCTATAGTTTCAGATGATTCTCTCATCTTGGTTATATTCAATTGGTCTCTAATTTGCAGAGGACAATTTTCATTTAGGCTTTCTGTGATCAGTTTACTTTCTTGGCATACTTAGCTTCTATTTCAGTTTCAGTGCTCAATTTGTATTTTTATCTCTTGAAGGTATTGATTTGCTTGTGTTCTTTGATAGTGATAGGTTATTTTAATGGTTTCATTGTTATTGTCAGGTATTTCATTGGATCAGCATTTCAATTCAGTCTAGCTTTGTTTAGGGCAATTCTTTTGTTTAATATCATGGGCATATTTTGATTAGTAACCATACCTTTGTTAAGAGATTTTATTTAATCTAATTGTCTCTTGCTTGAGTAATCTCATTATAAAAGTTTATATGGAAGTAGGATTCGATGAGGTTTGATTTACTTCTATGTTGGTCGGCCTTATATATGCTTTATATCACTCAAAGTCTTCATTTGGAGTTGTTGAGCTCTTGGCACTATCATATGGATATTTGTTTTGGCAAATATTTATTGAAATGGTCAACATGGTGCTTGGTAATCACCTTTGTTTCGATGGACACTTTTACTTGGTTGATATCTTTGGTTCTAAGTTATTTTTGTGGAACATTGACCATGTTTGTTAACGTGCCAACATTACTTGATTAGTATCATTTCTATTGATGGTTTTGACTTTTCCACGAACCTCAAAATAATGTTATTATCATTCTTTGCGGACCTCAAAGCTCCTTTCATTATGATTGAGATTTTGAATGATGAGAGAGTAATTTGTTCAGGGCAGACTTTTGGTAGTTTGTCTCTTTACAATAATTTTTTTTCTGAACCCTAAATTCTGCTGACCGCCATCTTGAATCTGCTAATCTTTGATATCTAGAGTGTTTTCTTCTAAACATAGTGAAAAGGTAGAATGGTTATGTTTTTATCAGATGTTTTTGAAGAATATTTGCATGCATTTTCAAGCCAGAATCTTGGCATATTCAAAAAATGTGGACAGCTTCATGGTATTTAGTTTTTTTGGCCTTCCTTCATTATGATATGGTAATGCCTTTGCCTCATAATTTCTTTTATATCAACTTGATCAGCAGGTAAGTGCACAAATTTGAGTCCATGAAACATGGAAGTTTTTGCCTTAGGCAAAAAAATGAATTCGACTTGCAAAAAACGGGATCCCGTTTTTAAAAAGCGGGATCTCGTTTTTAAAAAGCGGGATCCCGTTTTTAGAAAACGGGATCACGTTTAGCTTCGGGATCTCGAGCCTAAGTTTAAAAAACGGGATCCCGTTTTGAAAATTTTCTAAAAACAAAAATTTCCAAAAATGGAAAGTTTTTAAAACAGGATCCTGTTTTGAAAATTTTCTGAAAATGGAAACTTCAATTTTTGAAAAATTTCCATTTTCGGAAAGTTTTCAAAACAGGATCCCATTTTGAAAACTTTCCATTTTTGGAAATTTTCATTTTGGAAGAATTTCAAAATGGGATCCTGTTTCATAGAACCATAAAAAATGGCTTTTTATGAAACGGGATCCCGTTTGATCCGTTTTAATGAAACGGGATCAATTTTAAAACGGGATCCCGTTTTTTAAATTATGAATTTTTGAGCGGGTTTTTTGGCTTTTTTTTGGTTCGAGAAATGGCTTGGGGACCCGAACCTAAGCTTTGGACCTAGTTTGACCTGCAACTTGAAGGTCCTGTTAATGTCACAGGAAAATAATGACTTTGGACATATGTTTGAAGACCTATTTGCAGAATTTTTTTACGAAATTAAAACCCATTATAGATGAGACAATGTAGATTCCAAATATGTAATTTTTTAATAATTTGATTTTTTTTCTATTTTTCAATTAATTTCTAATGAAACTAGTCCATAAACTTGAATTATTAGGTTTTTTTAGTATTTTAATAACTTTTGATCAACATAACATTTTGACGAACGGATTACCGGGAGCAAACTTCAGACAAGTCTTTTTCAGTTTTAAAAAAAAAAGAATAAAAAAAGATAAGTTTAGGTCATCTTATGCATGTCGTACAAGACGATTTTTCAAAATGACAAATATGCCTAATAAATATTTAATAAAAAAAATATTCAATAAAAAATTATAAAAAAATATTAAAAGCAAGCTTTAGTGAGTCACAAATCTTTTCCCAAAAGGATTTAGAAAAATATGACAATTTAGGTCAAAATATGGATGTCGTACACGTGCATGGTATGGTATAAAAAAGTGACTTTTAAGCAGTGGTTTTTAGAAACGCCTATTGAAACTCATTTTTTACAATCTGGGTATTGAAATAAATTACATATTTGGAAACTAGACTCCTAGTACTACATTTTATGATTAGTGACTTTTTTGAATATTCCATCTCTAAGTGCTTCAAATTTTAAGGTCAAATGTGTCAAATTCTGAAAATCAGGGAAAACACTTCCACTTTTTGGCCAAAAAGTGGACTCAACTTCTTGCACACACCCCAGCATCTACCTTCTATCAGAATTGTTTTTATTTGGAGTCTCAGCCATGATTGGTTTTTGGTTTGATTTTCACGTGGAAATTTGTGGGGATAAATGGATTTCTTGCATTTATCGATTGGGTATTTTTTTGGAATCTATCAGAATTATTATGAAAGCTGCTCTATTCGACTGTTTCTTTGTATCATGGACAGCATGGTATCATATTCATTACTATTATTTTTAAGGCTCTCAAAATTTATTAATGCCTTCAAGAATAAGGTTTTTGATAAGCTCTATTCGTGGGTATTGATTCTCCATACGTTATAATGCAGATTTTTGTTGCTTTCTGATTATGGGTTATTGAGGTTATCGTTTCTCCTTTAGTTACTTGGCAAAGTTTATAATGGGAATTCTGAAAATGAATTTATTGAAGAGGGTTTTATGTGTTTATCATATATGCTCAAGCGTTATCAATATTTATGTTTCAAAATGTTATTACTTGCTATTTTTCTAGGTTTTGCTAAATCAAATGTAAAATGATAAAGCATTATGTTCAAACTTGTCAGAGATTTATTGATTCAGTCATTGGTTTACTCTGACCAGCCGTTACTACTGGAGACAAAGATTATTTGTCATTTATTCAAAAGGGAGCTTTTATTGTCTTTACTCAGATCCATTGACCTTGAAATGTTTTGAAGACTTGTTACCTAAAAATGATGTATAAATGTATACAGAAAAAACTTTTTTCTGTTCTGGCACTATTATTGTAATTCTGAGATGACCTTGGCTGTATGAAATGTATTGAAAAATCTACATAAAAAAAAGAACATAAAAGGCAGAGATGTAAAAAATCTCTTCTCTATGAAGTATTTTATTACTCAAGCTTTGGTTCCTTAAGGTATTTTGTAGAGGAGAGAACATAGTTGTTTATGCTTTACTAAAAACAGAGTAATCCTCTGAGCTATCATTATTGTTCGAAAAACATAAGTTGAAGGGTTTGTACTCCCTGAGATAGATGTCTCAAAAATGAGGGGTTGGTGTTCCTTGAGTAAGTGCTCTAAAACTTGCCTACAAGGCATTATGAACAGTGGTTTTTTTATTAAGCCTACAAGGCACATGGAGTGGTTTTTCTTCCCTGATTTAGGGTTTTCCAATCGGAAAAAATCTCTTGTGTATCTTTGTTTCTATGTGATGGATTTTCTATTTCATGTTGCTATTCTGTTTATTTAAATTCTCAATTGTGCATGCAAAAGATTACATTCAATACATGAATGACTTAATCTTTATATTGAGATCAAAGTATAAATATGTTTTAACTTTCATTTTGAGCAACGAATATCATTTTGGATTCACACTGATTCACCCCCCTCTTAGTGTCTCTTTTAACTCCAACAATTGGTATCAGAACATAGGGTCCTCTGATTGGTGTTATTCACCTTGGATTGATTCTGCTTTTGGAGTCTTTTAAATGGCACAGTCTAAAGACGATGCCTTTGTAACCAAAGCTTCATTATTCGATGGAACAGATTATGTGTTCTAGAAAATTAGAATGGAAGCTTTTCTTATTTCTTTTGATGTTGATGTTTGGAGCATAGTTTTAAATGGGTACAATGTACCAACCTCTATTCCGACTAATCCGGCTGAAAAAAAGAGATATGAAACAAATTCCATAGCTAAGCATGCCATCTTGTGTGGGTTAACCAAAGATGTGTTCATTAAAGTCATGCATTGCAAATCTGCTAATGAAATCTGGGAAAAACTTGAAACTATATATCAAGGGAATGAGAAAGTCAAAGTGTCAAAAATCATTACACTCAAACATCGGTTTGAGGAGATGAAAATGAGGGATGATGAAAAAGTTGTTGAATATTTCTTAAGAGTTGATGAAGTTGTCAATGCTATGAAAGGTTTAGGTCAAACGGTTAATGAATTTGATGTGGTCACAAAGGTCATCAGGACCTTCCCATCAAAATTTGAATCTAAGGTTTCAGCCCTTGAAGAAAAGAAACACTTTGATCAACTTACCTTAGACAGCCTTCATGGAATACTTACTGCCTATGAAATGTGAACTAGCAAAAACACCTCAACTGGAAAAGAAACTGCCTTTAACACTGAAAAGAAAGAAAAGGTCAAAGTTAGTGAATCAGAGTTGTCTAATTCTAAAGAATCCAATTTTGTTAGAAAACTCAAGAAGGGTTCAGGAAGATACAAGGGAAAACTTCCCTTTAAATGTTTCAACTGTGGCAAAATAGGCCACTTTGTTGCAAAGTGTCCCTATGATGATCAAATTTGTGACAATGAGACAACTGAAAAACAACCTAAGAAGAAGGTTTTCAAACCTAAATGAAACTTTAATTTCAAAAAGAAGAAAAGTCTATTTAGTAAGGATGAATCTGACATTGAATCTAAAGATTCATTAGCTGAAGAAGATGAAACTTTGTTCATGGATGAAATCACTCAGCAAAATGATTCTAATACTATTGATATTGAAGAAGGTGTTGTAGACCTTGAAAGTGAGCTGAAATGTGCTTTACAAGAGGTTAGAAAACTCAAAAAACAAGTTTTTGTACAAGAACATAAACCAGATCTAGATGTGGTCTCTTTGAAAACTCAACTTGAAGAAGCCAAAAGAGTTGAAGACTATCTTCAAGAGACTGTTAGCTGCAAAGATCAAGAAATTAAAAAACTGGAACAAGAAGTTGTCAGACTTAGGAAGGAAAATGAAAAATATGAAAGCACTCTAAAATTGAATCAGATGCTCAGTAAGCATAAAATGCTTAATGATAAAACTGGTATTGGTTTTGAAAAGGGTGAGTGTTCAAGTGACAATGTAAAACAAAACCCCTCTTCTTATGTCAAACGCTCAAGTTCAAGTCTCTCAAGTTCTGGTAAATACCATGGTCAGATTTTAAGAGGTAATAGACCCTCTTACAGCTTTAATTCTTTCTTCTATGGTTATTGCTTTTTCTGCAATAGATTCAGCCATAAGGCGAGCACCTATAGATTTATGAATTCTAGAACACCCAAGTTTCATCTTAGACAACATTACAATTTTGTTAGATAGATCAGATGCTTTAAATGTAATACTTTGGGATATTCTGTCAAGTAGTGTAGAACTAATCTGTAATCTAAACAGTAGAATTTTAAAAAGGTCTGGAAACCTAAGTCTATCAACAATATTGAGCAATCTATGTTTATTCAAACTACTTTTCATTCCAAGAAAAAGGACTTATAGGTCCTGGACAATGGATGTTCGAACCATATGACTGGTGACAAAGGCAATTTTATAAATCTTGAAGATTATGTAGGTGGGTATGTTAATTTTGGTGATAACTTTGGTATTCAAATCAAAGGTAAGGGTTCACTTCTTTTGAATGAGGACACTCCTATCTACAATGTGTACTATGTGGAAGGTCTCAAGCACAATCTATTAAGCATTAGTCAAATCTGTGATAGTGGTTATCATGTACTTTTCACTTCGCAGGGATGTGAGATTAAGAACAAGCTTGGAAAAGTTGTTGCAGCTGGAAGGAGGACAAAAGGAAATGTGTACAATCTTCTCGACACATCAAGCAATGACAATAATCAAGATATGTGTTTAATGGGAAAAATTGAAGAGAGCTGGTTATGGCATAAAAGGCTAGGACACGTAAATTTTGAAAATCTAGTTAGAATTAGTAAAAATCAGAATGTTAGAAGTTTACCAATTCTTAGCAAGCCTGAAAACTCTATGTGCAAAGAGTGATTAAGTGGTAAACAAACTAAAATCAGTTTTAAAACAAAAGAACATTTTTCTTCGAAACCCTTACAGCTTCTGCATACTGATTTATGTGGACCAACCAAAACTAGGTCTATTAATGGTGAAAGGTACTTTATGCTATTTGTGGATGATTATACTAGAATGGTTTGGGTCACATTTCTTAAGCACAAATCAGAAGCATTTGAAAGGTTTAAAATCTTTCGTAAATTGGTTGAGAAGGAATCTGATTTGAAACTTAAATGTTTGCGATCTGACAAAGGAGGTGAGTTCACCTCTCAAGAATTTATAGATTATTGTGAATAGCACGGCATTAAAAGACAGTATGCTACAACTAAAACACCTCAACAAAACGAGGTTGTTGAAAGTAAGAATAGAACTATAAAAGAAATGGCTAGAACCATGCTTGATGAAGCTAAATTATCTGACATTTACTAGAAAGAAGTTGTTCATATAGATGTTTACATTTTGAATAGAGTGCAGCTTAGGGTGAAGTCTAAACACACTCTATATGAATTATGGTATGGAAGAACTACTTCTGTCAAATACTTTAAAATTTTTGGAAGTAAATGTTTTATTAAAAAGGATGATGATAATCTTGGTAGCTTTCAATCAAAGTCTAATGAAGGTATCTTTTTGGGATATTCAACTCACAACAAAGCTTATAAATGTCTTAACATAAGGCTTAACAAGATTGTTGAAGTTGTGAATGTTAAATTTGATGAAATTTTGCATTTAGATGTTGATACATTGTAGGATAATGAGGAAGATCTTCTTGAAACTAAATCCAATCCAAAAGAAGCTGAAACAACAAAGCCTATTGCTGAATCAGCAAGCCTAAAAAATGATGATGCAAGTCCTGAGAAGGTTGCATCAAAATCTCCTTCAAAGACTGTAGCTAAATATCATCCAAAAGATCAGATTATTGGGGCTAAGAATGCAGGAGTTCAAACCAGAAGAAGGGTTGCAGAATCTAATGAAAAGGCACAAATTGCTTTTTTTTTAGTTACTCAATTTGAACCTAAAAATTTTAATGAAGCTCTCACAGATTTATGTTGGGTCAATGCTATGTAGGAATAAATTGATCAAATTGGGAAAAATTAGACTTGGGAGTTAGTCCCAAGACCGGATGACAAGAATGTCATTGGAGGTAAATGGATTTACAGAAATAAACTTGATGAAAATGGTAATGTTATTCACAATAAAGCAAGATTTGTTTGCAAAGGCTATGCTTAGCAAGAAGGTATTGACTTTGGTGAAACATTTTCACCTGTTGCTAGATTAGAGTCCATCAGAATATTCTCAGCTTATTCTATTTAAAAAAACTTTACTGTTTATCAAATGGATGTCAAAACTACTTTTTTGAATGGATTTTTAGATGAAGAGGTATATGTCGAACAACCTGAAGGATTTATATGCAAAGATAAGACTAATCATGTTTACAGGTTGAAAAACGCTCTCTATGGCTTAAAACAAGCTCCTAGAGCTTGGTACTCAAGGCTAGTCAGTCATTTAATTTCTAATGGCTTTGTTAGAGGAGGTGCAGACAATAATCTATATGTTAAAACTGAAGGCTTTGATATTTTGGTTGTTGAAATTTATGTTGATGACACTATCTTTGGCTGCAATAATGTTATTTTAAGTAAGAAGTTCTCACAACTAATGGAATTCGAGTTTGAAATATCTATGTTAGGTGAATTAAACTTCTTTTTGGGTCTTCAAATCTCTCAATGTGAGAATGGAATATTTCTTTCTCAAACTAAATATGCTCGAGAGATGCTTAAGAAATTTAAAATGGATGAATGTCATCCAGTTAGCACTCCAATGGCTACAGGATGCAAACTTACTAAAATAGATGATTCTTCTGATTCAAATCAAATAGAATATAGATCAATGATTGGCAGTCTTTTATATTTAACTGCCTCTAGACCTAACCTTATGCATGCAGTTTGCACAGTTACACATTTTCAGGCATCACCTAAAGAATCTCATGTTACTATTGTTAAAAGGATCTTTAAATACATTCAAGGCACTCTTGACTATGGTCTTTGGTATCCTAGGAGCAGTGATTTCACTTTGATTGCATATACTGATGTTGATTGGGCTGGTTGTCTGGATGATAGGAAAAGCACCAGTGGTGTTGCTTTCTTTCTTAGTGATTGTTTAGTGTCATGGCACATCAAGAAACAAGAATCAATTTCTCTTTCCACTGCTGAAGCTGAATACATTGCTACCACTTCATGATGTACACAAGTACTGTGGATGAGTCAGACTCTTTATGATATGGGTATTGCTATTTTTAAACCCGTTACCATTCTCTGTGATAACACTAGTGCGATAAATATTTCAAAAAATCTTGTCATGCACTCTCGCACTAAACATATTGCTATCAAGTTTCACTTTCTTCATGAAAAGGTTTTGGCTAATGAAGTCTACTTACAATTTGTTGGTTCACAAGATCAGGTGGCTGATATTTTTACTAAGCCCTTAGCTAAAGAATTGTTTGAGAGGTTGAGGCTTCGATTGGGAGTTATCTCTCAATCGTTACTTCACTAATTTACCATGCTTTGTGACAGGGGGAGCAAGTTCCTTGACTTATTTACTTATAGCTCTCCTCCATTCTAGATTGTTGCACTGTAACTCTTTATTTGCAACTGGTACTCTTTATTATTCGCGGTTGGCTTCTCAGTTGTGTTTCATGGCATTGCATAGTCCTCTCTTCGTTTCTTTGTCGTTGAGGCAAAAAGGGGGAGAGTCTTTTGTGTTTTTCCATCAAGGACAAAGGGGGAGTTTGTTGATACTCAATTATGATTGTCCTTGATGACAAACTTCTCTATAGTTTCAGATGATTCTCTCAGGTTGGTTATATTCAGTTGGTCTCTAATTTGCAGAGGATAGTTTTCATTCAGGCTTTCTGTGATCAGTTTACTCTCTTGGCATACTTGGCTTCTATTTCAGTTTTAGTGCTTAGTTTGTATTTTTATCTCTTGACGATACTAATCTGCTTGTGTTCTTTGATAGCGACAGGTCATTTTAATAGTTTCAGGGTTATTGTCAAGTATTTCATTGGATCAACATTTCAATTCAGTCTAGCTTTGTTTAGGGCAATTCTTTTGTTTAATATCATGGGAATATTTTGATCGGTAACCATACCTTTGGTAAGAGATTTTATTTAATCTAATTGTCTCTTGCTTGAGTAATCTCATTATAAAAGTTTATATGGAAGTAGGATTCGATGAGGTTTGATTTACTTCTATTTTGGTTGGCCTTATATATGCTTTATATCACTCAAAGTCTTCATTTTGGATTTGTCGACCTCTTGGCACTATCATATGGATATTTGTTTTGGCAAATATTTATTGAAATGGTCGACATGGTGCTTGATAATCACCTTTGTTTTGATGGACACTTTTACTTGGTTGATATCTTTGGTTCTAAGTCATTTTTGTGGAACATTGACCATGTTTGTTAGAGTGCCAGCATTACTTGATTAGTATCATTTCTATTGATGGTTTTGACTTTGCCACAGACCTCAAAATAATGTTATTATCATTCTTTGCGGACCTCAAAGCTCCTTTCATTATGATTGATATTTTGAATGATTGGAGAGTAATTTGTTTAGGGAAAACTTTTGGTAGTTTGTCACTTTACAATAATTTTTCTCTAAACCATAAATTATGTTGGTCGCCATCTTGAATCTGCTAATCTTTGATACCTGGAGCGTTTCTTCTGAACACAGTGAAAAGGTAGAATGATTATGTTTTTGAAGAATCTTTGCATGCGTTTTCAAGCTGGAATCTTGGCATATTCAGAAAACGTGGACAGCTTCATGGTATTCAATTTTTTTGGCCTTCCTTCATTATGATCTGGTAATAGCTTTGCCTCATAATTTCTTTTATATCAGCTTGATCAGCATCTACCTTATGTCAGAATTGTTTTTATTTGGATTCTTAGCCATGATTGGTTTTTGGTTTGATTTTCACATGGAAATTTGTGGGGATAAATGGATTTCTTGCATTTATCGATTGGGTAGTTTTTTGGAATCTATCAGAATTATTATGAAAGCTGCTCTATTCAACTATTTCTTTATATCATGGACAACATGGTATCATATTCATTACTGTTATTTTTAAGGCTCTCAAAAAGTTATTAATTCCTTCAGGAATAAGGTTTTTGATAAGCTCTATTCGTGGGTATTGATTCTCCATACGTTATAAAGCAGATTTTTGTTGCTTTCTGATTATGGATTATTGAGGTTATCGTTTCTCCTTTAGTTACTTGGCAGAGTTTATAATGAGCATTTTGAAAATGAATTTATAGAAGAGGGTTTTAAGTATTTATCATATATGCTCGAGCATTATCAATATTTGTGTTTCAAAATGTTATTACTTGTTGTTTTTCTGGGTTTTACTAAATCAGATGTAAAATGATAAAGCATTTTGTTCAAACTTGTCAGAGATTTATTGATTCAGTCATTGGTTTACTCTAACCAGCCGTTACTACTGGAGATAGAGATTATTTGTCATTTATTCAAAAGGGAGCTTTTATTGTCTTTACTCAGATCCATTGACCTTGAAATGTTTTGAAGACTTGTTACCTGAAAAATGATGTATAAATGTATATAGAAAAACTCTTTTCTGTTCTGGCACTATTATTGTAATTCTAAGATGACCTTGGCTATATGAAATGTATTGAAAACTTTGCATAAAAATAAGAACATAAAAGGCAGAGATGTTGTAAAAAATCTCTTCTCTATGAAGTATTTTAAGGACTCAAGCTTTGGTTCCTTAAGGTATTTTGTAGAGGAGAGAACATAGTTGTTTATGCTTTACTGAAAACAGAGTAATCCTCTGAGCTATCATTATTGTTCGAAAAACATAGTTGAAGGGTTTGTACTCCCTGAGATAGATGTCTCAAAAATGAGGGGTTGGTGCTCCTTGAGTGGGTGCTCTAAAACTTTCCTACAAGGCATTGTGAATAGTGGTTTTTCTTCCCTGATTCAGGGTTTTCCACTCAGAAAAAATATCTTGTGTATCTTTGTTTCTGTGTGATGGCTTTTCTATTTCATGTTGTTGTTCTGTTTATTTAAATTCTTAATTGTGCTTGCAAAATATTACATTCAATACATGAATGACTTAATCTTTATATTGAGATCAAAGTATAAATATGTTTTAACTTTCATTTTGAGCAACGAATATCATTTTGGATTCACACTGATTCACCCCCCCTCTTAGTGTCTCTTTTAACTCCAACACCCACATATCTTTGTTTGTGTGTTTATGCATGCATGCATGTATGCATGTATGTATGTATGTATGTATGTGTGTATGTATGCTTGCATGCATGTATGTATGTATGTATGTATGTGAGTATATATGTATGCATGCATGCATGCATGTATGTATATATGTGTGTATTGAAAAATCATGAGCATAAAAAAATAGTTATATATTTACATGATGAAGAAATTAAATGATATATTATTAATTCTTTCAAATTATTTTAACATTGTAATACATTTGGATTTATAAAGCTTCATTTTCCTTTAAATAACCTTCTATGGGAATAACTAACAACTAACCATTATTTGTTCTAACTATTACCTAACATTTAATTGTAAATTAACATTTACATGAACTAATTTATTTATTATTTTCTAAACTAATATCTATTTGTCAACTAAACTATTGATGCAATATTCCAACACCCCCCCCCCCTTATTATATCAATCCAAACAAAGGATAAAATAATACCAAAGTTGAATATAACAACCCTTTTGGAAACTTTGATGGAGAACCTCTACCAGTTCTTCTCACTCACCAAGGAAACACTAGATTGACTCCATAGGTGGATCTCTTGATAATAAATCCTACAAAACATTTTTACAAAATAAGAGAACATAAAATTTGCCCATCCTCTATGCACATTGAGAGAACACATTTCCTCTAGAATTTCACATCTCATTCAATTGTATCAAAATCCCCGAGCCTCTAGTTTTTCACATAAGAGATAACTCTCCTTTGAGAGTCTACATCTCCTCTGAGTTTTTCAATATTGCTCCTCTAGTATTGTGGGAACCATTCCATCCTTTGTTATAAAGAAAGAAAATAAACATTAGTGAATAAATTAATTGCACCACTTTTAGTTAACATATATGTCATATCAAAAAATATTAATTATAAATTTGTAACTCTAATGCAGAGTAGGGGTGGAAAGTTGGAAACACAAGGGTAGACAAATTAGAGGGTGCGGGTGAATCATTTGTCACAAAAAATATACTTATTAAAATTATTCTTAGATCTAATAAATAAACATGAAAGCATAAACCATCACCACATCAAAATCACACATTACACCAATATTTTTTACATGGAAACCTTGTTAGGGGAAAAACCATGGTGGAGGTTAATCCACAAGATTATACTCTATTAAAATTATTATAAATATGGAATGCACATGAATGTAGGAAAACTTCCTAGAGATCACTACTCGAATACAAAAGGTTTACTGCCCAAAGAAGACTTACTATCTTACAGAAAAAATTGGATTACATCTAGACATTTTGAACTGAGAAAATAACATCTACTAATGCCTAATTAGAGTTCTAGTTAAGCACATAAACATCTGCACACTCTTCTTTTTCCTTCAAAATATTTGAACATTATTCACACAAAACACAACATACTTCATACACCACTACCCTCAAATGGAATAAACAGTCACTCATATATATTTGCAACTAGGAATAACATCGACTGCATGTCGGCTTTAACAAAATATCAAATGTGTACAAATTGTCAGCCCAAAACATAAATAATTATAAATGTGAACCAAACAATTTTGGCCAAAAACATAGTGAGGACCCAAAACAACATCCTCAAATATAAAACACCTTCAAAAATTATTCGTCAAAGATCCACAACATGCTACAATCACCTTGATAGCCATGATCATGAAAAACATGAAATCATACAATAAAATCACTAATCGTGAACAAAACGATCAATTTGGAACAACATAGATAGAGAATGATCTATAAGCATCATGAATCACCACAGAAGCATCCAAAAAAACTCAAATTACTAGAATCACGTCATCTTCTTTTAGGAACACCAAATGAAGCAACAAAACAATTATCAAAACACAAATACTCATAACTAAGTCAAAACTCTATGTCAACCTCTAAAACTTCATGTGGATAAACTAGATATACTCATAAACAAACCCTTTAATCTACAACCTCTAATCATCAATATACTAAGCTAGCCACCATACTGAACTTCACTGCATCCCTAACAACCTGCAACTTATTTTATTACAATTTTATCAATATCCTCAACATATACAACCTTAAAGAAATTAATGCCAATAGTGTTGACATCAATGAAAACCTCATATCAACAATTTCCAACAATCTCCCCCTTTGGAATTGATGGAAACACATGATGTGAAAAACACCATCAACACAACTTCCTCTTAACACTTTTCTCCCCCTTAAATTTTGACTCTTTTCTCCTTCACTCTTTCACATTTTTTCACATGACTCTTCTCCCCCTTTGAAATCAATGACAAAGATAAACATTATCTTTCTCCATACAAGCTATAAATCACATTTCTAAACATCTGACTACTCCCCCTAAGTAGCAGCCACCACAACATCAATTTGGATCACAAGATATGACTATGAAATGCATTGACTGATGCAAGTCAATGCATCTTAATTCTTATTAGGAGGGGTAATAACCCCTAGCTTCCCTCTGAGATATGCAAAATTATCCTTAGGAAAAGTCTTGGTAAAGATATCTACAATTTGTTCCTTAGTGTGCACATACTCCAATCTGACTTCATTTTCACTCAACTTCTCTCCCAAAAAGTGAAACTTGATAGATATATGCTTGGTTTTTTATTGCAACACTAGATTCTTAGAAATGTTAATTGCACTTGAATTATCACAGAATATAGCAATAGGTTCATCATACACAACTCTGATATCTTTCAACATCTGCTTCATCTACAATATTTGAGTACAATTGTTAGCAGCAATAATGTATTTTTCCTCTGCAGTAGATAAAGAAATGGCATTCTACTTCTTACTTAACCATGAAATCAACTTCTTTCCCAAGAAAAATGTACCACCACAGGTACTCTTTCTTTCATTCAAAACTCCTTCCCAATCAACATCAGTAAAAGAACTCAAAGTAAGGTCATCTTGTTTAGGATACCATATGCCAAAATCAACTCTCCCCTTCAAGTACCTGAAAATACTCTTCACAGGTGTCACATGATATTCCTTAGGATCAGATTGAAATCTTGCAACAATGCATACACCATTCATGATATCAAGCCTAGTTTGAGTCAAATAGAGCAATTCTCCAATCATGGATTTACATCTAGTCTAGTTTGTTTTAAGAGAATCATCATCTTGTGTCAACATCCAATCACCATAGGTGTACCAACTAGCTTTGAATCTTCCATGCCAAACTTCTTTAGCAATTCTTTCACATACTTGGACTAAGATATAAAGATCAATCTATCTAGCCAAGTAATTTGCAATCCCAAAAATAATTTCATTTCTCCAATCATAGACATCTCAAACTCACTTTGTATCTCATCAGAAAACTTCATGCACAAACTCTCATCTCCTCCAAAAATGATATCATCAACAAAGGATTCAACAATAAACTCTTTATCATGATCAATCTTGAAATAAAAAATATTGTTAGCAATACCTTTATTAAATCCAAGCTTCAACAAATACTTTTCCAACCTGGCATACCATGCTCTTGGGGCTTGCTTAAGTCCACACAATACTTTCTTCAATTGGAAAACCATATCTCCTTAATTAGTCAATAGTAATCCATTAGGTTACTCAATATACACTTCTTCTTCCAGTTCACCATTTAGAAATGCTGACTTGACATCCATTTGATAAGCGTTGAAGTTTTTGTAAGTAGAATAAGAAAGAAATAGTCTCACAACTTCAATCCTAGTAACAAGAGCAAAAATTTCTTCAAAGTTAATTCCTTCCATCTGAGAATATCCTTTGCACACCAGTCTTTCTTTGTTTTTTATCACTTCACCCTGCTCATTCAGTTTTTTCTAAAAGACCCATTTAGTTCTAGTTACATTTTTGTCCTTAGGTCTAGGAACTTGAATCCACGTATCATTCTTCTCAATTTGTAGTAGTTATTTCATTGCATCCATCCAATGTTCATCTCTGCATGCTTCATTGAATCTATTAGGCTCAATCTTTGAGATCAAACAATATTCTTTTACAATTCTTCTCTTAGTTTGAACACCTTTTTTATTATCACCAATAATATGAACTTCTGAATTATTTGATCTTATATACCTTGGAGTCTTAAGATTTTCTTGAACTTCAGGCTCTTGTGATCTCACTTCTACACTTTCACAAGTTTCTTCCTCTTGATTTTCTTGATTCACTGACATGATCTAAACTTGATTTTGAGTTTGAACTTTCTTTCCTTTGTCTGAACTATCATTCTGATCATTTGGATCATATCCAAAGGTTCTAGATGGTCTAACTATGTCTTCATCAACCTTGATATTAGCACTTTCAATTAATTTCCTCAATCTCTTATTGTAGCACTGATAGGCTTTACTTTTAGTAGAATAACCAAGAAAGATTCCTTCATCTCTTCTAGCTTTAAACTTTCCTATATCTTCATCTCTTTTTATATAGCATTTACTCCCAAATATTTTGAAGTATCTAACAATAGGATTATGACCAAACCATAGCTCATAAGAAGTCTTACCAGTATCACCTTTGACATGTACCTGGTTGAGAGTGTAATAAACAGTGCTCGTAGCTTCTTTATAGTAGATATGGGAAACATTTCCTTCTAGCATCATAGTCCTAGCAATTTCTTGAATTGTCGTGTTCTTTCTTTCCACAAATCCATTTTGATAAGGGGTCTATAGAGAAAATAATTATCTTTTTATCCCATGCTCTTCACAAAAAGAATTAAACTCATGGGAGGTGAATTCATCACCTCTATCCGATCTCAGACATTTAATATTTAGACATGTCTTTGTCTCAACCATAGCCTTAAATATCTTGAATTTCTCTAGAGCTTTAGATTATTCCTTTAAGAAAGTAACCCACATTAGTCTAGAATAATCATCAATAAGTAACATGAAATGCATGTCTCCTTGTAAACTTCTGACTCTAGAAGGACCACACAAGTATGCACAAGCTCAAACACTTCATTTGAACAATATTGTTTGCTCCAAAATGAAAATCTAGTTTGCTTCCCATTCCTTGCATATGGTATTAGTAGGTTTTATCAACTTAGGAAGATCTCTCACTGCCTGAGTAGAAATTATCTTCATAATATTGTCAAGGTTTACATGACACAATCTCCTATGCCACAACCAACTTTCATCAACTTGAGCAATCAGACAACTTTTACTAGCAACATTTAGGTGAGAGATATTACCTTTTGTTTTTGTACCAAATGCAATCACATTTCCAGAACTCCCCAATATTTTACACTTTCCATCCTTGAATTGAATATTGTATCCCTTTTCAACCATTTTTCCAACACTTTAGAGATTATGCTTCAAACATTCCACATATAGAACATCATTAGTATTATGCTTACCATCAAGATAAATGGATCCTCTGCCATGGATTACACCAAATTTTTCATCATTGAATCTTACAACACCACCAGCATACTTTTCCAAGCTCACAAATTTACTTTTATCACCTGTCATGTGATGAGAGCATCCACTTTCAATCACACATTCATCTTTTTCTTCAACTCTGAAGCTAGAGGTTTCTCCACATTTATGCAACTAGTAGATTCAGTAGGTACTAGATTATTTTCCTTGATAGAAATAAATACCCATTCTTCCTCACTTAAATTCCCTTTATCAGATTCATCATTTGTCACACCTTCATCAACAACATAATAACACTTTCTTTGAAATCTAGGCTTGTTAGGTCTTCACTTAGGGACTCTTTCTGAACACCTTGAGGAAAAATGACCTATCTTATTGTAAGAAAAAAATTTAAGAGGAAATTTCCATTTATACTTACCTTGTCCTCTGGGTACCCTCTTGTAAATAAGTGTCTCAAGATCTTCTAGTTTTCTTTCTTCTTCTTCAATCTCTCTCATTTCCTATTCATACTTGGACATTTGTCTAGAAGAAATTTCTATCGAATCATATATATGCTTATCTTTTTTGGAGATAGTAGCTTTGAATGCATATTCTACCTTAGGAAGAGATTCACCAAATTCACTTAACTCAAAAGCAGAAAGCTTACCAATCAACATATCTCTAGTTACATTTTTCATAGTCTGTATCTCCTCAATAGAAACAACTTTGTGTCTGTATGCAGCAGGCAAGGATCTGAGCACTTTAGCAACAATCTTTGATTCTTCTAATGTTCCACCAACACATCTGATACAACACACAAGTTCATTCACTCTGTGCATAAAAGAAGTGATATTCTCATCTTCACCCATTCTCAATGTTTCATATTTCCCTTTTAGGCTTTGCAACTTAGGAATCTTCACATGGGTATCACCTTCATAGAACATTTCCAACTTTTTCTAGATCTCATAAGTAGTTCTCAACTCCATTACATTTTTCATCTCAAAATCAGATAGAGCACTCAACAATTCTTCCTTATCCTTGATATTGTACTTGGCTTCTTTAATCTCATTTATAGTAGGACCATTTTGTGGGATGATATACCTATTCTTTGTAATGTTCTAGAAAGGTTCACCAATGCATCTCAAATGACATTGCATTTGAGTCTTCCACAAAAAGTAATTAGTTCCATCAATATCAGACTATCCTTCTTATATGTCACCATCCCAGATCACCTCAAGCTATTAAAATTCTTCTAATAAACCTACTTTGATACCAATTTTTGGAAACACAAGGGTAGACAACTTAGAGGGAGGGTGAATCAATTGTCACAAAAATTATACTTTTTAAACTTATTCTTAGATTTGATAAATAAACATGAAAGCATAAACCATCACCACATCAAAATCACACATAACACCAATATTTTTTACATGGAAACTCTATTAGGGGAAAAACCATGGTGGAGGTTAATCCACAAGATTATACTATATTAAAAGTATTATAAATGGGGAATCCACATGCATATAGGAACACTTCTTAGAGCTCACTGCTCAAATACAAAAATGCTTACTGCCCAAAGAAGACTCACTATCTTAGAGAAAAATTTGGATTATATCCAAAAAATTTGACATGAGAAAATAACATTTGCTAATGCCTGATTATAGCTTCAGTTAAGCACATAAACATATGCTCACTCTTCTTCTTCCTTTAAAATATTTGAACATTATTCGCATGTAAAAAAAAACATACTTTCCACACCACTGCCCTCAAATGGCATAACAATCACTCATATATATCCACAACTAAGAATAACATCAACTACATGTCGACTGTAACAAAATATAAAATGTGTAAAAATTTTCAGCCCAAAACATAGATAATTATCAACACAAACCAAACAATGTTGGCCACAAACATAGTGAGGACCCAAAACAACATCCTCAAATATGAAACACGTTCAAAAATTATTCCTCGAAAATCCAAAACACACTACAATCACCCAGTCGGCCATGATCATGAAAAACATGAACTCACAGAAGAAAATCACTAATCACGAGTGCAACTATCAATGTGGACCAACAAAATAGATAGATCATGATCTAGAAACATTCACAAGCATCATGAATCACCACAAAAGCATCTGCAACAACTCAAATTACTATAATCACGTCATCTTCTTTTAGGAACACCAACTAAAGCAATAGAACAACTATCAGAACACATATACTCATAACTCAATCAAATCTTTATGCTGATCTCTAAAAATTCATGTGGATAAACTAGATATACTCATAAAAAACCCTTTAATCCACAACCTCTAATCATCAATATACTGAACTAGCCACCATACTGAACTTCACTGCATCACTGACAACTTGCAACTAATTTTATTACAATTTTCTCAATATCCTTGACATATACAACCTTAAAGACATTAATTCTAATAGTGTTGACATCAATGACAACCACATATCAGTAATGTCCAAAAATCTCCCCCTTTGGAATTGATGGCAACACATGATGTGAAAAACACCATCAACACAACTTACTCTTAACACTTTTCTCCCCCTTAGATTTTGACTCTTTTCTCCTTCACTCTTTCACATTTTTTCACATGACTCTTCTCCCCCTTTGACATCAATGACAAGGATACACATTATCTTTCTCCTCACAAGCTCTAAATCACATTTATAAACATCTGACTACTCCCCCTGAGTAGAAACCACCACAACATCAATCCAAATCACAAGATATGACTATGAAATGCATGGATTGATGCAAGTCAATTCATCTTAATTTTGATTAGGAGGGGTAATCACCCCTAGCTTCCCTTTGAGATACTCAATAGTATCCTTAGTCAAAGGCTTGGTAAAGATATCTACAATCTATTCCTTAGTGGGAACATACTCCAATATGACTTCCTTTTCACTCACCTTCTCTCCCAAAAAGTGAAACTTGATAGATATATGCTTGGTTTTTGAATGCAACACCAGATTCTTAGAAGTGTTAATTGTACTTGAATTATCACAGAATATAGCAATAGGTTCATCATATACAACTCTGATATCTTTCAACCTTTGCTTCATCCACAATACTTGAGTACAATTGTTAGCAACAACAATGTATTATGGCATTGTAGTAGGTAAGAAATGGCATTATGCTTCTTACTTAGCAATGAAATTAGCTTCTTTCCCAAGAAAAATGCACCACCACTAGTACTCTTTCTTTCATTCACATCTCCTTCACAATCAACATCAATAAAAGCACTTGAAGGTCATATTCTTTAGGATACCATATGCTAAAATCAACTCTCCCCTTCAAGTACCTAAAAATACTCTTCATAGTTGTCATAGGAGATTCCTCAGGATCATCTTGAAATCTTGCAACAATGCATACATCATTCATGATATCAGGTCTAGTTTGAGTCAGACAGAGCTATCCTCCAATCATGGATTTGTATCTAGTCTATTTTTTTTAGGAGAATCATCATCTTGTGTTAGTTTACATTTGGTCACCATGGGTGTACCAACTGGATTTGAATCTTCCATGCCAAACTTCTTTAGCAATTCTTTCACATACTTGGACTAAGATATAAAGATTCCTCTATCTAGCTGAGTAATTTGAAATCCCAAAAATAATTTCATTTCTCCAATCATAGGAATCTCAAACTCACTCTACATCTCATCAAAAAACTTCATGCACAAACTATCATCTCCTCCAAAAATGATATCATCAACAAAGACTTCAACAATCAACTCTTTATCATGATTAATCTTGAAATACAAATTATTGTCAATAGTACCTTTATTAAATAAAATATTCAACAAATACTTGTCCAATGTGGCATACCATGCTCTTGGGGATTACTTAAGTCCATACAATGCTTTCTCTAATCGAAAAACCATATCTCCCTGTTCAGTCAATTGAAATCCATTAGGTTGTTCAATATACACTTCCTCTTCTAGTTCACCGTTTAGAAATATTAACTTGACATCCATCTAATAAACCTTCAAGTTTTTATAAGCAACATAGTAAATAAATAGTCTCACAACTTCAATCCTAGCAACAGGAGCAAAAGTTTCTTCAAATTCAATTCCTTCCATCTGAGAATATCCTTTGCACACTAGTCTTGCTTTGTTTCTAACCACTTCACCTTGCTCATTCAGCTTGTTTTGAAAGACCCATTTAGTTCCAATTACATTTTTGTCCTTAGGTCTAGAAACAGGAATCCATGTATCATTCTTCTCAATTTTCAAGAGTTCTTCTTTCATTTCTTCCATCCAATGTTCATCTCTGCATGCTTCATTGACACTATTAGGCTCAATCTTTGAGATCAAACAATATTCTTCAACAATTATTCTCCTAGTTTGAACACCTTTGTTCTTATCACCAATAATCTAATCTTTCAAATGATTTAATCTTACATACCTTGGAGTTTTAGTATGTTCTTGAACTTCAAGCTCTTATGATCCCACTTCTGTACTTTCACTAGTTTCTTCCTCTTGATTTTCTTGATTCACCGAAACAATCTGAACTTGATTTTGAGTATAAAATTTCTTTCCTTTATCTAAACTATCATTCTAATCATCTTAATCATATCCATGGGTTTGTGATGGTCTTACTGTGTCTTCATCAACCTTGACATCAACACTTTTAGTTACTTTCCTCAATTTCTTATTGTAGCACCGATAGGCTTTAATTTTAGTAGAATAACCAAGAAAGATTCCTTCATCACTTCTAGCATCAAACTTTCCTATATCTTCATCTCTTTTGATATAACATTTACTCCCAAAGAATTTGAAGTATCTAACAGTAGGCTTATCACCAAACCATAGCTCATAAGGATTCTTACCAGTATCACCTTTGACATGTACTCGATTAAGAGTGTAAACAATAGTACTCATAGCTTCTTTCTAGTAGATATGTAGAACATTTCCTTCCAGCATCATAGTCCTAGCAGCTTCTTGAATTTTCTTGTTCTTTCTTTCCACAACTCCATTTTGTTGAGGGGTTTGTGGGGCAGATAATTGACTTTTTATCCCATGCTCTGCACAAAAAGAATTAAACTCACCAGAGGTGAATTCACCACCTCTATCTGATCTCAGAAATTTCATCTTTAGACATGTCTCTGTCTCAACCATAGCTTTAAAGATCTTGAATTTCTCTATAGGTTCAATTTTTTCCTTTAAGAAAGTAACCCACATTAGTCTAGAATAATCATCAATAATTAACATGAAATACCTGTCTCCTTGTAAACTTCTAACTCTAGAAGGACTACACAAGTCAGTATGCACAAGTTCCAACACTTCATTTGAATAATACTATTTGCTCTCGAATGAAACTCTAGTTTTCTTCCCTAACAGGCATTCCTTGCATATGGTGTTAGTAGGTTTTATCAACTTAGGAAGATCTCTCACTGCCTGAGTAGAACTTATCTTGATAATATTGTCAAAGTTTACATGACACAATCTCCTATGCCACAACCAACTTTCATCAACTTGAGCAATCAAACAACTTTTACTAGCAACATTTAGGTGAAATATATTACCTTTTGTTTTTGTACTAGAAGCTATCACATTTCCAATACTCCCCAATATTCTACACTTTCCATCCTTGAATTGAAGATATTATCCCTTGTCAACCATCTTTCCAACACGTAAGAGATTATGCTTCAAACCTTCCACATATAGAACATCATTAGTATTATGCTTACCATTAAGAGAAATGGATCCTCTACCATGGATTACACCAGCTTTGTCATCACTGAATCTTACAACACCACCATCATACTTTTCCAAGCTCACAAATTTACTTTTATCACCTGTCATGCGATGACAACATCAACTATCAATCACCCTTTCATCTTTTTCTTCAACTTTGGAAACTAGAGCTTTCTCCACATTCATGCAACTAGTAGATTCAGTAGGTACTAGATTATTTTCCTTCATAGCAATAAATACCCATTCTTCCTCACTTAAATTCCCTTTATCAGATTCATCATTTGTCACACCTTCATCAACAACATAATAACACTTTTTTTGAAATCTAGGCTTGTTAGGTCTTGGCTTAGGGACTCTTTCCTAACACCTTGAGGAAAAATGAACTATCTTATTGGAAGAAAAATATTTAAGAGGAAATTTCCCTTTACACTTACCTTCTCCTTTGGGTACCCTTTTAACAATAAGTGCTTCAAGCTCTTCTATTTTTTCTTGTTCTTCTTCAATCTCTCTCATTTCCTGTTCATACTTGGACATTTTTCCAAAAGAACTTTCTCCCAGATCATATCTTTGCTTATCTTTTCCAGAGATAATAGCTTTGAATGTGTTGGATGTTGTGGATATAGTCACTGATATGTGCTTGTCATTGATGTCAACACTATTAGAATTTGGTGTATCAATTGTTGAATATGTTGAGGATATTGAGAAAATTGTAATAGAAAGTATTATGTGTTCCCAGTGGAATCATGCAGGTCAAGAAGGTGTTGTGTTCTATACATTGAAGATTAGCTTATGTGGATTAAAGTGTTTAATGTTGAATGTTTCTAGATCATCTACAAAAAGTTTCAGAGGTCCACATGCAGTTTTGAGTATGTTGTGTTCTAACAGTGTTTTGTTGGTCTTTATTAGTGTTTCTAAATGAAGTTTGTGTAATTCTTGTTATTTAAGATGTTTCGGATGCTTCTCTATTATTTCTTGGTGTTATATGGTGTCTCTAGATCATTCTATATCTTTGTGGTGTGTCTGCATTATTCAAAGAGTTCGTGGTTGAAGATCTTTGTGCACATGTTTGGTTTTTCTTGTTCTTGGCCAACATGTTGGTGATAGCATGTTGTGGATCTTCAAAGTGAAATTAGTTTGAGCCTTCTCACATTGTAGATGTTAATTTGGGTCTCCACTATGTTGTGGCCAACCTCGGTGGATTTGCGTTAAAATTTTATTTGATAAGTTGGGCCGACATTGAAAATAATTGAAAATATGTTTTATTTTCTTGGCTGGCTAAGTTGGATTGAAATCCCATGCAATGGATATATAAGGGTGATTATTTCATTATTGTAGGTGGTGCTTCATGTGCTCCTATGTGTATATGTGCAAATATCATTTGATTTTAGAGTAGAGTGTGAAGAATATTGTGTGAAGTGCAAAGAAGTGTTGAGATTAATTGGAACTGTAATCAAGCTTAGAGAAGAAGGTATTTTCTTAGTTCACAAAGCTTGGATTGTTTTAATCCAAACCCTATTGTTGGATAGTGAGTCCTCTTTTGTAATTGAGTAGTGAGCTCTAGGCAGTGTGCCTGAATGCATGTGCATTCCCTTTATTATTTTTCTTATACTTCTAGCAGAGTATAATCTTGTGGACTAACATCCACAATGGTTTTTCCCCAACCAGGTTTCCACACAAAAAATCTATGTGTTATTTGTCTCTTTGATGTGTTGATTATTTATGATTAATTGTTTATTCATTAGATCTAATATTGAGTTAAGATTAAAAAGAAAAGTTTTAGCTTATGTTACAACTAATTCACCCCTCCTCTCAGTTGTGTGTCCTTGTTTTTCCAAAAATTGGTATCAGAGAAGGTTCCTTTGAAGAAATTCTAATAGCTTGAGGTGATCTAAGATGGCACTAAAATTCAAGAAGGATAGTCCAAGATTTGATGGCTCTAACTATTCACTATGGAAAGTTAGGATGCAATGTCACTTAATATGTATTGGTGGTGCTATCTAGAAGATTACTAAAAATTAATATGTTATTCCTCGAAATGGTCCCTCTACTGCTAATGAGATCAAAGACACTAAAAGAAATGTCAAGGCTATTGAAGCTTTGGTGAGTGCCTTGATAGATTCTGAGATGGCTAATGTGGTAGGTCTACATACAACTCATTAAATGTGGACGAAACTCAAAACTTTGTATGAAGGAGATGCCAGGTGAAGATGGCTAAGCTACAAAGCTTGAAAGGAAAGTATGAGAATCTGAAGATGGGTGAAGATGAAAATATCACTTCTTTTATGTAGAGAGTAAATGAGATAGTGATGGGTATTACATGTGCCAGTGGTTCTATGGATGAGGATGAGATTGTAGCTAAATTACTTAGATCCTTTCCTCCCTCCTACAAAATGAATGTTCATGCTATTGAAGAGTTCAAATCTATAAACAAGCTGACAAGAGATATGCTGATAGGGAAACTTGTTGCTTTTGAGATAAGTGAGTTTGGTGAATCCACACCGAAGACTAAATCTGCATTGAAGGCTACTATGTCTGGAAGCAATAGATAGAGATATAGTCTAGGAGAGAGTTCTAGGAAGGTATCCATGTATGATGAAGAACTGAAAAAACTCAAAGATAAAGAAAGAGAAGTAGAAGAATTGGAAGCGATGATTGCAAAGAAAGAATGCAGAGGAAAAGGTAAGTATGAAGATGTATTACCTATTAAATGTTTTTCTTGCAGTAAAATAGGTCATTTTGCATCTAGATGTACTGAAAGAGTTCCTAGATCTAAACCTAAGAAGTCTATATTCCCAAAGAGATACTACTTTTCTGAAGAAGCAGTGACTGACGAAGAATGTAATAAAGATAATGGGAACGAAGATGAATGGGATTTCATTGCTACATTGAAAATAATCATGTGGCTATTGAATTTACTAAAGATGACAAATCTCTTGCAACTCAAGTTGAAGAAAAAGATGAGTGGGTAATTGATAGTGGATGCTCACATCATATGACTAGTGATAAAATAAAATTTGCGAGTCTGGAACAGTATGATGGTGGAGTTGTAAGATTTGGAGATAATAATACTGGTGTGATTTGTGGCAGAGGATCTATTTTCTTTGGTGGTAAAGATAATACTAATGATGTCCTATATGTTGAAGGGATCAACACAACTTTTTGAGTGTTGGATAGATGGTTCACAAGGGATATGATCTATAGTTCAAACACAAAAGATGTAAAATATGGGGAAGTTCCAGAAACTTGATTGCAACTGGAAAACAAACACAAGGTAAATTTTTTCATTTGAATACTACTAGTGGAAGTTGTTTGATTGCTAAAGTAGATGAAAGCTGGTTGTGACATAGGAGATTGTGTCATGTAAAATGTAACATTATCAAGAAAAGTTATGCCCAAGTAGTTAGATATCTACCTAGATTAGTCAAGTCTGCTAATATAATCTGCATGGAATGTCATATGGGGAAATAAACTAGAGTCTCCTTCTAGAGCAAACATTTTCATTCAAGTAATTTGTTGGAGTTGTTACATACTAACCTTTGTGGTCCCTTTAGAGTTAGAAGTATTCATGGAGAAAGGTATTTTATGTTGGTTATTGATGATTTTTCTAGAATGATTTGGGTTTCTTTCTTAAGAGAGAAATTTGAAGCATTTGAAAAGTTCAAAAGTTTCAAAGCTATGGAAGAAAATGAAAAAGGTCTGAAAATCAAGTGCCTAAGATCTGACAGAGGTGGTGAGTTCATGTCTAAGGAATTCCAAATCTTATTGTGAAGAGCATGGAATTAAAAGAAAATTATCTACTCCCCAAACCCCTCAATAGAATGGAGTTGTAGAAAGGAAGAATAGAACAATTCTGGATGCTCCCAAAACCATGATGATAGAAGGAAATGTGTCTCAAATGTACTGGAGTGAAGCGGTAAGTACTACTGTGTATACCTTGAATCAAGTGAATGTAAATGGAAATTCTAGTAAGACCCCTTATGAGTTATGGTTTGGTCACAAGCCTACTATTAAGTATTTCAATCTCTTTGGAAGTAGGTGTTATATCAAGAGAGATGATGATATAGGAAAATTTGAGGCTAGAAGTGATGAAGGAATTTTCCTAGGTAACTTTACTAAGAGGAAGGTATATCGGTGCTATAATAAAAGACTGAGAAAGATGGTTGAAATGCAAATGTCAAAGTTGATGAGGAATCTATCAAATCATCCAAACATTGCAACTATGATTCAGATGAAGACAACACAAGTCAAGTAGAGAGCACTTAGACACCAAATTTACTTCAGATTATTCCATATGTTCTGGTGAAACAATCTGAATTTGTTCCAGTGAATCAAGTCAGATAGGAAGATCAGACAAGTGCAGATGCACAGACAAGTGGAAGTATAGAAGAAAGATCTGAAGAATCAAAAGATAAAGTAATTCCCAAAACTCCAAGGTATGTAAAGCTGAATCATTTTGAAAATCAAATCATAGGAGATAAGAGTAAAGGAGTGTAAACTAGAAGAAAAATTGTAGAAGAATATTGTTTGATATCCAAGATTGAACCAAAGTGTCACTAAAGCCTATCAAGATGAACATTGGCTAGAAGCTATGAAGGAAGAGCTTACATAGATTGAAAAGAATGATACATGGCTACTAGTTCCTAGGACTAAAGACAAACATATGATTGGTACCAAATGGGTATTCAGAAACAAGCTGAATGAAGAAGGTGAAGTGGTCTAGAATAAAGCAAGATTTGTATGTAAAGGCTATTGTCAAATGGAAGGTATAGACTTTGAAGAAACCTTTTCCCCTATAGCTAGAATTGAAGTTGTGAGATTATTTCTTTCTTATGTTGCATACAAAGACTATAAAGTATATCAGATGGATGTGAAATCAGTAGTTTTGAATGGAGAACTAGAAGAAGTGTACATCGAACAGTCTGATGGATTCCAATTGACAGATAAAGGAGATATGGTTTGCAGACTGAAGAAATCTCTATATGGACTTAAGCAAGCCCCTAGAGCATGGTACACTAGATTGTAAAAATATCTATTGAAGCTTGGATTCAAAAAAGGTACTCTTGATAGCAACCTATACTTCAAGTTAGATCATGAAAAGGAGTTTATTGTAGAATTTTTTGTTCATGATATCATTTTTGGAGGAGATGATAATCTATGTATGAATTTTTCTGATGAAATGAAGAGTGAATTTGAAATGAGCATGATTGGCGAGATGAAATTATTTCTAGGATTGTAAATTAGACAATTGGACCAAGGTATTTTTTATATCTCAGTCCAAATATGTGAAAGAGCTATTAAAGAAGTTTGGAATGGATGATTCCAAACTTGTTGGTACTCCCATGGTGACTAACTGTAAGTTGACAAAAGATGATGATTATCCCAAAGCAAATCAAACTTGGTATAGGTCAATGATCAATGGATTACTCTATCTAACTCAGATCAGACCAAACATTATGAATGATGTATGTATGGTGGCTAGATATCAAGTTGATCCAAAGGAATCACATATGACTGTTGTGAAGAGAATTTTTAGATATCTGAAAGGAATGTAACCAAACTTGGACTTTGGTATCCAAAGGATGATGATCTTACTTTGTGTGCATACACTAATGTGGATTGGGCTGGTGATGTAGATGAAAAGAAAAGTACTAGTGGTGGTGATTTCTTCCTAGGGAAGAAGCTAGTGTCCTAGTTGAGTAAAAAGTATAATTCAATTTCTCTATCTACGACTAAAGTAGAATACATTGCTACTGCAAATAACTGTACTCAAGTGATATGGATGAAATAGATGTTGAAAGATATCAAGGTGGTATATAATGAATCTATTGCCATATACTGTGACAGTTCAAGCACAATAAATATCTCAAAGAATATAGTACTGCATTCTAAGACCAAACATATGTCAATAAAGTTTCACTTCCTGAGAGAGAAAGTGAATGAGAAATAAGTTAGATTGGAGTATGTTCCTACCAAAGAATGGATTGCAAATATATATACTAAGCCATTGCCAAAGGATACTTTTGAGTATCTCAGAGAAATGCTATGGGTAATTACCCCTCCTAATAAGAACTAAAGATGCATTTATTTACATCAATTCATGAGCTTCATTGCTATATTCTAGTTTGGATTGATGTTTTCGTGGTTGCTACTTAGGGGGAGTAGTCAGATTTGTAGATATGTGGTTTAGAGGATGTGTTGTGGAAAGGTCATGGTTACCTTTTCCATTGATGTCAAAGGTCGAGAAGTGTAGTGTGAAAAATATTTCTGAGGGAAGTCTTGTGGAGAAGTATAGAATAAGTGAGTGTGTTGGGTTGATGAATCTTTCTAAGGAGAGAAATCTTGTAGAGAAGTACATAAGAAGTGAGTGTGTTGGGTTGATGGTATTATTTTTCACATCTTGTGTTTCCATCAATGCCAAAGGGGGAGATTTTTGGATGTTGTGGATAATTTCACTATTATGTGATTGTCATTGATGTCAACACTATTAGCATTTAGTGTATCAATTGTTGTATATGTCAAGGATATTGAGAAAATTATAATAGAAAGTGTTTTTTGTTCCTAGTGGAACCATGTAGGTCAAGAAGGCATTTCATTATGTACATTGAAGATTAGATGATGTGTATTAAATGGTTTAATGTTGAATGTTTTAGATCATCTATCAAAAGTTTCAGAGGTTCGTGTGAAGTTTTGAGTATGTTGTGGTTTGACAATGTTTTGTTGGTCTCTATCAATGTTTCTAAATGATTTTTTTGTAATTATTGTTATTTAAGGTGTTGTGGATGCTTATCTATTGTTTATTGATGTTCTACAGTGTCTCTAGATCATACTCTATCTTTGTGGTGTGCCCACATGATTCAAAGAGTTCATGGTTGAATATATTTGTGCGCATTTTTAGTTTTTCTTGTTCCTAGCTGACATGGTGATAGCATGTTGTGGATCTTTGAGGTGAAATTAGTTTGAGTCTTCTCACATTAGAGATGTTAATTTGGGTATCCACTATGTTGTGGTTGACCTTAGTGGATTCACATTAAAATTTTATTTGATAAGTTGGGCCAACATTGAAAATAATTGAAAATATGTTTTATTTTCCTAACCGGCTAAGTTGAATTGAAGTCCCGTGTAGTGATATATAAGGGAAATAAGTTCATTTTTGAAGGTGATGCTTCATGTTCTCGCATGTGTATATGTGTGTATATCATTTAATTGTAGATCAGATTGTGAAGAAGATTGTGCAAAGTGCAAAGAAGTGTTGAGCATAATTGGAACTATAATCAGGCTTAAAGAAGAAGCTATTTTCTCAGTTCACAAATCTTGGATGGTTTTATCCAAACCCTATTGTTGGAAAATGATTCCTCTTTTGTAATTGAGCAGTGAGCTCTAGGTAGTGTGCCTGAATGCATGTGTATTCCCTTTATTATTTTTCTTATACTTGTAGCAAATTATAATCTTGTGGACTCACATCCACCGTGGTTTTTCCCTAACCAGGTTTCCATGCAAAAAAAATATGTGTTATTTGTCTCTCTGATGTGTTGATTGTTTATGATTAATTGTTTATTCATCAAATTTGAGATTGAGTTAAGATTAAAAAAGAATTTTTTTAGCTTCTGTTACAACTGATTCACCCCCCCTCTTAGTTGTGTGTCCTTGTTTTTCCAACATAATAAAAATTCTACCTTAGGAAGAGATTCAAAAAATTCACTTAACTCAAAAGCATAAAGCTTACCAATCAACATGTCTCTTGTTACATTTTTCACAGTACAGATATCCTCAATAGGATCAACTTTGTTTTTATATGCAACAGGCAAGGATCTGAGCACTTTAGCAAAAATCTCTTATTCTTCCAATGATCCACTAGCACATCTGATACTACACACAAGTTCATTCACTCTCTACATAAAAGAAGTGATATTCTCATCTTCACCCATTCTCAATGTTTCATATTTCCCTTTCAAGCTTTGCAGCTTAGCAATCTTCACATGGGTATCACTTCATACAAGGTTTCCAAATTTTTCCAAATCTCATAAGCAATCTTTAGCTCCATTACATTTTTCATCTCGGAATCAGTCATAGCACTCAACAATGCTTGCTTATCCCTGATATTATACTCAACTTTGTTATTCTCATTTGCAGTAGAAGGACCATTATGTGGGATGATATACCTATTCTTTGTAATGTTCCAAAAAGGTTCACCAATGCATCTTAGATGACACTCCATTCGAGTCTTCCACATAGAATAATTAGTTCCATCTTGGATTACCACATGCTTTTAAAATTCTTCCAAGGAACCTAATCTAATACTAATTGTTGGCAACACAAGGGTAGACAAATGACGGGGGGTGATCAGTTGTAATAAAAATTATACTTATTAAACTATTTTTAGATCTAATAAATAAACATGAAAGGATAAACCATGACCACAAAAAAATCACACATAACATCAATATTTTTTACATGGAAGTTCGATTAGGGGAAAAACCATGGTGGAGGTTAATCCACAAGATTATACTCTATTAAAACTATTATAAATGGGGAATGCACATGCATTCATACACACTATCTAGAGCTTACTTCTCAAATATAGAAAGGCTTACTACCCAAAGGAGACTCACTGTCTTACAGAAACATTTGGATTACATCCAAAAATTTGGAACTGAGAAAATAACATCTGCTAATGCTTAATTATAGTTCCAGTTAAGCACATAAACATTTGCTCACTCTTCTTCTTCCTTCGAAAGATTTGAACATTATTCGTACGCAACACACAACATACTACAAACACCAGTACCCTCAAATGGCATAAATAATCACTCATATATATCCGCAACTAAGAATAACATCAACTACATGTCAGCTTTAATAGAATATAAAATATGTAAAAACTGTTAGCCCAAAACATAAATAATTATTAATGTGAACCAAACAATGTTGGCCACAAACATAGTGAGGACCCAAAACATCATCCTCAAATATGGAACACCTTCAAAAATTATTCTTTGAAGATCCATAACATGATACAATCACTCTGTCGGCCATGATCATGAAAAAAATGAACTCATAGAAGAAAATCACTAATTGTGAGAACAACAATTAATGTGGACCAAAAAAATAGATATATCACAATCTCTAAACATCCAAAAGCATCATGAATCACCACAGAAGCATCTGCAACAACTCAAATTACTAGAATCGTGTCATCTTTTTTTAGGAACACCAAATGAAGCAACATAACAACTATCAAAACACAGATTCTCATAATTCAATCAAATCTTTATGCAAACCTCTAAAAATTCATGTGGATAAACTAGATATACTCATCAAAAAATTGTTTAATCAACAACCTCTAATCATCAATATACCGAGCTATCCACCATACTAAACTTCACTCCATCATTGACAACTTGCAACTTATTTTATTACATTTTTTTCAATATCCTCGACATATACAGCCTTAAAGACATTAATTCCAATAGTGTTGACATCAATGACAACCACATATCAGAAATTTCCAAGATGTAAAACTCCAAAACAACCTAAATCAACCAATCTTGAAACCATTAAAAACATCACTTGCTGGGTTTTTTCTCACAAGTCTTCAATCTTTAAAGCCTAAAACATGAGGGCAGCAAATTGTGTTTTTTGGCCATAACTTTTAGTGCAAACATGATATCAAAATTATAAAAATATTTCTATATACCCATTTAGGCTTTATATAATATATCTCAAAATAAAGGTAGGTTACTTTGTATGGAATCCTTCAAAATGGACTGTCCTTCTACCAATTAAGCCTAAAATATGAAAAATCGGACCTAGGGAATCATCAAAACATGTGAAAAACTCAATATGGAACCCTACAACTTTGTATCATGGTAATATACAACATTTCAGACTCCCACACAAAAATTTAAATTCTCCACTATAGAAACCATGAGAAATCATATTTTGAAAGTCACTAGTTACCTTGCCTAAGGTTTATGACAATTTTGAATTGTTTTTGCCAAAATTACAATATCTCTCTCCAAACTCAAAAAAATAAATGAGACCAAGTGAATGAGAAAATATATTCATATTTATTTCAATCCTAATTGTTTTGAGATCAAGATATGGAATATCAATTCCATACCACATGTTGCAACAGGCCAGTTACAAAAAAAATCTGAAAGTGGTAGTCACCAATTTGATCATAACTTACATAAAACATAACAAAAATCAACCAAACCAATTGAAAATGAAAGATAACTCAATCCTCTATCACACCCAATCATGATAAAATCATGAAAATTCCATATATTATCGTACTACATCCAAGAATAGTGATGCAACATTTAGATTTTTAGAAAATAATGGAATTTTATTGCTTAAACTTGAAAGTTACAACTTCTAACCACACCCCCAACTAATCTTCGACTTTTAAAAGAATTTTAAGGAATTTACATAAAATTCCCAACATTTACAAACTAATTTTAAACTTCCAACTATTCACCTTCCACTAGACACCAAAAATTGTAAAAGTTGCTTTTTGCAACTTGACAACATTCAACAACTTTGACACTTTTTACATTTGCACACAAAATTAACATGTAGTGACCCAAACTAGACTCCAAAATATTTAAAATGGTCTTCTTAGACCTTATTAGATATTAATAACTTAAACAAACAAAATTTTCATTAACTTTCTACCCCTATTAGGAATGAGAACATAGGTGCCCTTGAATGAAACTCCCCTTTCCATAAAAATCATACCACAAATTGGATAAGTTATTTCTTTATTAGAATAGCTTTCTTGATCCAAATTTCTTATGAATTTAGAGTACAATAATCAGCAAGGTGCTAAAATTATTATATATTATAATAGACAAAGTGAAAGACATGAAAAAGCATCATTTTATGTAAAATATGAAAGATATTGCAAAACTTGGGCAAGCTTGTGAATGAGATGTATGTCATAGATCTATACAATTTGAAAAAACCCTAAGAGATTTTTTTGCCCCATCTTGGGCTATCTCATGAGAGATTTGTATGCCCAATGGGCTCCATTTGAAAGAGTTTATATAATTTGACAAACTCCTTAGATGATATGTATGCCACAACTTGGAAAACCCATATGAGGAGATGTATTATTACCACTTTTCCTATTGGATTTGAATTGACCCTATTGACACAAAAGTTTACAGGTAGAAGCCTTATGGGAAATTTAGCTATTGGGGGACTTGTGCATGTAACTAAGTGACCTTTGATATTTTATCAAAGTTGGCTCTTCATTTTTTAATGGGGCATGAGAAAAGGGAAAGAAGATAAACATGAAACAAACAAATCTAAACTAAGGTGATGCTCCAAATCAGTGATGAAATAAGTAAGCACATTGTAGAAAATAAAGGCTTAGATAGTAACTAGCATCTATTAAAGAGATGATTTTGGTGCACTACAAACATATGAGCATCAAACCATTTGTATAATATAACCCCCATAGCATAAGCTAACAAAAAAGAGTAACAACATGATTTGTATTATGGTAAGCCATGTAAAGATTACAGAAGCTTGAAATAGATGTTCATATATTCTCAGAAAATGCAAGCATAATCTAATGTCCTATCAAATGCTTGAAAACAAGGAGGTCAAATAGGTTGGAACAATTTGCAAGTTTAGATTCAATATTAAATAGTACAGAGGATAATTCTCAGTGCTTTTGAAATTTAGTCTGCCTAACAATAACCATAAAATGAAGAAAGGGTTGCTTAAAAAGAGCCAGCCCACTACCTGAAATCCCAACAAGAAAGATGCTCCACCAAGCCATCAATGAGAAAATATTTTCACGCACAGGCACCAACAGAAATATGGAATGGTAGCATGCCAATAGGGATGATCCAAGGAGTGATGGGCCACATAGCAGCAAGAGGGAAGGACATGCAACAACAAAATGGAAACCATTGCAACAACCATCAAAAAAACACAATGAACGCTCGACCAAACACCACATGGAAAGCTCCCAATAAAGGTAACTACGATGTGGGCCCCATCCAAATAGAAAGTAGGTGGAGGCAACGTCTCAAGCAGTTGAGGCCCAGAAAAAAGAAAGAGAGCATCTCGAAGGGAAGCTTTGATAGGATGCCACATGGAAGCGGTCAGAAAGCTACAAACAATATCAAAACAAAAAGGCAAAGCTGCAAAATACTGCAAAGGAAAAGAGTGATGCATGAATAAATATTCACAGCTTGGCGACTCATAGGGACATTTTTTCTGTGGAATGAGAAAATCTAGATTATGGCATCGCAGACTAGTCCAACTTCCCGAACAATCAGTCACAACTAGGAGAGGGCAGCTTGAGGAGATGTCTAGACCTTGTTCAATGGTGTAGAGAGAGTATGCAAGTTCTCATGTGCCATGTTTAGATCAATAATTTCCTTAAAAGACAATCCACTAGATAACTTCACCTCAGACTCAAGCTGAAAGAAGAGCTGAGCCAACGGATGCACCATGTTTTTCGATATTGGTGGCAATTAGAGGCTGATCAAAAGATTAGATAATAGATAAATCTTTATTTTTCTCCTCAATCCTCTCAATGATGTGTTCTATGCCTACCACTGTTTGGTCAGCCAAGAAGGGTGATGGAAGCCCTTGTTGAGTTACTCTAGAAAATTTAGCTTGCATATCATAGGTAATATACGTCATCTTTATTCTACACTCACCAACATGTTGGGTGGTATCATGCATATAAATGAGAACATTCATGATCATGGTCATCGTTATTTGGTTCTCAATCCCCACACTACTCAATGCCTCATCGAAGGCAGTATACTATTTTCTTAACAATTTCCTAGCCTCTGGAACTCTGTTAGAAGTCATTTCCTGCACCCGTTGCATTGTTTCACTAACCACCCCACATAAGTTGGTAGCCTACACCATAAATTTGAGAGTGGGCTGCAAGGTAAGACATAATGACTTAGCCTTATCCTAGTAAGATGCATGAAGTTCCTTAGCTACTTCTAGTGGGCTCATTTGGGGTGTAGGAGGTTGGGATCTCAGAAGGTCCATCTCCATAGCTTTGCTGCTCAATTTCTCTTTCAACTCTGAAATGCTCCCTCCAAGATTGAAATATGATTCTTCAAAGCAATAATTTCTTCCTCCTTACCCTTTAAGGCCAACTCAGGCTATTTTTTCTTTTCTGTTTCCTGATCCAATGCAACATTCACTTCATTTACTTCATCATTGATACTCTATCAGAGTTGTTTCAAACCATCATTTCTTTTCATCAATTCATCACAGAGAGCCACTTCAGGTGCCTGAAATTTCTCAATTTCTCTCCATAGGGCTAGAACAACCTCCACACATAGAGCCTAAAGTTTGACCTTTCTCTCAAATGCATTTCTTTCATCCCATAGTCGATTGGTCTCAATCACTTGAGCCTTATTCTTATTTGACCAAATCTCCACCTTTCCTTTTAGTTCATTCATTTATTCATCTTTCTTCTTAATCTAGCAACTGAGTTTGAGGAAGTCAATTATCACCATCCTTTGGGTTTCCTCCATTAATTCTACCTTGTCTTGTGGATGAGCCTACTGTAAATCAAGCTAAACAACATTGACAGAATAATCCGTTGGATACATTTCTCTAAACGACTTGATGACGTTGGGTATCAAATTCATGAACATTAACAAATTTTTATTTTCATTGAATAGAGTCTGCATGTGAGGCTTCATAGGTTTGTTTGAATTCTTCACCCTTCTTTTCTAATTTTTTCTAGCCCAAGAACTTTTATTAACATCCACCTGCGAGAAATACTCTTGGGGTGAAATACCTAATCCAACAGCGAAAGGAAACTCTAGGGGAACTGCTAATGGGAATGACAGTGTGCTTAACGTATCAGTGGATTTGCTAGGTCTTGTCACAATTGCAAAGGAAAAAGGTGGGATAAACCAACTGCTCAGTGATGGTGAAAACATAGGGGGGAAAAGGCTAGAGAATTGGCCACTTGACATTGAGGCAACAGAGATACAAACTTTTGACTCAGTGGGTTAGAATTTGTTGCTATTACTTGTATCTCAGGGGTAGTGGACATAGGAGGAGGAAAACAGGGACCCCTAGGGGACATAATTTTGACCTTCCTTGGTGGATCAATGAGAGGAACAACTGATGTAAGTGACATGGAAAAAGTAGATGTGGAGGGGACTAGAGATAGAGAAGAGAGAGAAGAGGGGAACAAATGTACATGAGTTTTCTAAAGATTTGTAGTAGATATGACTACCTCTTCACATTTTTCTTCTCCTCCTACTACCTTCTCAATTTGAGGTCTCTTCTCTTTTGGGGAATCATCTAGGTCCATAATAACCCTTCAGCGATGCCTAATAGAGCTCGATCTCTTCTTCCCAGATCTAGAGGAGCTAGTTGGATCCAACAACTATGTATTTGAAGAGCTATCATGCTTTAATTTTTGTCCACTGACCACCTGTCCTTGTAGGGGGGTTGCTTGAATCATGGGAGCCTTTTGGGCTACTTCTTCATGCTCTAGGGCTACACTTTTTGCATCACCGAACCTCTTAGACTCTGAAGGATTAGGAGAATCTTCACTATCTGAATGCTCACAGTACCAGGCTTCATCAAACTCATTGTTCGAGTCCACTTCCTAAAACAACCTGATAGTCCTTTTTATCTCTTTCCTATAAATCTAGAAATATTTTATCTTTTCAGGCTTCCAACTGAGCCTTTCTAATTGGTTATAGAGGAATTGATTTATTATGTGGTTCAGGTTAGGCTTGTCCATTATATGATAAAAATTTAGCCAAGGTGGTCGACTCGAGCTACAAGGGAGGTACTTGAGGCCAATGTATAACTTCACATTTTCCTCGTCTACATTTCTCTAAGGGTCCCAAAATGATCGAGGCTGGTGAGGAATTTTAATTCCTATCTCTGCCAAGTTACTCACTAGATTATAATGCCATGAATCACAGATAACCACCAGTCTGAGGTGACCAAATTTGGAAAACAACACCTCAAAACTATTCATACTCGATCTCTTCTTCTTGGCTAATGCTACAGAGCCAAACATGACTGGAAGCATTAAATAGGAAGTCAGATGCTTCCCTCCACAGTAATTATTTTCAATATTACTCAACCTCTAGAAAAATTCTAAGGCCAACACCCTATTTGAAACAAAATGCGGGAGCTAGAAAGGCTCTCGGATGAAAAATTGCATGCGAAGCATTGTACCAAAGAACCAATCACAAGGTGGTACAAGGCCTCTCATCCATGAAATTTGAGTTTGTGTCAAGCGCCCAGAGCTTTCTTCTCTTGTTCGATCCAAATCTCATAAAGTAGGAGCTAGGAGTGTGTCTTAAAATGTGTAATAATCAAAAAAATTTGAGAGGATGGAGTCCAAGTTGAAACTAGCTTTCTTACACCATTTTCATCAAAAAATTCTAGGGGAAAAAAGTACTAGAAATAGTCTAGGTTCTAGTGTAAAATTATGTAGGCAAAGAAAGAAGAATACCTTAATTTGGAACCAAGCTCAAACCCCTTCGCCTTTCCACATATCCTCTCCATAATGACTTTCACAAAGTCCATCAGTAGGGGATCTTTATTCTTCTTCAACATGAATCTTATGCTCATCTAGAAGTCTAACACTTCCTTATTCGTGTCTGGCCAACATACCAATGCCAACATAGAGAAAACTGAAGGCAAGCCTACTCTAAAAGCACCCAGATTAAGAGGAAAGCTAGGGGGGACGACATTATCTGATGGCTTACCTATTTTGGCATTGAAGAATTGTTACACTACTCTTAGCATCCTCCAGTAGTTTCACATCCTAGAAATATTGAAATCCTCAACACCGAAAAGAGCATTCACAGGAACGCACAACATATCTTGGAGGGTCTAGCAGCTAATCACCACTTTAAATTAATGGCTGATTATAACTCCTAAATTGGTGTCAAAACTTCTAGCACAGGAAGCCACAATCTCTGGACAGTAGTGCACCAAAGCAACTATATACTGAGGGAGGCCATAATTCCACAGTTGGCTATGAAAAGGATCATTGATGTTTTTCATCTTTTTGCATGTAGATTCTCTTAAAATTTTGGGGTTTTGAGACAATTTTGGATCTCTGACATTAACCCAAACCTCTGAAACCAAATCTTGGTTCTAAGGAGAAACTATGTTTAGCCTTTTTTGGTTCACTAGCTTAGTGAAGGACCATGAAGGTTTAGCTGGAATGCCTGGGGTTGCATAAGAAACCTAAGAATAGATACCTACGCAAGGCGCCTGCATCCTTCGTTCATTAATGCTGCTATCGGCGATGACCTAAGTTGAGCTCTCTACAATTTCAACCATTTTGCCTCTATTTATGAAAAACTCTGCTACTTATATTTTTGAAATCCTTTCTCTGTCTCTAAAAATGACTAAATTAGTTACACACTTTACCAACTTTGCAGAATTAATGTTTTCTACATGATGCTCCCATCTATTTTTTTTATTTTTTGAAATATCAGATTAGCAAGGGTACATATTGTCATTCACATTGATTATGCCATGCACCACTAACCCTTTCATGCGTGCAAAGTAGCTGCCAACTTTCCAAAGGATTCCACACATAAAGAGATGTGACCTCACATACGAAAGCTCTAATTTTCTTTAGAAAAGGCACCAAAGAAGCAATGCCATATCTTTTAGCAAGATTTTTGCATTTTATGATTACTTGATTGTAATAGGGCACATCAACCAATGACCTCATCCTAAAATATTTTCCTTTATTTAATCAAGATGGAAACGTTCCTTATAGTGATAGTTTTCCCCTTCTCAAATTTTGAAAAAGGCTTAATTCAAACAAATTGCAACTACATTTGATCATCTTCATTATTTTTCACACCACAACACATCCTTTTAGGACTCTTTCATACCATCTTCCTCTGACGTAAACATACCTTTCTCAAAAAGAGAAGCCTCTCCCCATCTATTAAAAGGCCCCCTTGGCATTTTGACAATGCATATTTGCACTTAGCATTTCTTAGCGACTGGCCCTAGGATATAATTAGTAGCTCTAGTACTTGGCGAGAGTAGTGGTAGTTATAAAAACACCAATTAGGCTTACTTGAAAGAAAAACCAAGCTTCCTTTTTAGGAAAAATTAGGGCAACTAAAATGCATGACTGGCATGAAGAATCTCCTGTATGCAAAAGCCATAAAGTGGGTTCTAGGTATCTAGACTGTGTAGAATATGAGGACCGGTACCATGTAAACACCAGTATATGATCCCATTTTTTAGCTTCTTTTTTGGACATTCGTGTTTCAAAGAGGGAGATTCTGAGGCTGAAGAAGCAGGTGTTTCCCAAATGCTACCTAGAGGGGTTGGAGAACATTGTGAGAGCTACAGAGATTGGTTGTGGAATCCCATATGTTCATAATTTGTGTTGATTTGTTGAGGGAAGAGGACCCGTGCCAACTAGGACCTTTCTATCTGTCTTTGAGCTTGAAACCCATGAGGAGCATCATCACAAGGTCCGTTTTGGATGCCACTTCCTGTTGAGGATGCATAACATTGAACCCTTCAATGAGGTGCAGTGGTACGAGAATTTTGAGAGGATGGTGTTTCCTCATCATGTGCCACCTACCATTACAGGACCTTCAAATGCCTGAAAAGACACCCAGAAGACCCATTTTTCCTTTTTATTTTTTGAAAATTTCTTTGAAACACTAGTTAGTGGAAATATATGTATTTTGGAACATAGCCATGGGCCCCATCCCATCCATATGTATACAGATATAAAAATTTCTATAATTAATATAATACATATATTTTCTACAATCCGGTTCTTCTTCATTTATCTTATTTCCATGCATCAACATGGTTGTTGATTTTCAGAAAACACTGGGAATGGCCCAAAACCAACAAAGTAGGGAAAATATATACATATTTATAGACTTACTGCAATAGCCAAATTAATTGAATTTCTAGAGGTGTATTCCATTAACTAGAATACTCAAGGCCTCACCCTCCATTGTTTCCAACTCGAATGAGTTTTTTTGTTTGCATTTTGTGATTTTGAATGGTCCTTCCCAAAGACTACCAAACTTTCCATGTTGACTGGGCTTCACTCCACACTCATCAAACTTGAGCACCAAATCTCCACATTGCAGACCCTAGTCAAACGTTTTCTTGTCAAACCATTTCTTTGCCACCTACTAGCGGTCAGTTATTTCCTCAAGAGCATGCTCTCATTTCTCTTGAACTTCAAGTAATTTTTCCAACCATACCTCCATCACTCCATTTGACTTGATCTCAAGAGACTTGAGTAACTGAATTGAAGGGATTTTCATAGAAATGGGCAACAAAGCTTCCATCTTGTATACCATCTCATAATGGGATGTCTTCAATATTTGCTTGGGCGTGATATGATTTGCGCATAATGTTGTCCAAAGGTGTTTATGCCACTCCCTTTGATGTTTCAAGCTTATTCTCTTGATCAGTCAAAGAAGATTCTTGTTTGTAGATTTGGCAAGGCCATTTCCTTGGGAATAGTAGTTGGAAGATGTCTTTAGGAAGACTCCATATTTTAGTGCAAAATTGGCTGAATTTGGAGCCAAGGAAAGCTCTAGCATTATCTGAGATAATTGTCTTTGGTGGGTCAAACCTGGCTACCAGCTCTTCTAGGAAGTTCAAAATTTCTATCTTGGTTGCATTTTTTAAAGGTACAACATTAGTCCACTTGGTGAAATAGTCCATTGCCATTAGGATCCATCTATGTCCGGTTGATGAAAATGGTTTGATCATGCCAATGAAGTCGAGACCCCATTAAGAAAATGGCTCTTCCACTACAATTGGTTTCAATGCCATGGCAACATTTTTCCTTTTCCCAAAAAAAAATTGACACTCGTTGCAAGACCTCACCAATGAATATGAGTCCTTAAATACTGTTGGCCATAAATAGTCAACACATATAATCTTGATTGCATTAGTCTTTGCTAAAAAAATTCCTCGAGCTGGGTCACTATGATACTGATCCAATATCTTTTTTTCTTTCTCTTGTGTTACACACCTTAACAAGATGCCATTGAATTTTCTCTTGAAAAGAACTCCTTCCAAGAGAACATAGCCATTATTCTGTAATCTATAAAAATGCCTTTTAAATGAGGGGAGGTCGGCTAGGTGCCTTCCTATCTACATGAAATTAATTTTTTCATTTACCCAATCATCTTTGGAGCTCTCCTCATTCAGCAACACAGGTTTCAGGACTTCATCCTCAACTACTGCTTCATTATTTTTAGCCAAATATTTGCACAACCCCTTTCCTTTCATAGTCTTTATTGGCTTGATCTCGATGTCATACTCTAGGGTCTTAGTTATCTAGTTAGCCCACTTTTTAGTGATTTCTCCTTCCATAATATATTCACGCACACTCGGGTGTGGCACATGAACAATCACCTTATTGCATGCTATGAGGTTCCAGAACTTCTTCAACCCCTTTACAATAGAGAAAGCTTGCTTCTCCACAAAATTATTCTTCACCTTGTAATCTTTTAGAGTGTGCGAATAGAAGGTGATGGGAAATTCTCTTTTATCTTCATCATCTCTCTACATCAGAATAGTAGCGATACGTGTGCTACCACCAAAGACATACATGAAGAAGTCTTTTGACAAATATAGACTAACTAACATGGGAGCTGAAGAGATGGCTTCGTTAATCTGTCGAAGGCTTTTCTGGCTTCCACTATCCATTTGAAAACCTGGTCTTTTTTCAACATCAATGTAAAGGGTCAAACAATCCCTATGAAGTCTGGTATGAATCGGCTGATGAAGTTAACCTTGCCCAAAAAATATTGAACTCCTTTTTTGTTGATGGGAAGAGGGAGTTCTTTGTTCACTTTAACCCTTTCTGGGTCAATGGAAATACCCTCCTTTGAGATGACATAGCCCAAAAGCTTCCCCTGTGGAACTCCAAACACACATTTCTTTGGGTTCAGAGAAATCCCAAAATCTTGGCACTCCTAGAAAACAAGCTCAAGATGATCAAAATGATCATCAGTGTATTTTGAGAAAACTGTTAGGTCATCTAGATAAATAAGAATGATCTTATGTATTAAATCCCTAAAAGAAATGTCTATAGCCTATTGGAAAGTGGCTTTTGAATTTGAGAGTCCAAAGGGAATTTTATTATAAGCATATGTTCCCCACTTGGTGGTAAATGTTGTTTTGTGCTCATCCTCCTCTTTTACCCAAATCTAATTATAGATGGAGAAACCATCTAACATTGAAAACATCTCAGAACTAGCAACTGTTTGTAGAATTGCCTCCATGGAAGGAAGAGGGTAATGGTATTTTAGGTATGTTCTATTTAGGTCTCAAAATTTGACACACAACTATCTATCACCATTCTTCTTCTAGACCGGTACTAGGTTAGATACCCAAGTACTATGTTTGATCAGGAACACTATCCACAATTCAATTAAATTTTATAATTCTAGAGCCATTAATGACTCTATCTTTGGATTTACCGGCCTTTGCTTTTGATGCATAAGTTTGGCTCCCTCTAGTAGCTCAATGGTATGTTGGATAATCCCAGGATCATATTCCCTAAGATCATCATATGACCATGCTACCACATTCAAATACTTCTCACAAAAATCTTTCAACCTTTCTTTTTTCTTTTGCAAGACTTCTTTTCCAACCTTAAGCTTTTCATCTTCTCCGATGCAAAAATTATTATAATCACCCTTATTAGCTACTAGCTTTCTCTTGTCTTTTCTTGCATCATCAAAATCAAATAGATTCTTGAGAGTAACCAAAACTCTAGGAAGTTTATTTGACTTCAGCTAGACCACTTTACCTCCATAGGCCTCAACGATCTTTGGTTGTAATTGATCACAAAATCCCATGGATAATTTGAGAAATGATGTGATATGCTCATCACTATCAAACACTTACCAATTTTGATCATTATTTGGGACTACAGGCTGCACAATCACCCACACTAAATGTTTGTTATCAATTAGCTCGAAAGCTAGCTCAAACTAAGATCTGATAGTTGCAATTCAATCTACTTCAGAGTTCTACTCTCTAGGTATGCCTTGGATGTTGAATGCCTCGAAACCTTCAATTAGGTCCTAGACCCTATGTCGGTATGATCACATACAGACATTCTTGGTAGCTGATAGCCCTCGGACTTGGTTAACCATCAATTCTGAATCTCTGAACACTTGTATTTTCCTGCACCCATTTGTTTTGCTAAATTCAAACCATGGACAAGGCCTTCATACTTTGCTTCATTGTTTAAGCATGCAAACTAGAAGCGATAGGACGTTAAGGTCTTTTCTTTTGATGGAGATACCAAAAATATTCTGACATCAACTCCTACTCTGCATCTTGCTCCATCAAAGTGCAAGGTCCATAACTCTGAGGTCCCATCACTTTTAGACCCTTAAGTCACTCTGGGCATAATTTGATCTTCCTCATGTATGACATATGTTTCTAGCCTAGTTGCATGATAGTTTCAAAAAAGCTCATAATCTATAAATTTATTCAAAAGAGCCTCTTCCTGCTTAGTACGAGAACTACTTGCTTCTCCATCCTCAAGAAGTTAAACATTTGGCATCTCTTCCATGTTAATTGAGGTATGTGTTGCCTCAAAATTGATCATGCTTCATCAACCACATGCACAGAATGTAAATGTTTCACCTCTATCTTCATCTTAGCTCCATATTGGGTTCTTAGGATCATGTGTGACCAATCCAAAGAGAGGTAACCTCCAATATTTGTAGTAAATTCTTGGGAGAGACATATCCTAAACATAGGAGGGACATCAATGAGAAGAGTATATTGATTCACAATAATGTTGTGGCAAGCAAATAATGTCATAGGTAATCCTTTGATTCTCTGACGGTTTCAACCTTGTTCCCATCGAGTTGCATAACTCCCTTCTTAAGAGGCTCATATTTGAGTCCCCAGAGCCTTAGCTACTTGATTGGGGATGATTGTGGTGCTAGTGCCAGAGTCAACCATACAATTATGTAGTAGTTTATTACCTATGATAAGTGTTAGATAGAAAGGCTTGGGTTTAGGCTTACCCTCTTTTCCAACCTAATTCTCCGTTGATTGATTTTCCAAAACTTTATCTCGGCCTGGATTGGCTGGCTTATGTTTTGGGGGCTACTCAAGCATCTTCATGCCATCCTCTCCCGATAATGTTTTTGTAATAGTTGCTTTTTCTCTAGGATGGCCAGGATATCCCACAAGGAAAATTTGGTAGAATATTTCTTTAGCTATTCCACCATGTTGAATAACGTATGTGACTGATGAGTTGTGGTAGCTAGATCCTTTTGCTTCACAACTAGTACATCTAGTTGTTTGGAAACTACCAGGGTGACCATGGGAGTTTTTTCTTTCGGAGGAGGTGGATTCTTGGAACCCAAAACAGTGACCCCAAACTATTGTGAAATTGATGACATAGTTGTTGACGGGTTGGGAATTGGATTTGGTCCCCCTTTAGTTTGCAAGGACGTGAATTCCTTAGTGAGCCTCTGCTTGGAATGGGTATTGTATTCCACCTATACTTGTGGCGCCTAAGTCACCGAAATGTCATTCGGGTATGTTGACTCCTCTCCCTCCATCCAAGAGAAAAGCACCTGGTCTGAAGCAATATATAGCTCCTACTCTATAGACATCCTTGCATTTGAATAGTGAGAACTATGTTCTCCATTTGCTAAGAAGCATATGTATGGCCTCTAGAATTGGGCATGATTCCTTGACTACATTGTTCTACTATCTTTTGTTGTAAATTCCCTTGTGAGCAATTTTAGGGCATGTGTGCATCATTGCAAGGGAAGCACCATGGATTTATCTCCTCGGCAAGATTATTTTTCCCCACTACCAACTCTTTGCTCAAACTAGGATAGACAATCTACATTGGCATAGTCATGGGCTTGAATTGATTGCTCTGTTGAGCTTGAGCATTAATGCGTGATCTATCGTGCCATTGATTTTGTAGAAAAGGAGGTTTCCCTCCCTAGTAGTTTTGGCAATCAGGCTTTTGGTAGGTATACTATTTCCACTTCATACTAGTTAACTCATTTGTCATGGTTCACAACTACTCCTTCATGTCATTCATATCATCCGTCAAGGAACTAGGCACTAGAGCCATGCTCAACATCATTCTTGGATACACATACATAGACTGGGGAGGCATGGGAGTGCTGGTTGAAGCTACCTTTGGTCCTATTGCAATTGATTTTGAGAACAATGGCATGATAAGTTGTGGTACCAACTTTTCAATAGCAATAAGATTGTTCTTCATGGTGATGGCAAGGCTATATGCGTTAGGAAAGGTATTTCTGCCAAGAGATTGTAGCATCACAGAAATATCAACATTTATAGAATTTAGATAGACATGAACACTAGATCCGGAGGTGGTTAACTGTCGACAGGGACCCTCTACCAAATCAAATGAAACCAAGCATTGTAATCGGCCAAAGCTTCATGAGGAGCCCACTTTACATTAGCCAGCTGGTAATATAAAGAAGATCTATCACCATTATTATAGAAGCACTCATACAAAGGATCTTCGAGCTGATCCCAAGTGCCAATTGAATTAGTTAGAAGGGTGCAATACCAGTCTAATGCCTTTCCTCTCAAAGAGGTTGTGAGCAACCACAAAGCCACATTTTGGTCCATAATGCCATGAACCAAACATACATCAACTACATCTTGCAAGTGCTCCACTGGAGTTTTTGAATCGTCTCCATGACAACCTTTAGAGAAAAATTTGGGATTTGAGCCAATGTGGTGGGTGGTATAGGGGGTATCAAAGGGCTACCAACATCCCAGGCTATAAAATTTCTAGCCATCTATGCAAGGGGTGGAGGAAGGGGCAGAAGTGATGTATTAAATTGCTGACATTTTTCCTTGATTGAAACTAGTGGTACAAGTAGAACATGGTTTTTGCAGTTTGAGATCTAATGATGGGCCTATGGCTCATACACTCTTTTAGATTGCAAATTTTTTAGTTCGTCCCACCGACTGTGCCAAAAAAAGAACTGTTGACGTAAAATTTTGTAGGAAGTAGCCTTATGGGAAACTTAGCTATTGGGGGACTTGTGCACATAGCTAAGTGACCTCCGGGATTTTATCAAAGTTGGCTCTTTGTTTGTTAATGGAGGGTGAGAAAATGGGAAGAAGATAAACATGAAACAAACAAATCTAAACTAAGGCAATGCGCCAAATTAGTGATGAAATAAGTAAGCACATTGTAGAAAACAAAGGCTTGGATAGTAACTAGGGTATATTAAAGAGATGATTTATGAGCATTACAAACATACGAGCATCAAACCATTTGCATAATATAACCCCCATAGCATAAGCTATCACAAAAGAGTGACAACATGATTTATATTATGCTAAGCCATATAAAGATTACAAAATCTTGAAACAAATTTTCATATATTCTCAAAAAATGCAAGCACAATCTAATTTCCTATTAAATGCTTGAAAATATAGAGGCCAAACAAGTTGGCACAATCTGCATGTTCAGATTCAATATTAAACACTACAGAGGCTAATTCTCAACACTTTGAAATTTAGTCTGTCTAAAAAAAAACCATAAAATGAAGAAAGGGTTGCTTAAAAAGAGCTAGCCCACCACCCAAAAGCCCAACAAGAAAGATGCTTCACCAAGCCATCAACAAGAAAAGATTCTCATGTGCAGGAACCAACAAAAAATGCAATGGAAAAATGCCAATAGGGATGATCCAAGGAGTGATAGCCATGTAGCAGAAAGAGGGAAGGACACATGGTAGGAAAACAAAAACTGTTGCAACAACCATCAAACAAAAGCAATGAACGAATGAGAAAATGCCATATGGAAAGCTCCCAGCAAAGGTAATTACAATGTGGGCCCCATCCTAATAGAAAGTGGGTGGAGGCAACGTGTCAAGGAGTCAAGGACCAACAAAAAGAAAGAGAGTGTCTCGAAGGGAAGCTATGATAGGACGCCACATGGAAGCAGCCAGAAAGCTGTGAGCGATATCAAAACAAAAAGGCAGAGTTGTAAAAGACTGTGAAGGAAAAGAGTGGTGCATGAACAAATATTCACAAAGCCTATTTGACATTTACGTACAAGTTGAAAACTCACCTTTCATGTATCTACTAGAATTTTAATGGATAACTTAAAACTGAAAGTTCATTACAAGAAAAAAAGTGATTTAATTGAAGTACCACAACTTAAAATTGATTATATATTATTTAACTCAGGCATGCCAACTCCTTTCTAATAATTCACCCCCCTATATAGGAAATGGGCCCCATTTCCAAGTGTAGTTGCTTCACCAAATAAAATAATTATAGTTGTAGTTACAGTGATGATTAAGATGTAATGAAGTACTGAAAAAAAAGGTCAATGTTGAGAATGAAAAATAACTATAGGAAGTTTTTTATTCAAATTTTTCAATTTCCTAGGTTGTTGTATGTGGCAGCATTTCCCATGATGGGGCCAATCTTATCTTCATCAATTAAAATTATAGTGGGGGCATTTTATTTTTCTATATGAAAGACACCACAAACCATATGTGGTTCCTTTCCAAGGTAATTTTCCACAAACTTCAAGAAAACAATGTGAATAAAGGTCAAAACCACAACCCTTTACATCAGTGTATACAATCTAAAAATAATGCGTTTGGAGATTTAATAGTTTTTTTATTAGAATAAAGTGTGTTTTGGTTTACCCCATGAACAATCAGAACTATAGCTCTAATAGTTGGAGCCCCAGTCGCAACAACAAGGACAACATGAATGACTAAGGCCTTGAGGCCTTCCAAGGAACCATGGGTGAGTGCTTGGGCACCCTTGTGGAGGACTCTCCACATAGAGAAACTCTATTTTCCTTGGCATGATTGTGGGAGGTAGTGGAAACCATTTTGAGCTATGAGTCAGACTTCAAAATTCTTATGGCATAGTCAAAGCCTCCATTTTCCAAGGCTAAGGAGCACATCACAGATGATTTCTTGGAGTGTAGTGTAAAATCCATGATGGAACCGACCACATCTATCTCTGGCAGAAGGATGTAGAGATCATCTTGTGCACTTTGGACATAAGACAAGCTCCCTAGGTGAGGGGTAGCTCAAGAATTCCTGTAAAGCACTTGTTGGTTAGCTCAGAGGACACTATAGGCCATGGGATTGAATCTATAGAAGCAACTCCCTCGATTGCACAAAGAGCTCCATTAAGTGAATGTCCAAATTTTGGAAGGCCAAGCTCCAGATATCTACCATTATGATAATGATGAATTTAGTGTCAAAGCCATCATGGATTACCATATGCTCCATGAATAAGACAACTGGAAGAGATTCCCAATCCCTCATGATGGGAACACTACTATGTGAGGCTTTTGGTGTAATACCCCTCATGTTGCTGATACTATTTGATACTCTTATGTGTTGGTTTTGTACTTGGTTTGTGATGGTGATTAGTCCACTAGATTAGTTGTGTGTGGATTCATAGTTTGATTGGTTTGTTGCACTTGATATTACTTATGATATTTGATGATACATTATGTGGTGATTACATTATTTGGTTATGCTATGGTTTTCTTTAATAATACATATGGTGATGATGTGATTATATACTGCTATGGTTTCTAAAGTGTTTGCTGGTGAGTCTTGGTGAAAGGATGGAGTGCCATCACTCGATCGAGAGTGCCCTACTACCCCGCAATTACCTTTCATGGTGTGTCTACAATGGAGATTTACATGCTACTTGACATTTGTTTCTATGCACGATACAGGTATAAGACACTGACTCCACCTGCTTAATAGGTCTGTGCGTGTCCCATAAACCCAACGGGTATGATGTTGAAAAAGGAGTTGATAAGGAAGTGTCATTGGCCCAAGTCCATCACCTCATTGTGAGTCTTACGATGTCATGGTTTTGACCTTTTCCTTATTTCAATATTGATTGTTGTTGATTATTTATTTTATTTTTGGATAGTTGTTATTTAATTTATCTTTATTTTATATGGGATTGATTAATGTTATATTTTTGATATGATTAATTGTAGGTGATTGCAATTTAGTTAAATGTTGGATTTAAATAGTGTAAATTAAAAATTAACTAATTTAAATAAATAATGTTTTATGATAATTGTAAATTATCTTTTTTCAAATATTAATATTATAAAATCTAATGATAATACCATGTGAGGATAAATGTGAAAATAATCAATTTTTAATTAAATTTGTGAGATAAGTGTGAGCTTTTAAAGCAAGAAAAAGGAACCAATGCATGTGGTGGATTTTTGAAAAAAAAGAAGAGCTTTATTTATTTTTCTTTATTTTTATTGTGAGCGAAAGAAGCTTCTCTATAGAAAGGAATGGTTTTTTTGGTTTTTTCTAGAAAAATAAGAAGTAACAATGGTTGAATAAAATATATGTGTGGGCTTCTCTGTTAAAAATTGTTGTTGGTAAGGAAAAATATAATATTGATCCAGGAGTTAGTTGAAGGAAGGAATTTGAGAAGGAACTACAGAGGAAGTCTTTTTTCAAAAGGGGAAGAAGGGCTATCATGTTTGGAATCAACATCAAATGAAGGACTCCAGGTTCTTTTTGATTTGTGGGTATGTGCAGGATCATCATATGTAAGAATAGAATCTATAGAAAATTGAATGTAGTTTCTAAACTACTAGGTTTGTTTAGAAAAATAAAAATCTATTTGGTGAAAATTTGAAATTTCAATGGAGTAGTACTTAAATTTCAAGGAAAAAATAAGAAGTAGGTTTCTATCTGACCACCCTAACCACAATAAAATGATAATATTTATTTATAATATTTTAGATATAAGTAGAGGACTCATGTCCCAATGTGATGCATATTTTTTTGTAATTTTTTCCAAGTAAATAATTAATTATGAATTTTTATTACAAATTTTAAAAAATATAAAAAATTATATATCTGACCACCTTAACTTGGTAAAAAATTCTTGAAATTCAATTTTTTTTTTTAATCCTATAGTATGTGAAGCATAGAATGTGACACATGTTTTGGGTTCAAAAAATGTGATACCATTTGAAAGCTATAGATGTTTTTCAATTAGCCTATCAATCAGGACTTTTTTCGTAATTCAAATAGAAAATGAATAATAATTGTTAGAAAACCAAGATCACCTACATGCAATCACCTGTCACATGCAAATGACATGCAGAACCAAAGAAGATGTTCTATAAACCTCAAAGTAAAAATGTATTAAAGAGAATCAATTATTACAAAGAGATCAATCCTTATGAAGCAGATCAAGAAACCCTAAAACAGAAACCCTAAATGAAACCCTAGTGTGCACACTTAATTATTAATCAATTATTTATGTGCCTAAGTTTAGCTTAAGTAACTAAAGGAATAAGTGACTTAATTAATTGACCAATATGATATAATTAATTAAGTGGAATAACTTATTACTCTAACACCCCCCCTTAAGATGAACTTAGGAAGAAGCTAAAACACTAGAATAAGATGCATGAAAGCAAAGATGGGTCCCAACAACTAGGCCTTATCAGGTACCCATTTACAAATGCAAGAATGAGGTAGAGAAGGAAAAACCCAGTGGGAAAAAACCCCCCTACAATGAGATGACATGCTGCAAAGAAGCAGTGGAAGAACTCTGTAGAGTAACACTGGAACCTGATATTGGCAACCAAGGAAATATTCTTCTATTTACTACTGAAACCATATGAGAGTCACTGATTGACTCAAGGAATCATGATAAAGCAACAGCAGACCCGATGCCACAGAACACTTGAAAACTCCAAATAGGAACAACCTTGCAATCTATGAAGCAACAAGAAATTATTGAAAGATGTATTACTGAAAATGAAGTGCAAAGATGCTAGATGCACCCTCCAATCTCCAAACAACCCATCAGGCCAAATCTGGACTAAGTGATCAACCTGGGATAGATAAATAAAAAGTGCATAGATAGCAACATAGAGCTCCTTAATACCTTTCCAATGCCACAAAGATAGCAAAAATTAGAGATCGTGGCAAAAAGTTATGAGC